>OY856188.1:29799415-29920725 GCA_963693315.1 Diogma glabrata
AAACCAACTCGAATAAAAAATGTCTTAAGAAAAAAATCATCATTTTGGACGAATGTGTTTGCTTTAAAAAATTAATGGATGAATTCACAAATGACCCAACCCCTTAGTATTGCATAGCCGTTGCCCGTTGTTTATACAATTTTGTATTTGTAATTGAATGCAATTCGTTTATTAATTTATTTTTATTTTCTTTTTCTTAGCTCAATATTGAAGAAAACGAATCATCTCATTTGGTTTATAAAACCTGTAACAGTGAAACCATATGTAAAGAAGAAGTAATGCTGCCTGATGAGAACGATTGAATTAACATTTCAAAACAAAACTGTAATTAATAAAGACAAAACTCTATAAACTATTGAATTGTTATTTCTTTAATTAGTCGATTTTAGTAATTTAGTTCAGTTCCTTCCGCGTTTGAATCAAACCGATTTAAAATTTGACCAGAGGGATTGATATCGAAAAATCGCGTTAGTGCATCAAAAATTGCCGATAACATATTATTGTGTAAAGTATAACGAAAATATTACACCGTAGTAAAATAGCCTGTAAATGAAGAAAATTGTTTAATTTACATTAAGTTGAAGAAATTCGAATCAACGGATCGAGAATAGAGCCAATAATTAACGATAGTAATACAATCGGAGTTCAGAATTATGCCTTGTTCAAATTAAGGTTATTTTAAGACCTTAAGTCCTTAACTTACATTGAATGCATCCATGTGTCGGCAAAGTAGAGCGAAAGACATTAAATTTCTAATGACATTAAAAAAAGACCATAAGACCTTAATTGTCATTTTAATGTTTTCTACTTCTATAGCAAATTCATATTTTTTATAGTTTAAATTTATTTTTGGAGTTTTATTATATTGTTAGACATTCTTCAGCAAAAAATTCATTTCATTAGAAAAATTTCAGTTGGCTGGGAGAAAATATTTTGTATTTTTTTAATAATTTGGTTTAATATTTTAGCCATTTTTCTTTTTATTTGCCCATTAGAGTTAAACAATTTGAACAATTAATTAAAGTTAAACCAAATTTGTATATTTTTCTAACAATCATTTAATTTTATTATCCTATGAAGGAACATCATGAATCTTATGAAGGAAAATGAAATGTCAAAATGATATTAATTAGAACGGTGTTGTTAAAAGACAATAGCAATAAGCTTAAAAGACTACTTTATCGATAAATTTAAATACCGTAAATTGTCCGAAGCCTTAATTAGGCAATTTACCGCCGACGATAATTTTGTCGCGAATGCATTATTTAAATATCACTAATACAAATACATTTCACATCAACTTTTGTTTTTTGGTCTTTTCAGACCCAAATTTATAAATTGATTTAGAAAAGTCAAAAGAAAACCACATTAGTAATGTCAAAAAAATTTACGAAAAAATGCACATTTTTTTTTAATGTAAATCGAAAAAAAATTGATTTTTTTGCGTGAATAGAACAAAATTTTTGATTTACATCAATTTTTAGGGTTCCGTTTTTTATACGGAACACTATTGGTGAGAGTAAAACGAGTTTTTCACATTATATCGATTATCTCGTAAACTATAAATGCTATGGACTTGAAATTTGAGGTGCGTATAAAACTAATCTGTCCACATGAAATGACGAATACAAATAAAACTAAAGTGGTTTTCGTTTGGTTTACAGGGGTTCGATGTGAGACCTTTGAGAAAATAGATTTTTTTATAGATTCAAGTAGGGTATCATATGAAAGGGCTTCATTTCAGTATTCCTTAAAAATTTATCTTGGAATTTTACACCTCACCATTTTTTGTATAATTCTGAATAATGACGTTTTTTTCGTGTTTTCTTAACTCGATTAGCTCCGAACCTAACTGATCGAAAATTTTCAAATGTATTTGGAATGATAGAAAAATTAGTACAGTTTTAATAAAAAATATATAAAAGTGTCATATTCTCATAATTAGATTTATTAAGGGGGTGGAAATGAGGAGGGGTAAAAACACTATTTAAAATGTGGTCAAGTGGGGTGTCATTTGAAAGAGCACCTAATTTACAAATCATTGCAATTTTTTTTAGAATTTTGCAATGCACAGTTTTTGAGTTATTGTCAAAAACATACCGTTCCCCCCCTTCGTTTCGACACTGATTGACATAAAAATTTGGAAAAATTCACAGAGTTAGGAAATTTGCTAAATTTTGTATGAAAATTATAGCGAAGTCTCAAATAATTATATTTCTGTGTGTTTAGGGGACCGGGGTAAAGAGGGTAAAAAAAAAACTTTTTTGACCCAAGCGAGTGGGGTGTCATTTGAAAGAACACTTAATTTAGAATTCGTTGCAGTTTTTTTTAGAATTTTGCGGTGCACAGCTTTTGAGTTATGGACAAAAAAGTGCAAAATTCAAACCGTTCCCCCCCCCCCCCTACGTTTCGACACTGATCGACAGAAAAATTTGAAAAAATTCACAGAGCTAGGCAATTTGCTAAATTTTGTATGAAAATTATACCGAAGTCTCAAATAATTATATTTCTGAGTGTTTAGGGGACCGGGGTAAAGAGGGTAAAAAAAAAACTTTTTTGACCCAAGCGAGTGGGGTGTCATTTGAAAGAGCACTTAATTTAGAATTCGTCGCAGTTTTTTTTAGAATTTTGCGGTGCACAGTTTTTGAGTTATGGACAAAAAAGTGCAAAATTCAAACCGTTCCCCCCCCTACGTTTCGACACTGATCGACAGAAAAATTTGAAAAAATTCACAGAGCTAGGCAATTTGGTAAATTTTGTATGAAAATTATACCGAAGTCTCAAATAATTATATTTCTGAGTGTTTAGGGGACCGGGGTAAAGAGGGTAAAAAAAAAACTTTTTTGACCCAAGCGAATGGGGTGTCATTTGAAAGAGCACCTAATAGAATTCGTTGCAGTTTTTTTTAGAATTTTGCGGTGCACAGTTTTTGAGTTATGGACAAAAAAGTGCAAAATTCAAACCGTACCCCCCCCCCCCCCCTACGTTTCGACACTGATCGACAGAAAAATTTGAAAAAATTTACAGAGCTAGGAAATTTGGTAAATTTTGTATGAAAATTATACTGAAGTCTCAAATAATTATATTTCTGTGTGTTTAGGGCACCGGGGTAGAGAGGGTAAAAAAAAACTTTTTTTGACCCAAGCGAATGGAGCGTCATTTGAAAGAGCACCTAATTTAAAAATCATTGCAATTTTTTTTAGAATTTTGCGGTGCACAGTTTTTGAGTTATGATCAAAAATGTTCAAAATTCAGACCGTCCCCCCGTGTATCAAATATTTATTAATCGTTTTGAAAGGGTAGGAATGGTAAGGTGAAATAAAGCTTTTTTAACCCGAATAGCAATATCGAGTGGGACTGGCGTGTACATTTTTAGTCATGTCATCCTTTATACTGATTCTTAGAGCAATTCTTAATTTTGCAACTCTTTTAGAGTGAATATAACCAGTTATCCAAAAGAAAGAAGACTTTATTTCAAAATTATCACGGTCCTTTACTATCTATTGTATATTGTATTGTATTGTATGCCATAAGTGGGCCCAAAAGGTGGCGTAAATTCTCAAGGTTCAAATCAGATTGATGTGATTTGTTAGTTTGTGTTAAGATCCACGTTTGTAATCCATTCATAATTACTGGTTTATTAAATTTCTTGTATAACTTTAGAAAATGTTGAGTTTTAATTGAATGGTAAGTTCGATAACCTGCAATTATTTTAGGGTTAATATTTGTTTAATATGCTATTGTTTAAGTCAAACATTGATCTTTTGTTAATTTTAAATATTGTTAAAATTATACGTTGTTTTTCAAGCACCGACCTAAATGTCGAACTTATGTAATCTAACACAAAAAAATTGTTGCTATAGAAAGAACTGAAAATTTTAGTAAAGCCATGAGCCTATAATTCTATGGAACACGAAAAATATAGCGAAGCTTCAAGTGATTTTATTTCTATGTGTTTAGGGGATGGGAATGGGGAAGGGTGAAAAATTGTTTTTTGACCCGCATGAGTGGGATGTCATTTGATAGAGCACCAAAATTAAAAAACAATACAGTTTTTTTAGAATTTTGCGATGCACCGTTTGTGATTTATTCTCAAAAAAGTGCAACAAAAAGTTGGTCCCCCCCCCCTATACGTTTCTTCGTTGATTGACAGAAAAATTTGAAAAAATTCATAGAGATAGGAAATTTGATAAACCCTTAACGAAAAATATAGCGAAGCCTCAAGTAGTTTTAATTCTACGTGTTTAGGGAATAGGAGTGGGGAATCGTGAAAAAAAGGTTTTTTGGCTCGCATGAGTGTCATTTGAAAGAACACCAAAATTAAGAAACATTACAATTATTTTAGAATCTTGCGATGCACAGTTTTCGTCGTTTTCGTCGTTTAACAGAATTGAGTCGTTCCTTAGCTACCATAAATAGCTATGGATATCATTTAACCTAAAGTAATATTTTTTATATCATTTCGATCAATTTAGATGAGATTGACATTAACTATTGATATTTACGATGAACCATTTAGTTTTTATGTGTCTATGGTCTGGCAATATAAACCCTTTACAACACAACTTTATGTAAATTATTTTGATATTGTTTTCTTTACATTCACGGAACCCTTGACGAGCGAATTTTATTCGCACTTGTCTGACTTTTTTTTTATGGATTTGGGTGAAAAGAATTCGACATAATATCAACAAAGAAAATTTAAAAAATAAACGTTTTGTTAACAACAATTTTATATAACTATGAATTGTTTAATTTTGAAGAATTAATTATTGTGTTTTGTATTCTATACATACAATAATAGTCCAGTCGTTATAGGTTTTAATTGCGGAAAAATTCCTATTGAGCTGAATTTTTGTATACGCCTTTATTACGGCATTTTAATTAATATGTGAAAAATCGACATTTATATCGTGCCGGCTAAAAAGTTATCAAGGTCAAAAGGTTATGAAAATCAGTTTTCTGCAAATATCTCGCGACCTATTACTCCGAGGTCGATTGAGCTCAGACAAAAATTGTTTATCGTCCAATTATCTATAAAACATACATCGATCATTTTTCTGTAAGATCAACCATTTTTTTAGTAGAGCGCTGAGAAAGCAACTATACATTATGATTATGCACTCGTTTCCGCACCTCGCATTTTTTACATGGTTTTCACAGTGAAAATGATCCATGATATGTAATAAAAGCTTTTTTTTATTTAAAAATGAAGAGTTTTTTATTTAAAATATGAAAAATACAAAAAAATAAACTTAATAAGTAGACTACTAATTTTTGTGCATACATAATTTTTTTTTATTCACTCATAGTCGATATCCATTCCTCGGTTTCTCTATCATTAAAATTTGCTGACAAAACATTGAGTGGAATTATCAACTTCTCTTCCTAGTTTGTATTTTATAATACACTCGAAAAATATGATGTTGAGCTGCTGAAGAAGGGGTGCCAATAACGAAAATTTCACACCTGTGTTTTGTTTTGTTAGCTTACCAAAGGCAAAATATTTGTAATTATTTATCGAATGTTCTGATTTTGGAGCACCGTACATTGCTAGTAGCACTGTATTGCAGCATCGATAACTACTTCTCAAGCGCAATTTTCTTGGAGATATTTCTGCGGAATTTTTTAAATCATGTATTTTTTCAAACATCTTCATGACTTTAATTTTTGCTTTGCCAAAAAGTGTTGAAGTTGTATCACATCCGGTCATGGCATGAAATACCGAAAAATTAAGCGGCTTTGATATACTTGTGATATACATGGTTCTTGCTGACGTAGTTTAAAGGTTGCGATACTCAAATTGTTCGTATAATTTTTACGACAATTACGATGAACATTTACAGAAGCAACAGTATTTAAATATTCAATATTACCATCACCTATTTCCATACTAGCATTTTTTAATGTTGGCAAGTCACGTGTAGCTTCTACTAAATCACAATCCGACAACAATTCACTGCATATAAAACAATTATCACTCATTATGCAAAATTGTTCAATAGCATGAAACTACTAAAACAACGTCTTTAACACTCCATAAATATTTCTCAACTCAGCTAAACACAGTCGGACAGACACTCTCGACAGCGGGTCTCGGAATAATAAAATACGAAACATCTGCCAGTGGAGGTCGTTTGTTTCCGAATCCTCTATAATATAAGTATATTTTTTACAAAACACCCGTCTATCAGATGAATGTTTTTAATACACTTGACAACATGAATAAAAAGTATGTACAAGTAAGTACAATGTCGTACGTGAATGCATTCTAGTCGCTTTTTTAGCGCTCTACCCTAAAAACGGTTGATCTTACAAAAAAGTGATAAGGCATGTTTTCTAGATAATTGGACGATAAACAATTTTTGTTTGACCTCAATTGACCTCCGAGCAATAGGTCGCGAGATATTCGCGGAAAATGGATTTTCATGAACTTTTGACCTTGATAACACTTTTAGCCGGCATGATATCAATGTCGATTTTTCACATATTAATTAAAATGCCGTAATAAAGTTGTGTACAAAAATTCAGCTCAATAGGAATTTTTCCGCAGATTGGGGCCTAAAACTTCTAAAATTACTGGACTATAAGGTAACTAACATTTAATAAAATAACTCCTTATAAAGGAAAAAAACACTAAAATGGATTTATTAGAATTAAAATATTATATTTCATTGGGCGGATGAAAAAAGATGCATCATAGAAAAAAACGAAGACGCTTTTCTCTAAAATGACGTAGTTTAAATTGAAAACAAATATGAATGAATAAAACAAAATTATTTTATTTACAAATTAATTGAATCTTTTATAAATATTTCAATACGCAATTGCAGAATATGCTATTATACGAAATTTTTCAAATTTAAAAGTAGACAACCGCCATTTAAATATCACTAATACAAACATATTTCACATCAACTTTTTGTTTTTTGTTCTTTTCAGACCCGAATTTATAATTTGATTTAGAAAAGTGAAAAGAAAACCACATTAATAATATTCAGTTTTCACAAAATATATTAACGGTTCAACGTTATTTATCATATTAAATTTTAGAACAAATTTTAAAAAAAAACTTATCGTTATCGGTATTGTTTTTTGCCATAGAAACTATTTCTAGAACCACGTATGTCAGATTTTAATTAATATTGTTGTGTTGTTGCGACTTTTACAGTGATTTGTGTTTACAAAATAGATTTATATATTAAAATGGAAAAAATCGTAATTAGAGATGAAATAAAAATTAAATTCGATCCGGACAATTTGCAAGAAGTATATATTTCACCGTAATTATAGAAATAAATTGAAACTATCAATATTAATTTAATGCAATTTCAGTCATCAATGGATAAAATTAAAAAAGAAATAAATGAAACCGAGAGTGAGGAAACTACAACTCCTGCTTCTAATGCTGGACAAAATAAATTAGAACATGATGAGATAAGAGTTAAAAGTGTAAGTAAATTTCGTTGTAAATTCCGGATCAGGCAAATAAGATATTTTTACTGATGATCAAACTTTGTAATGATTTATAATTAATTTCGGGGATATGACTTCTACTTAGGTGCCAAGACTTTTTTCTATTTGATAAAGAATTGTATCGGAGCCCCGGGGTCAAAGATACAGCCCTATGAAAATATCAAAATCCATACAAAATTGCACTGTTTTGACAAGAATTTTTTCTGTTTTTTAATTTTAGTTTTGTTTCCTATGTGCTTATAAAATAAACGATCAAAACTGTCCCTTTTACTAAATTTTCTTAATTTACAATTAAAATAATAAAAAAAAATCCACTTGCGCCTAAGTTCAAGTCATCTTGCCCCTAATACAAACTATAAACGATTACAACAAATTAATCCCAAAATTATACTTCTGTATCTGGAAATATATAATATAACGATATGCATTCTGTGGTATTGAAATTTGCGGCACTATTACGGTCGCATTTCGGGCTCTTACCGTTTCACTGGTTGCGGCAGCCGATTGCCGGGTGGAACGGGGGTAAGAATAAGTTTGAGGCACGATGCCGCTGATTTCATCTGAGCACTGTTGATGACGATATTTGTAAAGACGATGTTGTAGGGAATCAAATTTTGATGTCAAAGCTCGATCACCCACAATTCGTATAGCCCGCTTTTGAACAGATTCCAAGAGGGCCAAGATGGAAACAGAGGCAGCACCCCAAACTTGACAACAGTACTCCAAACAGGGATGAATATAGGACTTATAAACATGGAGCAATTGTTAAGGGGTGAAAAATTTTTTGCATCTATTTAGGAGGCCGAGTTTTTTAGACGCGCTTTTTGCCATCGCCATTACATGATCGTTCCAAAGTAGGTCATTTGAAACTGTGACACCCAATAAACGAATGTTTTTACATTCACATTACATTTTTACATTCACCTATTGGTTCATGAAAATAAGTTTGGACTACTTGAAACAAATAAAACGTTAAACAAATTAAATTTGAGTCCAAAAACAACACTGCTATGTTTTAACAAAATATTCGTATCAACATTTCAGTACCTCGGAGGTATACTGCTCTATGCCATTTTAGTCAACTTTTCAGTAGAGCAGGTTTATTGTTATCGGACATTCTTTGTGCTCCATAGTTACGCATGTTAATTATGTTTCGACCAGAAATGAAGTTGGACTTATCTGGTTTTTACTAATCTAACTAATCAAACTTGCAATTTTTTTGATGACTGAAAAGTTGACTAGAATGACATAGTGCAGTTTACCTTCGTGGTACTGATTTATTGCTTGACCAACGTTTGAATCAAATCAAACAATCGCCCCACCATGTAGAGGGGCATTTGCCATGTCAATCGTCGTTTGTTTGACTCAAACATTGCAGGAAAATATCGTGTAGAGCCAGCATTAGAAAAATCTTTTAAATGTAATTTCAATAACTTAAATTAGATTTAAAAGTAATACCTAACCTACTACTAACATTAATTTTTAATTATTCTAGATATCAGACAAACGTTACGAATGTAAAATTTGTAATAAAAAGTATAAGTTCATAAACCAAAATATGAAAAGTCATTGGGATGAGAAACCGTATGAATGTTCAAAATGTGGTATAAAAAGGACGAGGCGATCAGTTTGGAAAAACCGCCTGCGTATTCATGATCCGGAAAGCATTACGGTAAATATATCGGGTACAACGTCTTATGAACAAAATTTATTTTTAAACGCATTAAACGTGATCTTAACTTTTTTTAAATTTGACTATTTTAATAGTTTCCATGCCAATTCTGTAATAAGGTGTTCAAAGGAAAAAGGCGGTGCGAACTTCATATGACGATTCATACGCGTGAAAACCTGTTTCAATGTGCACACTGTCAAAAAGAATTTACATATAAAGATGCTTTGATGTCGCATATGAAAATGCATAGACGAGGAAAAGATTTGAACAAACCAAAAAATGTATGTATATATATTTATTTATTTATTTATGCATGACGGCAAACAGGCCGAGGCGCAATATATTGCCCACAAGAAATATTTTTACTGTTATAGTTGCAAACCCTGAATTCAGCAAACAATATTACTCTCACGATCTCAAATCTAAGTAGTCATTGTATTGTTTTATTTATATGTAATTAATTGTAAATAAAATTCCTTGTTGTAGTATTTCGCAATAGAGTTTTTATTATTGATAAATTAACTAGTTTGACTTAATTTAATTTATGTGCTCGATCCGATTTCGATTATTACATCATCCTTAGGAGCAAAAAACTGTAACTGTTTTTTGTCAGCTCCTGAGGATGATGTAATAATCGAAATCGGATCGAGCACATAAATTAAATTAAGTCAAACTAATTAATTTATCAATAATAAAAACTATTGCGAAATACTACAACCAGGAATTTTATTTACAATTATTCATCATGTTTCGCCAAGTACCAGCGGTAAAATCCATCGAATTTATAAATGTAATTGTTTTTGTTGTACAGATTGTACAACAAAACTTGAATAGTGAGTTTCAATTAAACACAATATTTATAAAAAATTGACGGCAGGAGCCATTCAACAAAAACAAAAATACATATAAACCATATATACATGTAGGATCGTACTACTTATATCAACCAACTTTTAATTAAGTAGGATGACTGAATGTTGTTCCAGCTGTAATTTTATATATTTTATAATTTTTAAAGTTAATGTGAATGTCTATTCAATTTTAAGATTGTTAATCGTAAAGTTAATTTGAAAAGGAAAAGACGTGCATCTACGCGATAAGTTGATTAATAACGATAAGAAGGAATAAAGGCTGATCCTACATACATGACTATTAACTTCATTAGAATATCAATAAGATTGGTCTAAATATATTTACAATTATTTAAGAATTTATTTCAACAACAATATCAAACCAGAGACAGCCTCCATGCCCCCGCTTACCATGCATAGGCTTACTTACAGATGTAAAAGTAATATTACCCATGGTAAAATTACCGGTAAAATTGGTAATATTACGTAATATTACTTAGGCTTGGTAAAATTGAAATAAAATTTGAATAATCTTTATTTACTAAAAATTAAAGTTTGTGCTTTTTAGCGTATAGTTGAAAATTGTTTGCACATTGTTGTGAAAATATCTCAGCTGATCGATCGATTTTCAGCTGAATACCCATCATAAATGTAGATAATTTTAACGTCTCTACGTGTTGCCACAAAGTAGAGTAATTTAGGCAAACATTTATTTTATCTACTGGTGTCGATCGGTGCGTTGGAATGGGTATTTTTTTCCCTGATTTTGACAGTTTCCTGATTATCCATGTTAATCACACTCAAAGGTCACTCGTGTAGTAATTTTGTACACCTTCCAATTATACATTGTACGATCAGCAGCAACAGAACCGCAACGCAACAAACCATTATCAATGCTTCGTTGCAAATTTTTGCTGTGAAACGCACGTTCATATTTAAATATTCCTTGGGTTTTTGAAGGCAAATCTCTTCAGCAATTTGCGATTTATATTTTCCCATGAACGAGAAAGAAACAATGCATGAATAAGATTCTGATGTGACGTGTTGCACACGTAATTAATACATTTATCCCAGTGTCGGCCGTTGCAAGTGTTGTACGCGAAAAGTTACATGTGTAACGCCGTTGACAATTCTCAATTGCAGGAAAAGCTTGATGCGATCCATTGCGTACAGACTAAATAAAGTAAGTTTCATTGAAAATGCTTGGTTATCTGTCAATTTGCTCTTTGCATTTAAGCAATTGAAATGCATTTCTACTTCTATTCGATGTGTTATACCTAAACATTTTCGAATACGGCAGTGTTTTCAAAAACGCAAAATTTTACATAACAGTGAAGAAAGCAGTTATCGTTGAAGCCAGTGTGTTCAGGATTTGTTGCACTTTTGAAGCTGTGAAAATGGCGGGCAGCCTATTTTCTAGATGTCCTGCTAACAGAACAACAGCTGAACTTCGTTCAAGGATGGGGCATAAAAGAAGTTGCCGTTGTTGCATATGTATCTTCTAGTCTATAATAATCTACGAGTGAGGATATTTATCCTCGATAATGAAATTGCAACTATATTTAAATGTTTTGAAAAAGTTTTATATTTAACCAATCTTACCAATTTTACCAATCTTACCGGTAATTTTACGGTAAAATTACCACAAATATATTTTACCGGTAAATTTACATCTGTAGGCTTACTGATTTAATAGTTGTCATAAAACCGAATACATATCTTACAAAGTCATGAACAAAAAGGTGGGAAGGGAAGTGGAAGGTGGGAAGGAAAGTAAAAGGTGGACGGAAAAGGAACATCGACGTTACATAGAACATCGTTAGGAATAAAAAAAAACAGGCAGACAAGCAATGGGAAGTAAAAGGAAGAGGGTAGCAATAGCGACAAACAAATGATTAATATCAGATGAGTAGCTTGAATTTAAAACTAAAAACAGACATGTTGAACCGCTTCAGTTCCGGCGTAACGTCATTGAATTGTTTTTATCACTTCGCAATTAGCGAGTTTAAAAAACAATTTAAAGAAATTTAAAAGTTTTTTCTATTTGTTTTCAGTTTTCTTGTAAATTTTGTGATGCGAAGTTCGCAAACAAACGTGTCTTCCAACATCATGTGAACATTCATACACGTTTATCGAACCCTATCCTGCCACACATTATGTTTAGATCTTTTTCATTCGTTTCCCCTTCTTCATAGTTATCTATTTTGTTACTGTTCCCAGCTTTGGATAACGCGACTGAGCGAATTCTTGGTCAGTCCAAAGCACGGCTTTGAACCAATGATTGTTTGCACCTTTCTTTGCAAGCTTGTCTGCTATTAAATTGCCGTGTTACGCAGTGTGATCATGTGTGACGCAGAGTTGGTTTCTTCAATTTTTTGTAGATTTTGGTAGCGTTCCCATACTAGTTTTGAATTGAAGCGCGTCAGAAATAATGTATAGATCTGTGTTGCTGTGTTCTCTTTCGGCATACAATAGCACAGTAGTTGATGATGAAGGTTTTGACTTGAAGTATTGTTGCAGAGTATCCAGTTCTAAAGCCCGTTTAGACCTGAGACAAATATCCCTGCACCTGTGCCTTTATTGGTTCGGGAGCCATCCGTAACCAGACGCTGGCATTGGATGGTAGTGGTTGTAAGTAGCTCTCAATGCCTTCCTTGGTTCCTATTATAACAAGAAACGGTCTGTCTAGATCAGAAGTATTTGGCATACAGTCGAGAGGATCTTTAGGTGGCCAGGTTTAAGTATTTGGACGAGCTGTAGTTTGTGAGTGCTAGATGCGGCTGCAGAATTAATGTGTAGGTGCAATAGAGGAAAAAAGAGCATTTTCATTGGGATTGTTGATATGGTTCTTGTAATGTCGCCTGTATTCAACTAAACAACACCAAAACCAATTCATATTCTTTTTCTAGTTCAATAAAAATTTATTTCAATAATTTCAGTTCATTTTTACATTAAAAATAATTTTAAAATTTTCTAATAATTAACGGCTAGCTCAATTTCGAATATACTGAAGAAATAAACGAACGCACCAATTTTATTTTCATTTTTAACGAACAGATGTCGTTACTCAATTTTTGCTTAATCTTCGTGTTGCACGATTTTTCATTAGAAGATGTCAAACAAAAAATCACATTTTTTTTGTTTAATCAGTTTCGATGTTAAAAATTTGATGATAAAAAATTTCATTCCGATTTATGTGATTAAAAGTTAACGATCGAACTTAAAACGATAAAGATTTATTATTTCTTTTGATTTTTTTTGTGGAAAAAGCGACTAAAGAATAAGAAATATAATTTTCATAAAAAGCATTTATATAATAAATAAAATAAAGATACATGTGATTATAACTCTAATTTTTGTGAAGAATCTTCTTTTTCTGCTAATATAAATGCAAACTGTGTGACGTCGAATTGGTTTTTTGTGAAGAATCTTCCTTTTTTTGCTAATATAAATGCAAACTGTGTGACGTCGAATTGGTTTTTTTGTGTAACTCCAGCAATGGAGGATATTACAATTATCAAGTGTGATATCATTGTCTGAAAGAGAAACGATCTAATGTTATTGTATGATGTAGTATCGGAATCTAAGAGAACGGTGGACTATTCAAGGAAAAAATATACAGATGGTAGCCATTAATTATTGGATGTGTAAAAAGAAGAGCATCAACTGGATTGGTTGAGTAAAACTAAAGGAAAATATGTGTTGTACGGGATTCTGGGGAACAATTTCGGATTTCATCAGTCTCAACGATCTTTAAGATAAGTTTCTATTTTTATATAATTAATGTTACTAAATTATATTATTCTTTGTATTCTTGGTAGTCCTATGCAATGATAGGTTAAGTAGTTCCCTGTTAAGAGATTCCCAAATTTAGGATTCGTGTGGGGACAAACCGCATCCCGTGTATATTTTTCTCTAATATATATATTTTGTTAGCAAAAGTCCAAGCCGCAATATTACAGTGGCGGTAGTAACATTCTGCAAGCGCTTATGGCACAGAAGCACACAAGTTTTTGTATTTTTGTGAGGCTTGTCCGAATTTAGCTACGTTTTGGCCACCAGACCAAAACTGCGTAGGACAGTATGGGTTTTATTAGACTTTGAAGTAACCAAATTATCATATTGGGGCGGAATCTCTAGCTTCACCCATTCACTTTTCAGCAGACAAAGAAACCCTTATTTGCATTATCCGAGATAAATTTTAGGTGTGAATTCCAAGTGAGTTTGCTGTCCAGGATCACACCTAAGTACTTAATCTCCTAGACTTAATCTCCTTGAATCCGTTTGCCGTTAAATCAATAGTATCGACATTAAAGCTCCTTCAGTTAGTAAAGACCATTGTACCTAACTAGATTTTTGCGGATTGACAGATACCTGTTGCACCAATACATCACGACTGCCTGGGTTCGGTCACCTACAGTCAAATTTACCTACAGTGGTGAAGCCAGAATTTTCAGCTTATGTAGAAGATCATCAGCCAAAGCAACAGAGAGAGTACCCTTCTCTGGGGACATCCTCTAGAAGTCCTGACATTTACAGATGTATTTCCCAGTATAACGTAATTTTCTTTCTTTCTTAGCTGACATTTCAGTAATAGCCCGAAAATGGACATTATTTAAGGCCCTTTGTATGTGCATGCAAGTGTATTTTTAAATTTGTGTTTACTCTTAAACCGTTTTACGATTTTATACTGTATAGTTGCCGTAGATTTTTCGGTTTGGTATACATGGTTAAGAGGAGTTTGCTTAAGGCCTACATCACGAATGTAGTACTCCAGACCATTTCCTTCGTTTTCAGTAGAGAAAATGTGAGACTTATTGGTCTGTATGATTTGGCTTCGTTCGATTTCTTTCCTTGCTTAGGTATGAATACTACTATAGCTTCTCTCGATATCTGAGGAACTTACGCAAGGTTGAAGTTTGCTGTAAACAGACGCTCGAGGTATGGAAAAATGGCAGTCAGACCTTTTTGCAAAAAGATCGGAACGATTCCGTCGCCTCTTGGAGATTTGATGACTAGTTGATCTGCAACCTTCCTAGTTGGAGGATCCAACGGATGAAAGTTTTGTGTATTTTGTTCTTCCGAGCTTACGCATGTAAAGCACGGGAAGTGGGCCTGTAATAGTGTCTCTAGAGTTTCATTGATTACAGATGGTGTTGTAGCTACTAGGTACCGCCCGGCCGGTGGATTGAACCCAGATGGTTTTGTGTGTTCAGACGCAAGTAATTTTTGGAGTCGAGCTACAACCAATAGACTATCAATCGTTCCGCAAAGCTCTCTCCAAATGTTTATGTTTGATCATGTGAGCTTTTTGTTGTAGTTAGTAAGAGTCGATTGGAATTACGTCTAGGTGTTTATCCTTTTTGTGCTATGTTAAAGAGCTTGCGCACTTAATTCCTCATCCTGTCCAAGTTGTCGTTCCACCAAGGCACATCTCTGGTCATTTTAGACTTAGTAACTAGGGAGTTATGGTGGTATACTTCAGTGATAACATCTTGCATGTGGTTTGCTGCAAAGTCAAGTTCCATTGTGGAGTTGATCCTTCCACACATTCCTACATTATCCCGAAGATGTACTTTAAAATTATTCCAATCGGTCTGTCTGGGTTTCCTAAAGTGGAGAATACTCTCCGGTTGGTGTTTTATGTTGAAGCATATATATGCATGGTAGGGCATAGAAGCTACATCCAAGACATATCAATTATCACGTTTAGTAGTGTCACCTATTCCCTCAGGTGGAAACAGAGGTTAGATTAGCTACTAGCAGGAAATTGTGACCACGGGTTTATGGTGTGTAATGGCGGACAAGAGTCCCGTCTTATAGCTCGCGTATGCTATACCCGTATTACAGTGACGAAAGAATAGAAAGGTGGAAAGTTCCTGCTTAAAAACTATTCAGAAATCTTAAATTTTTTTTTTTTTGCTTTTTCAGTTTTCTTGCAAATTGTGTGATAAAAAGTTAACAACCATAATGACACTTAAACAACATATGGCAATTCATACACATGGAAACTTGTTTAAATGTTCTGAATGCGAGAAAGAATTTATTTATGCAAGAAATTTGAACCGGCATTATTCAAAAACTCATGAAAAAGAAAAGGTAAGATTTGTTTAAGGTTTTGTCATTTGTGCTTATTAGTGGGCAAAACAAATGTTTGTAATTAAGTGAAAACTAAATAATATAAAATAAAATAAAAAATTTATATTGAACATGTAACCCGTCCTATAAAAATTTAAAAATTTCAATGGAGAATTATAACAGATCATAAATTAACATAATTTAGTAAAACTATGATATACGCAAACTACACAAAATCCTCTCTATTTAGAGTTCAGCAACTTCAACTTTTCAAAAACAAACAACCCATTATCTACCATTACATTTCATGTTATAAAAATAATTAATTTAACTTTTTTCAAAAAAAGAGGCCTGCGATTGAATTGATTTTGATTGAATTTGATTTTGAATTGATTTTGAAAAATTATAACAAAATCAAAAACTCAAACTTTTTTCAAAATTCCAAAAATATTCCAAAAATTATAATAAAATCAAAAATTATCAGGACTTACAAGAACCTTGCCTTCCGCCCACAGACAAAACTTAATAAAAAAAACTAAAAAAATTCAAAAATATAAAAAACAGCAAAATGTTTAAAAGAAAACATTTTCAAATTATTCATCATGTTTCGCCAAGTACCAGCGGTAAAATCCATCGAATTTATAAATGTAATTGTTTTTGTTGTACAGATTGTACAATAAAACTTGAACAGTGAGTTTCAATTAAACACAATATTTACAAAAAAATAACGACAGACGCCATTCAACAAAAACAAAAATACATATAAATAGAGTTGCTGATTTCTCGACCTTTTATGAATATCGAGATTCGAGAGTCTCGAATTTATCAACAATTGTATTTCTCGAGAAATCGAGAATAATTATTGGAATTTCTCGAGATTCTCGAGAATTTTAAAAAATTAAGTTTAACAAGAAAATAACGCTTTAACAAAATAATAAATAAATTTAATACATATCAATTTATCAATAAATAAAATATTTATTAAATCAATTCAATATTTATTAACATAGCCTATAATTTATGTAACTATTTTATGCATTAAATAATATATGTTTTAAATTAAAGTTAACTAATTTAATTGTTTAAAAAAAATATATATCACATTATGTAGTATAAGAAAATTATTTAAATTTAATTTTCGCAATTCAAAAAATAATGTCTTAAAACACAAAGACAATCTAGCGATTTGTCATTCAATCGTACTCTCCGTTTACTGCAAAAATTTCCAGATGCAGAAAAATTTCTTTCGTTTTCAGTAGAAGTAGGTTTTATCAATATTAGAGCATTTCTTAGAATCTCCAAATTGCAAGTGATCTTACCAGTAGCTTCAAAAATATTCATTTCTTTGGATAGTGAGCGGTAGTCGTCATCTATTGTAGACTGCATTCTCAAACTGTCACGAATACTTTGCTCTAAATCTAATTGAACGCAATCCCTTTCTTCCAATTCCCCAGAGTCCGATGGCTGTATAAGCTCTTCACTTCCGTTGATATCATTTGTTTTAAATAATCTTCGGGAGATTTTTTTTGCGGTTTTTATAATTTCGGCTTTAGAACAAATGGAAAAAAATTCGTCTTGTTCGGGTTGAATGAGCGACTTTGGATTGTGGAGAAATTTCAATAACGAAATTATTGAGTTATCGCTTCTTTTAAAAATTTGAGATTGTATTTCAAATAACAATTTGGATCTTATTTCTGAATTGTTATTCTGAAGAGATTTGAATAAAAATTTTAGGACACCCTCTGCAGATAATAATGAGGCATCTTGGCGGTTGAGAGCTTTTACTGATTTTGTGACTGGTTGAATAGCACTCAAAATATTTAAAGCAACTATATCATATATTTTAGAATTCCATAAATGATTTAAATTTAGAATATTTAATGTTTTTAAAACTGCTGGTTTGACTCGCAAAAACCGTTCAATCATGGTTTCAATGGAATTCCATCTAGTTTTACAATCCAGGAGTAATTGAAACTCATTTTTCTCCTCATTCAATTCTTTTATATTGTTTTGCAAAATATTATTGCGGACTGGCGAGTTTTTAAATAATTTTACAATTACCCTAATTTTGCAAATCGTTTTCCGTATTTTCATATTTTGATTTAAATTTTCTCCATAAATATTTTCTTTATAAAAGATTGACATTATTGCCAGGTGTATCCCATGACTGTAACACAACTGTTGGTAAGCTGGTGATATTTGGCCATATTTCAACATTACGCTGGCACCATCGCTTGTAGTGGCAACAATGTCTGTTACGTAATTTAATCCCACTGATTGAACTTTGGTTGCTACCATTTCGTAGGCTTTTTCAGCTGGACATGAACCTTCAATTCGCATCAATCCTAGATTTTCCGATTTGCCATTGTTGTAATACAAATGGACGTTCAAATATCTACGGTTGCGGAAGCGTGTCCATTCATCAATTGATAAGGTAAACTTTTGATTAGAAGCCTTCATTTTGGCGATCTTAATAGAAATTTCATTTTTGACCGTATCGTAAAATCAGTGTATTAAACTCATTACATCTGAATAATTTTGTGGCAATGTAAAACCTTGTTGTTGTAAAGCGTTTCTAATAAATGAACTTTTACTAATAGCATTGATGGAAATTCCATCCATTGCGGCCATTTTTGAAACAATTTTTTCTAATGTTTCAGTTTTTTGGAATTCTTTCTGGAAGTAATGATCAATTTGTTTGATTTTTTTTGACGTAGATAAGATGAATTAGAACAATCTTTAAGTTTTCGCTTCATATTATGTAAACTGGTGAGATGGCGATGTAAACCTGTCGTGGCTGAGGCTTTACAGCTGATAATCTTGGCGCAAATGTTACAGGTTGCTTTGTCTTTATCATCTTTAATCCTTTTATAATATTTCCATAACTGTTCACTTTCGTATTCGGTCATTTTCGATAGCCTAAAAAATCTAAAATTAAATAATGCGATGATTGAAAAGTAATTTAAAGCTTACTGTTTATATTAGATTTCGTGATGTCGTGAAAATTTATCTTATTGAAGTTACACGAAAGAAAGTACAAAAGTAATAATTTGTTTTATTATATTGATATATTTCAATAAGAAATTTCAATGATTTAAATATTCTGATTTCAGGAATAATGTTTACTAATAGTAACTATTCACTAACAAATGTAAACGAATTGGAGAAAGAAGAATAGACAACTGAAAAATAGTAGTTTTTTTTGCCATAGAAATAAAAAAGGTTTTTCCCAAAATATTTATAGGGCGATTTTTCGGTTCCGGTGTTTACCGCAATGGCGCTGCAAAAAGGGGATAAGAGAAAAAATTCAAAAAATTTTATATGGGATTCCATACAAAACACAGCTTGAATAATTTTGAAAATTATCTATGAAATTTCTTATTTTACTACAATTAAATAATTTAAATTTGTTTATGAACTAATATTGACTATATATTAAGCGTAATATATAAAATATTTGATTTTCTTCTGTCCGTAAAACAAATACGAAAATAGGTTAAATTTTTCATACAACTTTGTATGGGAAATTTTGGCAGTTTATATGTTTCTTTTTTGAGCGACTTAAGAATGATATTTTATATATTACAATTAAAATATAGTCAATAATACTCCATAAGCAAATTAAAATTGTTCAATTGTGGTAAAATGAGAAATTTCATAAATAATTTTTAAAATTATTCAAGTTGTGTTTTGTATGGAATCCCATATAAAATTTTTGTGATTTTTTCTCTTATCCCCTTTTTGCAGCGCCATTGCGGTAAACACCGGAACAGAAAAATCGCCCTATAACAAATAACAATTATCCTAAATTCGCATTAGGTATTACTGTTTTCATCGACATCTAGATTTAACCATTAGAAACTGATGCAGATTAAAATTAACAATTTTTGTTTAATAAAAAACAGGCAAAACAATAATATTGAGTAATTTATAGTGGTTTGTTAAATCTCGAGATTCTCAACAATATTTCTCGAGAAATGTGTAACAGAGCAAAAAGGTGGTTTCCTTCATCAGAGGCTCCGCCATCTATATCATAAATTTTATACTTTAAATTCATGAATTATATTCTTTTTAATTATTAAGTTGGTATACAAAAAGATGGAGTAGAGTTCCTGTCAGACATAAAAATATCTACGTGAGTTTTGTAACAGCGAAGTAAATAAAATTATTAAAAGCTACACCATCTTTAAAAATATATTAAAATGTCAACCTGAAAACACTATTATAAGAATTGATAATAATAAAAATAAATGTAAATGTGAGAATCGTTATCTTTATTAACCAAAAATTACATAAAATTACATATCAGGTGTGGGGTAACAGCCACGTTCACGTCGTCACATCATCGAAGCTAATTATTTTCATCAAGATACATCATCGGAGCTATAATTATTATCATCAAAATACATCATAGGAGCTAATTTTTAGTATCAAATACATCATCGGAGCTAATTATTTTCATCAAGGTACATCACCGGAGCAAATAATTATTAATATCAAAATACATCATCGGAGTTATAAATATTTTTTTATCAAGATACATCATCGGAGCTAATTAATTATTTTTTCATCAAGATACATCATCGGAGTTGTAGTTGTTAATATCAAGATACATCATCGGAGCAAATAATTATTAATGTCAAAATACATCATCGGAGTTCATCATCATCGTTAAATATATTATCGGAGTTGAGTTTTATTCATCGAGTTTTTATTGTCATTTAGTGCATCATCGAAGTTAAAGCACTATTGTAAACACATCATCGAGGTTAAAAAATAAAAACTAGAGAAGAAATTACTGTGTTAGACTACAATATTATTACGATCATCAAAAAAGAAATTAAGTTAATATTATATGTAACTATAACCTGTCAACATCGCCAACAAATTTTATACCGGTTACTATTATTCGCCAATAAATCAACAACAAATTATAATAATGTCGTCGAGTAATGAGTATTTGTCAAACAACTCAAAATCATCTTCAAGGGCCGGTAAATCAAATCATCAACAGAAAATTAATGAGCAACGAAGGACAAATGTAAACAAATTATTTCCACCAAATCAATTATATATGGTGCAACACTTTGGGGAAAAGAGACTCAACGCATCAGGTCAACAGAATGCTTGTTATGATCAGCTAAAACAGCCACCAACTAGTTCCAATGCTCCACCTTCACGGCCGGATGAAGAAAATCTTTATAGTCGCCTATCATCTTTGGAGCTAGAAAACGAGATCTTGCGACGACGCACAGACTCCTCAGAATCAACGACACAATTCCGCTTAACATCAAAAGATATTGTAGATTTATTATGCGAATTTAATCCGGTAAGTTGCACTGTATTTCAATTTATATCGATCGCCGAAAGGGTACAAAATATATATAATATCAATCCATTACTATTGTAATAAACTTCGTCCAGAATGGGTTAATTTTATTTACTCATTCATTAATTAAAAGTTAACTCCTTTTTCAATCTTTTACTTGTATTGCAAATTGTATTGCATAAATTAATGTAAATTAAATTTGTTATACAAATGTTTACATTACTGGATTAAAAGGAGTTACCTAATACATCTTGCATAAATTAAATTTGAGTTCGCTAATACAAATGCAAGTATGAATGAAAACAGGTGTGGCCTATTTCAGATGTACGGACTACGTAGTATTGATTTCTAGTGGATTGTAGAAGTTTCGATTTATTTATTTTTCGATATAAATAAGCAAACAAAAATATCAGAGAGTCAGTTTTAATTTTGCAATTAAAAGTGTTTATAAATATTCGCAAGTATAAGGAATAATCGGTGGTACTTGAGCCTGGGTATTAATAGTGAAAGAATTTGAACCTAGTGGAATAGTAAATACAGATTTTACGATTCCGACTCTCATTGATTCAAATTGTGGAAAGCGGTGAAATTTATGGTACATAAATTGGAGACCATAGAATTTATTATAATTAAAATCGGAAGTTGCTGTATTTGGTTGATAAATAAAGTTTGAGATTCTGTTAACCAAAGATCTGTCTTTTTACTGTCGTGTTTGTTCAATAATCTAAAAGAACCAACGAAGAGTCGTTACAGTGGTGTCAGAAGTGGGATTATTGGAACAATGGTCAAGACAGTAAATATTAGTGATCTCAGCCAGACCCAGCTGAAGGATGAGTTGAAGAAAAGGAATGCTCCAATCCATGGAACGAAGGCAGAACTTGCATTCCGGCTGCGTAAAGTTTTAGAAGAAGCAGGCCAAAACACAGAGGTCATAGAAATAGAGCCGGACGAAGCTCCAGTTCAGAATGCCCCAGTAATTGATCCGATGATGGTGTTGATGAAAGAAATGATGGCACAGCAACAACAACAAAAAGTAGAGCAACAACAACAACTTGCTGATATGATGGCCCGACAAGAGAAACAGGCAGCAGAACAAAAAGTACAGCAACAACAACAACTTGCTGATATGATGGCCCGACAAGAAAAACTGGCAGCAGAACAAAAAGTAGATCAACAACAACAACTTGCTGATATGATCGCCAAACAAGGAAACGATCTGATGGCCCGACAAGAAAAACTGGCCGCAGAACAAAAATTAGATCAACAAAAACTACGTGAAGTAATCGAGTCACGTATATCTAGTGCGGAGGTGAAAATCAACAACGTGGAAAGGGAGTTGCGGAAAGTTACCGAGGAACATGAAGAGAAATTACGCAAACTTTCAAGTGAATTACGCCAAGAAATAGCACAAGGGAAGTCAGGTAACATGGTCAATCCATCAACTACTTCAGCCCCAGCTAGATTAAAAACACCCGCATTTGATGGATCCACATCGTATCAAATATTTAAGATGCAATTTGAGATAGCAACAACTGGGGTAGATAACCAGCAAAAAGCAAATGCGCTTATATTGGCATTGAAGGGACCTGCTGCTGAAATTTTGCAGACACTATCAGCGACAGAACGTGATTACAGCAAGATTATGGAGGCCTTAGAAGTAAGATACGGGGAAAGTCATATGCAAGCTCTCCATCGCATGCAGCTCAAGACACGAAAACAAGGAGTCAGCGAAACCTTGCAAGAATTAGAGGCAGGCATTGTGAGACTGGTTAATCTATCATATCCGAATTATAACGCTGAACACCGAGACGAACTGGCAGCTGATACATTCATCAATGCTCTTCGAGATGTGCAAATGAGAAACCAGCTTTATCTAAGTGGAAAGAAATTACCTGCGGAAGTCTTAGCATTGGCCCTGCAAATGGAAGCCGGAAAAAGAGCGTATGGCTCAGATAGAGTACGTCAGATGGAAGTTGCTGAGGAACCACTGAAAGCAGCGCTTGATGAAGTGATCATGCGTGTCAAAAGTTTGGAAGATAAACCTGAACAAAATCAACGAAGTAGATCTAGCAGAGTAAGATGCTGGAACTGTGGGAACCTAGGGCACATCAGACGGGAATGCAAAACACGAGTAGCAGCAAAAGAAGGAGTAGTTCCAGTCCGGTTGATGAATCTTTCAAACAAGCAAGTGGATGTCAAAAAGGCAGGAGATTGCCACGTTGAACACCGTAAGAAAGGGATACATTGTAACGCTGACGATCGTTCAAGAAAACCCTGTATTGAGGAGCGCAAGTCATGTAGCAGGACTGAGAGAAGTCAAGCAATGACAGTGAAGCAAATTAAGTTCCAAACTCCTGACGATTGGTGTACCGAGGCAATGAAAAGAGAGCAGCAAAAGGATCCAGCTATGGCACCGTTATTGAAATGGAAAACTGAGGGAAGGCGACCGGAGTGGAAAGAGGTAGCACCTTTAAGTACGGAGGTGAAATGCTACTGGGCGCAATGGGACTCACTATTGATGGATAACGGGATACTAAAAAGGAAATGGGAGTCCGCTGATGGAAAGAAAGTGTTAGAGCAACTGGTGTTGCCATCAAGTCGAGTAGAAGAGGTACTGGGAAAGCTGCATGGAAGTATTTCTGGAGGACACCTGGGAGTCAATAAAACCCTGGCTAAAGTAAGGGAGAGGTTTTATTGGGTAAGGTATCGAACCGACGTAGAGCAATGGTGTCGGCGATGTGATACTTGTGCGGCGAGCAAAGGACCAAAGACTAGAACTCGAGGAGAGATGCAGCAATACAATGTGGGAGCCCCAATGGAGAGAATTGCTATAGACATCGCGGGGCCATTTCCGGAAACTACAAAAGGTAACAAATACATCATGGTGGTCATTGATTACTTTACAAAATGGCCGGAAGCTTATGCAATACCGAACCAGGAAGCAGTTACGGTCGCGGAAACATTAGTCAATGAATGGGTTTGCAGATATGGAACACCGCTCGAGTTGCATACCGACCAGGGAAGGAATTTCCAATCTCAACTGATGGAAGAGCTGTGCAGAACACTCGGCATTAGAAAAACACGAACTACACCTATGAACCCACAATCGGATTGCATGGTAGAACGATTCAACCGAACCATGGAAGAACATTTGTCAAAGGTAGTAGAAGCCAACCAAAGAAATTGGGACAAGGATCTTCCGTTATTCTTGATGGCCTATCGTAGCGCAGTGCACGATACGACAAGTGAAACGCCAGCGAATATCATGTTCGGAAGAGAACTTCATCTTCCTAGTGACATCGAGTTTGGCATCCCTGGAGGTCTGGTATCCACGAAAACAGATTATGTGGGACAACTAAGGGAGAAGATGAATAAAATCCATCAGCAGGTTCGAGACCACATTAAGATTGCCAGTGACAAAATGAAAACCAGGTACGACATAAATGCAAATAGTGGCGGTTTTAAAGAAGGAGAATTGGTATGGCTATACAACCCCAGAAGAACTAAGGGAAGATCACCCAAGCTGCAGCCAGATTGGGAAGGCCCATATAAAATAATCAAACGAATTAATGATGTCATCTACCGCATACAAAAGGGACCCCGTACCAAGATGAAAGTGATACATCTGCAAAGGTTGGCACCGTACCAAGGTAACAGCACCAATGCGATCTCTGATATTGTTCGGGACGAACAAAACTAAATGGAGGGCAATGTAATAAACTTCGTCCAGAATGGGTTAATTTTATTTACTCATTCATTAATTAAAAGTTAACTCCTTTTTCAATCTTTTACTTGTATTGCAAATTGTATTGCATAAATTAATGTAAATTAAATTTGTTATACAAATGTTTACATTACTGGATTAAAAGGAGTTACCTAATACATCTTGCATAAATTAAATTTGAGTTCGCTAATACAAATGCAAGTATGAATGAAAACAGGTGTGGCCTATTTCAGATGTACGGACTACGTAGTATTGATTTCTAGTGGATTGTAGAAGTTTCGATTTATTTATTTTTCGATATAAATAAGCAAACAAAAATATCAGAGAGTCAGTTTTAATTTTGCAATTAAAAGTGTTTATAAATATTCGCAAGTATAAGGAATAATCGGTGGTACTTGAGCCTGGGTATTAATAGTGAAAGAATTTGAACCTAGTGGAATAGTAAATACAGATTTTACGATTCCGACTCTCATTGATTCAAATTGTGGAAAGCGGTGAAATTTATGGTACATAAATTGGAGACCATAGAATTTATTATAATTAAAATCGGAAGTTGCTGTATTTGGTTGATAAATAAAGTTTGAGATTCTGTTAACCAAAGATCTGTCTTTTTACTGTCGTGTTTGTTCAATAATCTAAAAGAACCAACGAAGAGTCGTTACACTATTATTTCACGCCGCTGTAACTAAATTAAGGGGGATTGCTAGGTCGTGGTTCGATTCGGTATTTTTAGAAATTTCCGATTGGAATGGTCTTCGAAATGGGTTAATCCATGAATTCGGTTCGATGCGGGATGTTGTAGATGTTCACACGTTATTATCAAACCGAAGAAAACAAGCTTCAGAAATTTATACTGCGTATGTATATGAAATGCGACGTATTGCTCTTGAAGCGAAGCTTGCCGACTCAGTTATTATCAAATATGTTCTGTTAGGGTTGGGAAATAATGAGCTTGTTAATTCTTTAACCGTACAAAACTTAACAACGGTATCCGATTTATTGCTACGACTGAGAAAATATGAAGCAATGTCGTTATCCAGGAAACTAGTCGCCAACAAACCTGTTAGTGATAATTTTAGGCCACAAGTTGAGCATATGCCATCGCAGCCGAGGTGTTTTAAATGTCAATCGAGAAACCATTTAGCACGTGATTGTATCAAAAGGACGTTATGTTCTTTCTGTCATCAAGATGGTCATTATGAAATAAACTGTGACCAAAAGAAAAGATCAGCCAACAAAACGACGGATACTAAAACTAAAACGGTAAGCAGGATTGAAACCTCAACAAATGAATTCATAAAAACTGTGAAAGTAAATAATTATAATGTAAATGCCTTCGTAGATTTAGGGAGTGAAGTGATAACTGTCACAAAAGGGTTAGCGACAGAATTAGGGTTAGAGTGGAAACGTTCTGAACAAGTTTTGAAAGGTTTTGGGAATGGACGCGCTATTGCCTTAGGCAAGTTAGATAATTTCTGTTTCGAAATAGATGACGTAACAATAATATCGGAAGCATTGATCGTCAACGATTCTGACCAATCAGAAAAATTGCTAATTGGTCATAATGCCTTTAATGAACCGAATATTGTAGTCATAAAAGCACTTAACTTCTTGCAAGTAAACTATGTTCCAAATGGTAATGAGTTAAAACTAAGATTAAATCGCACCACTACGAGTAACACCGAACAAAGTGAAACAAAAAATACTGTTGAGTCTCTAACTGACTCTAATAAATTAACCATCGAGAACGTCGTCCAAAATGAGCAAATACCAATCATCGCCACCATATCCAAAAATAAACTCAACGATAATCTTAGTTTAAAAACGAACGCCTCCGACGATAAAGATTTCAATCTAATATTAGAGAACTGTATTAATAGCGAACTAACTGATCTGCCTAAAGATCAAATCAGAGCATTAGTAAAAAGTTATAGGGATTGTTTTGCCACTAAAATGAGTGAGATTGGTGAAACTGATAAAACTGAGTTTAAGATTGTCTTAACCGACTCCATTCCAGTTAGTTATCGCCCGTATCGGTTATCACATTCTCAACGAATTAAAGTAGCAGAATACATAGACGAGCTGTTAAAATTAAATATTATTAGTTACTCTTCTTCGCCATATTCTTCGCCTATTGTCATCGTTAAGAAAAAGAACGGCGAAGACAGAATATGCATTGATTATCGGAAAATAAATTCTAAAACTATCACCGATAGTTTCCCTATGCCGAACGCCGAAGACGAATTGCATCGTTTAGCAGGAAAAAAGTACTTCATCGTAGTAAATCTTGCCTCGGGCTACTACCAGTTAAGGGTAGAGAATGAGTCAAAAAAGTATACGGCATTTCTACCCCAGATGGCCATTACGAGTTTAACCGTATGCCGTTCGGTGTGAAAAATGGCCCTTCTAATTTTCAGAGACTTATGAATGAAATGGCAAGAGAAATGAATGGATTGATTGTTGTCTACATGGACGATGTAGTTATCGGATGTGATACAATTGAAGAAGCACTACGAACTTTTGAAATGTTTTTGAAAAAAATCCGCGAATACGGACTAACATTAAAACTGAGCAAATGTGCATTTCTGCAAGAAAAGATAGAATTTCTCGGACATGAAGTAACAAACGCAGGAACTAAACCAGGTATTGGTAAAACAATCTGTGTCAAAGAGTTTGTAACGCCCTTAAACGCACATGATATAAGGAAATTTATAGGCCTGGCGAGTTATTTCCGTAAATTCGTGCCGAAATTTGCCGAAATTGCAGAACCCCTGACGAGGTTAACAAGGAAAACTGTGTTTTTGAATGGAACGACAAACAGGAGAAAGCGTTTGAGCTAATTAAAACCAAACTTTGTGAACGAAACGTTCTTGCATTATATAAACCCGAATCGGAACACGAAGTTCATACCGATGGCAGCTCTATTTGGGCTAGCTGGTATTTTGTTACAAAAGGAAGACGATGGTGTTTTACATCCTGTAGCATATTATAGCCGTCGTACAACGGAAAAAGAACAAAAATACCACAGTTTCGAATTAGAATCTCTCGCCGTAGTTGAATCTATTGATAGATTTAGGGTTTATCTATTAGGTAAACAATTTAAAGTGGTCACCGACTGCAATGCTTTACAAGCATCATCTACGAAAAGAGATCTCAATGCACGAATTGCGAGATGGTGGTTGAGATTACAAGAATACGACTTTGAGGTAGTACATCGCTCAGGATCAAAAATGATGCACGTTGATGCCTTGAGTCGTACACCAGTACTAAACGCCAACGAAGTTGAACCTGCTTCACTAAACGTGCTAAATATCACAGTCAACGACGATTGGATGGTATCCCTACAGAACACCGATCGACAAATTATTGAAATCGTATCGAATATAAACGAAGGACTTGGTCTTGACAAAGAATATAATATCTCTATAAAACCACAAATAACGGTGATTTGTTTGTGGTACCCAAGGGAGTACGAAATAGAATTCTTTATGAATCGCATGATAATATGGGACACTTCGGTATGGAAAAAACCCTAACGGTTCTGAGGAGAAATTATTGGTTTCCGAAAATGCGATCCTTCGTAAAACATTATATAGCGTCCTGTAAAGAATGTTTATACAACAAAGAGAAGTGTGGTAAAAAGGGTATTGAACTGCATCCAATCGAGAAAGAACCTATTCCTTGTCACACTTGGCATATCGACCATCTAGGACCATTTCCTAAAACCCCGAAAAATAAGTCATACATACTTGTCATTATAGATGCCTTCACAAAATATGTATTCCTTCATGCTGTGAAAGACACTACTACGAGACTGGTAATAAAGTCATTGAATGAATCCGTCATTCATTTTGGAACTCCGTTGAGATTGATAAGTGATAAAGGATCTTGTTTTACATCGAAATGTTTCCAAGAGTATTGTCAACAAAATAATATCAAACATATCCAAAACGCTACAGCATCACCGAGAGCTAATGGTCAGGTTGAACGAGTCAATCGAACTTTGCTGAGTGCACTTCGTACCATGACTGGCGACGTAGGAGAAGAACATTGGGCCAAGCTATTGCGAAGGATTCAGTGGTCCCTTAATTCATTACCGAATGACGTAATCAAACTTTCACCGCAGCAAATGGTGTTGGGTTACACACCGCGTGACATTTTCCATGACAAGAAATTCCCAGAAAACTTCGAAACTAAGGCTGTCGAAAATCGACAACTAGCAACGAACCGAATTAAAGAACACCAGGCACGATCGAAATTATACTTTGATAAAAAGTATCAGTCTCCCGAACAATATAATATCGGGGATTTAGTTGTAGTGTATCGCGAGCCAATTACAACAGGTTCTAGTACAAAGTTACAGCCGCGGTTTAGAGGTCCGTACAAGGTTACGGATATTCTTCACGGTGATCGATATAGGATTGAGGATGTGGTTATGAACCCCAATAGGCGTCGATTCAGTGGAGTCTTTGCGTCGGACCGGATGAAACTCGTCGAGCGCCCAGAAGATGAATGCCTTTCGAGTGATGATGATGATCTATCTGGATGTGAAGATGGTGGCGGAGAATTGGGGACAATTCGGAGTCAGGATGGCCGAATGTAACAGAGCAAAAAGGTGGTTTCCTTCATCAGAGGCTCCGCCATCTATATCATAACTTTTATACTTTAAATTCATGAATTATATTCTTTTTAATTATTAAGTTGGTACACAAAAAGATGGAGTAGAGTTCCTGTCAGACATAAAAATATCTACGTGAGTTTTGTAACAGCGAAGTAAATAAAATTATTAAAAGCTACACCATCTTTAAAAATATATTAAAATGTCAACCTGAAAACACTATTATAAGAATTGATAATAATAAAAATAAATGTAAATGTGAGAATCGTTATCTTTATTAACCAAAAATTACATAAAATTACAAATGAGAATCTCGAAAATGTGAAAATATAATTTCTCGAGATTTCGAGAGCTTAAAATTACAAATCTTTTTCGAGAATCTCGAGACAGGATTTCTCGAGCAGAAACTCTACATATAAACCATATATACATGTAGGATCTTACTACTTATATCAACCAAGTTTTAATTAAGAAGGATGACTGAATGTTGTTCCAGCTGTAATTTTATGAATTTTATAATTGTTAAAGTTAATGTGAATGTCTATTCAATTTTAAGATTGTTAATCGTAAAGTTGATTTGAAAAGGAAAAGACGTGTATCTACGTGATAAGATGATTAATAACAATAAGAAGAAATAAAGACTGATCCTACATACATGACTATTAACTTCATTATAATATCAATAAGATTGGTCTAAATATATTTACAATTATTTAAGAATTTATTTCAACAACAATATCAAACCAGAGACCAGAGACAGCCTCCGTGCCCCCGCTATACTTTCCTATCAAACACATACACACAACATATATAAGGGGTGAGAGGAGAGTGCTAAAAGCAAAAAAATTGATATAGGATTGCTGATTTAATAGTTGTCATAAAAAAAACCGAATACATATCTTACAAAGACATGAACAAAAAGGTGGGAAGGGAAGTGGAAGGTGGGAAGGAAAGTAAAAGGTGGGCGGAAAAGGAGCATTGACGCAAACATTACATAGACCATCGTTAGAAACAAAAAAAACAGGCAGACAAGCAATGGAAAGTAAAAGGAAGAGGGTAGCAATAGTGACAAACACATGATTAATACCAGATGAGTAGCTTGGATTTAAAACTAAAAACAGACATGAACCGCTTCAGTTCCGGCGTAAGGTCATTAAACAGCTTGGACGTTCTAAACGAGTATGAGAGAGCACCAGTGTTACAATTTATGGATGGAAGGGTAATTCTATACAAACGAGTTGACGGGCCAAAAATAAACCATTTTACCAAATAAAGTGGACACCAGTATTTGAGGATTTAAGAGAAAAGAAAAAGGAGGCGCATCATAATACGATCATTGAATGATGTGGCGATAAGCTTCGTAGCAAAGCCAGATACGTGTTGTCTAATCTTGAGACCATAAACGAACCGAACCACCCAGTTAAAGATTTCTTAATTAATCCGATATTCTCCAAGGTACAGCCAGAATAGACCTCAATTCCATAATCAAACAATAACATGACAAGCGCATGGGCAATTCGTTTTTTCCTGGCAGGAATTGATTCAGGCTACTAAGCTTTCTCAAGGTGACAACTATACCAATGACGTAATTATTATGTCATTGGTAGGGGTCTCCAAGGGTCTCCACAGGGTCTCCAAGACCCTATCTTTATCAAAATTTACGTCAAAATTCTTCACCTGTGTAGCAAAAGAGATCACAACATCGCCGGTCGTAACAGTCAACCCGTGATTGTTCAGCGATGAAGGGCAATTGAACAGCATGGCCTGCGACTTAAGCGGGTTCAGAAGCAACTTATTAGAAACAGCTCAGTCAGAGACTAGTTTAAGATCAGCATTAACTTCAAGAAAACCGATGGAAGCGGTTCTAACATGGAGAACAGACGCTTGAGTTGCATTGGTCTTATGGCGCCAATGACTCGTCATGGGCAGAATCATTGAGTATAAGCAGTATTTACTCTGCCCCTCTCAACTACACCAACCTAATTCTGTAAGCTAATTCTGTTAGCATCAACCTAATTCTGTTAAAATCATTCGTTTTTAAACAAAAACTTAGAGCGCCCAAAGTAGTGTGTGACTTGTGTTTTAATTAATACAAGTAATTACATTGTATTTTTGATAGAATTTATCTTGAAATATAAAACCACCTGTAAACCCTACTTATTACCTCTGTGGCAGCTAGGAATAGAAGTATGTAAATAGTACGCCTAAGTATTTATTTTATTAGTAGATGAAATGTTTCAGAACCAAAACGTTCCAATTAATGATGAAGAAAATCGTTTAGCTAGTTGTCAACCCGTTTCGTATACGACAAATGGGAATAAAAATCTTGCTTCAACAATCTGTGGCGAACATCTAAATTTAAAAGTTTAAAAATCAAATTTAGCATGCGAGGATTTTTCATTCAATTTAACGGAAAACAAAATAGTTCTTTTTAAGTTCTTGTTTTTTTTTCTTTAGCAAAATAGTTTTTTTTAAAAATATCGATTTATCAAAAAGTTTTAAGTCTTATTATCTTGGAAGTTCCTTTAATATTTTGCTTTAACTATTTATGTGATGAACCTTTATTAGAAAAATAATGTTGATTTAAACATTTTTGTTCAGAATTTATTCTTTCAATTGTGAAGCTAAACTTATGCTTAATTAACTTTAACTGTGCAGAACTTTAATTTATTTATTTTGATTATTAAAACATTGTAATTAACTAAATATATTCAAAATCATTTTGAAAGAAAATTAAATATTATTATTTTAAATGTGATTGAGTGTCTTAAATTATAATTCACAAATATGATTTGGTAAGTTTTCAAGAAGATGACTAAATTAGGTAATCATCTGCTTATTTTGGGATTACAAATATGTTTTTTATATCTGATTGAATAGCGTGAATGACTAGCTATGTTAGAAGATTATTAACTACAGTCAAAATTTTATCCTCATTAAAATCTTTGATTTTGGATAGTAGCGTTAAGAAGCGTTAAGAAGAGCGTTAAGAAGAGCTATAATTTATAGCTTGATTGGAAAGCTATAAATCGTCATAATCCGCTACAAAAAAAGAAAGAAGAGAAACTAGTCAAACCGTAGCAAATATTACAAAACATTTAAAGCAAGCAAATGGGGTTTCGACTAGTCAACTTACTAACAAATCGCAACCACAACAAGCAAGGCGTTTACTAGATGTGCCCGCGTTGAACGGATAGTTGTTGGCTACTATACTTACTACCAGGTAGAACGCTGCTAACCTTACAAAATCAAAAAGACACAATGGTTTTTGGAGAAGAACTTAAAGAAAGTGATTATCCTATGTCTTTAACTACATCTTCGGTCATTGATTTTGAAAAAAATTGTTTCTCTTTATCTGCTCATTCTCCAACAAATAACCATGTTTTCTCTAGCCCTTCTGCATTTCTTCCACTTGGAACTTCTCAAACGAATGAGCAATATGGATTAACAGTTTATGCATCAGCCGATATTTTATTTAAAACTTGTAGAAATGTATTATGTAACCAATAACATGTGGAATATAAATATTTAAAATCACGTTTTGTTCATAGAAAATATTACAAAAATGCATTTTTCTTACCCGTACATCCTTTAGCAGTTCATTAAGTGCCTGGGAAACATCTGGGTTTATGTTCCATTAGCAACATGATGTCGAGATATTTTGAATAAGTATCCAAAAATAATAAACGCATCACCAGCAGCGAGTCTAGAGGGAGTGAGAGTCAAGATATATGTTGTTAATTTTCAAACCATTCTGAGTAATTTGAAAGCATCCCATCAGCAGTATACGAATATACCCTAAAACTTTGCATTGTATAGTTTCTACAGACTTTTACTAGAAATTTTTTCTGGCGTTTTTTAACAGTTACAAAATGAAGTTTTTTGGAAAAGAAATTTTGAGATGAAAATTAGTTTGGACTACTTGAAACAAATAAAACTTTAAACAAATTAAATTTGAGTCCAAAAACAACACTGCTATTTTTTAACAAAATATTCGTATGAACATTTATTACTTGACCAACATTTGAATCAAATGAATCGAATCAAACAATCGCCCAACCATGTAGAGGGGCATTTGCCATGTCAATTGTCGTTTGTTTGACTCAAACATTGGAGGAAAAAATCGTGTAGAGCCGGCATTAGAAAAATCTTATAAATTAGATTTAAGAGTAATACCTAACCTACTACTAACATTAATTTTTATTTATTCTAGATATCAGACAAACGTTACGAATGTAAAATTTGTAATAATAGGTATAAGTATATAAACCAACATATGAAAAGTCATTCTGGTGAGACACCATATGAATGTTCAGAATGTAGTAAAAAATTTGCGGAAAAACGAACTTGGGAAATCCACAAACGAATTCATGATCCGAAGAGGATGAAGGTAAGGTTAAATCGGCTAAAATTAAAAGTCTATTTTCATCACGCTTAATGCCCTGTGAAAATGGGTTCTTTTACATGGGTGTAAAAAGAATAACAAATTGTAGTTGCTATGGTTTCTCATATAATTTTACAAAGTTTTTTAAACAACGCAACCATGAAAAAATAGAATATGAATTATGTTATGTTATTGATTTTTACTTTTATAATTGAGCCGTTCACTGCACAAAACGATTAACTCCATAAAACAAAATGTTGAGAAATTGAATTTTTTTCAAAGGTCAAATAAATTTCGATATTTAGTAGTGTTGATCTTTATCATTCAGGAATGTTATTATAAACATAATTTATTTAATTTTGGTTACTAAGTATATCAATTAGCTATTATAGTAGTAATTTAATTAGTTTAATAGATATTATTAGTTTTTAATGTCAGGTTTTTAATAGTCATTTTTTAATGGTCAGACAAATTTTAACTTTTAATGGTGTTTATCTTAGTTATTCAGGAAAGTTGTTTTTAACATAGAAAGTTATGACTATAGCAAGTACTTTGACATTTAAATTTAAAATTTTCCAAAAAGTGGAGTTAGTCGCTTTGTGCAGTGAACGGCACAATTTATAGTAAATAAATATCGATTATAAATATACTATCATAGAAAAAATTACATTTCCTACGCGAGATAAAAACGTTTTTTGTTCGTAAACATATCTCACTCGACGCTAGCGCGTCTCGTGAACAGATATTTACTCACGAAAAAAACAATGTTTTCATCACTTGTAGGAAAATATACTACTTTTAACAGTTTCTATGCCAATTCTGTAATAAGGAGTTTACAGGAAAAAAGGAATGCGAACGTCATATGTCGACGTTCGATACTCAATACTCATACTCAAAATGTCAAAAAGAATTTTCATATAAAAAAGCTTTTATGTCGCATATGAAAATTCATACACGAGGAAGAGAGGTAAAATTTTATATCAGTTAACGATCTAATGGTTTGTATAAAAAAAACTGTTAAAGGATACATGAATTTGCAAAAATTACAAATGAATTTGAATTCTTCAACGAGAGTTATCATATCTTGATTTTACTATAGCAGCTATAAAGTTTATGCCGAGTTGCCGTGTGTTTAAGTAGTTGGATTTGAACTAGGAAGACCCCCTTGAGAGACCAAGCTCCCACGACACTTTAGTCTACCTCACATGTAACCTCTGTGCAATTGGGTTTAGCTTATATAACCTTTTTCAGAAAATATCTATCCAGTGGCCGACTTTCTCTTTTACGTTAATTAATATTTTTAATTAATTTTTGTAATCACTAATTACAAAAGCCTACTTATTTGGAATGTAACCTCGCTGAAATTTCTTGATATAATTGAGACTTTTGTATAATTTAAGAAAATCTTGGTCTGCCTTGAGATTTTTGTTTTAAAGTACCTGGCAGACCTAATTGAATGGATGAAAAATTGATGCCATAGTTACCCCACATGTAACCTCGCTGAAATTTCTTGACATAATTGAGACTTTTGTTTAGTTACAAAAAATGTTGGTCGGCCTTGAAATTTTTGTTTTTAAGTGCCTGGCAGACCTAATTGAATGGATGAAAAATTGATGCCATAGTTACCCCACATGTAACCTCGCTGAAATTTCTTGACATAATTGAGACTTTTGTTTAGTTACAAAAAATGTTGGTCGGCCTTGAAATTTTTGTTTTTAAGTGCCTGGCAGACCTAATTAAATAGATGAAAAATTGATGCCATAGTTACCCCACATGTAACCACGCTGAAATTTCTTGACATAATTGAGACTTTTGTATAATTACAGAAAACTTTGGTCGGCCTTAGGATTTTTGTTTTTAAGTGACTGGCAGACCTAATTGAATGGATGAAAAATTGATGCCATATATACCCCACATGTAACCTCGCTGGAATTTCTTGACATAATTGAGACTTTTGTTTAGTTACAAAAAATGTTGGTCGGCCTTGAAATTTTTGTTTTTAAGTGCCTGGCAGACCGAATTGAATGGATGAAAAATTGATGCCATAGCTACCGCACATGTAACCTTCTCCAAATTTTTGTATATAAAAGAGTACATCTTGTGCAATAAAAAAACATCTGTCGGCCTCGCAAAAAACATTAATAAATATAGCCGACGTTATTTTTAATAAATGACATCGCGCGCGAGAATAATGCATTACACCAGCAGTTTGAATTTTAGAATGGTTCGGTAACAATTTTCAATAATTATATTTTTTGACATTTTATTGTTAATAATTTCGATGATGTTGATAATTTAATAATAAACAATTTTCATGATTATTATAATAATCTGGAACATTCTTACTATATACTGCCACACATCCATAAAAAGTTAGATAAAAGAACTTAATATAAGAGATTTTTTTATTACAAATAATTTTAACAAAAACAATTATAATTCAATACTTTTAAAATAATATTTTAATATTTCATATTTAATTTTATAATTTTTATCATATTTTGCTAGTAAATAATAGTAGAAAACAAAAAGAATATTTAAGTCCTTTCATATTTACATCAAGAAAGCGGTCATCCGTCGATATCATCAAAACAATCCAGTTCTGTTCGATCATTGTCATCGTCGTCATCATTTTCCTCATAGAATTTATCGTCCTGTAGAAGAACATCTTCTACGCGTTGAGGAAGTGATGATCCTTTGTACCAAAGTGGTTTTAATTTTTGATCTTCGAGAAGCCAACCGTTTTCCTCAGGACGATAAACCATGCATTCAGCATTTGTGACGTTTTGCCACATAGAGTTAATAAAAATAGTGCGTAATACTATTGGGTTGAAGAGAACGCCAGCACGGAGGAATTAAAGAGCTGTCAAAATTTTTTAGTTTTTTTTAAAAAATATTCATGCTGATTATTAGCAGTGTAGAACTGTTGGAATATTTCATATCTCGCAGCATTTACAGTTTTACAATTTTTAATGTTGTAGAATTCTACTCTAAACGCCTGCAAATTTTCCATTTTGTCGTCGTCTAAAATATCAATTGGAGTTGTCAATGATATAAAGAGATTTTGGAATTTGAGTGATTTTTCTAAAATATTGAACGGCCAAATTTTACCTTTTTTAACAAAGGTATAGTCTGATCCCGTATAAGCGTGGAACCCAGGCAGACTGCGGCATAATCGTTCACCTAATATTTCTGCCAAACGTGAACAATTATAATATAAAATGTCATTATGGTTATCAAAACATTGTAACCATATTTCTACGTTCAAAAATTTATAATAATTACCCAATAAAATAATGAGTATGTCGGTATCTGAACCATGGATTACTATTGTTTGTAAATATAGTAACATTTTTGTCCTTTTCCTCACATACAAAACAGATTTTAAGCTTTAAATTATTCATAATAACAAACCCTTTAGAAAAACAAATTATTTTATAGATGTATATTAAAAAATTAAACGACTTGAAAAAATATGTAAAACTCTTTTTTCACTTAAAAGTACGTCGAACAATGTAGTTTTACGCTTCACACTCGATGGTAGCAATAAACAAATTGTATATAAAACAAAATAGTGTGTAAAAGGTGGGTAGTGAAATCCGAAATTCTACGTCCACGCCGTGCTACCTGGGTAATGCTAACAGAATTAGGTTGGTGTAGTTGAGAGGGGCAGAGTAAATACTGCTTATACTCAATGATTCTGCACCATGGCGAGTCATTGGCGCCACAAAACCAATGCAACTCAAGCGTCTGTTCTCCATGTTAGGGGCGGCTTGGAGCGGGCGTCTGTCTTGGATCAAGCGGCTCGCTATATAAACGTGTAGCAAGCGTCTGTTCTCCATGTTAGGGGTGGTTTGTAGCGGGCGTCTGTCTTGGATCAAGCGGCTCGCTATATAAACATGTAAAAAGGTTGTTTCTGGTGACCTAAAGATGCAGAACGAACCCATTCACGAAAATTTGGGTTGGGCGAAGGGCTAACACCCCATTTCCGTAAAAAACTACTTGTCATGAATTCTGTACACAGGCCTCGGATTATCTCGGATTCACTATTAGAACGACCTCGGAAACTGTACCCGGACTACGATTTAAAAATGGGAACCTGGAACGTGCTAAGCCTTAGAAGACCAGGAGATCTACTGAAACTTACAAACCAAATCAATAGCTATACACTGGATATAGTGGCGTTACAAGAACTAAGATGGCCAGGGAGTGGAATCCACGAAACAGCCAAAGGATACACTCTCTACTATTGCGGTCATGAAAACGGAGGAGAATTTGGAGTTGGCTTTCTCACACATCGTCGCGTGAATCAACATGTTATCGACTTTCGCCCAATTAATATGCGGATATGCACAATGAGAATCCGCACGCAAAAATTTAATGTAACGATCATCAATGTTCATGCACCTACTGAAGACAAAGCAGATGACATTAAAGACCTGTTCTTCCTAGAACTCGAAGAAGTCATCAATAACATCCCGCGGCACGATATAAAAATCGTGGTAGGTGACTTCAATGCGCAAATTGGTAGAAGTGCAGAACTTAAAACACATGTCGGCCCTAACAGCTTGCATCATGCTAGTAACAATAACGGCTTTCGCACAGCTGAACTGGCTATGATGTATGATCTAGTAATATCTAGCACTTTCTTTCCTCATAAGAGAATCCACAAAGCAACGTGGAAATCAAATGATGGAAGAACTGAAAATCAAATCGATCACGTCATGATTTCTAAGAGACACTCTACAAGTGTAACTGACGTTCGATCATACAGAGGTGCTGATATGGACACCGATCATATGCTTGTCATCTTTAAGTATAAGTGCAAATTATCATCTACATTTAATAGGCAAGCAAAAAAGACCGTGCGCTGGAATGTCGAAGCATTTAAACACCTGGAAACACTGAATAGATATCAGGAAATTGTAACGCAAAACATAGAAGAGCATGACATCCCATCTGAGATGCCATTAAACATACAAGAAGAATGGCAAACGCTTCAATCAACCATCATATCCGCAGCACAAACTACAATCGGAAAACGACCACCGAAATCACGTAACGAATGGTTTGATGACGAGTGCCGCGAAAGCATTGAGCACAAACAAAAACTGCGAGAAAAATGGTTAACAAGAAACACCCGAAGCTCCCAAACTGATTATCTATGCGCCAGAAAAGCCTCAGCGAAACTCCTACGGAAAAAGAAACGCGAACACACGAAGAGCTGTATCGAAAACATCAACCAACATGCGGCTAATGGAAATTCGAAAGAGTGTTTTGCCAATGCGCGGAATCTGACCAAAGATTTCCACCCAAGATCTACAGCCATCAAAAATGGAAACAACGAGCTTACAACAAGTGAACGTGATGTGCTGGAAGTATGGCGATCCCACTTTCAAGACCTACTGAATAGGACGAACGAAGTTCATCCTATTCGAGCAATTGCTCCGTCAAGTGAGGAGATTTTTGTCCCTTACCCAACAATAGAAGAAGTGGAAGCTGCCATCAAAAAATTAAAAAATGGCAAATCACCAGGTATCGATGGAATCCCTGCAGAACTACTTAAGAATGGAGGAGCAGCTCTGGTCTCACGTATATATGATCTGATTCTTGCAATCTGGGACCAAGAAGAACTACCTGCTGAATGGAAAACAGCTCTCATTGTTCCGCTACATAAAAAAGGTGACCGCCTAAAGTGTGCAAATTATCGTGGAATCGCACTGTTGAACACTGCATATAAAATACTAGCTAATGTCGTACTCGCTCGGCTCATCCCGTTTGCCGAATCTATCATCGGCGACTATCAGTGTGGTTTTCGTCCCAACCGTTCAACCACAGATCAATGTTTTACCTTAAGGATGATTCTGGAAAAATGTTGGGAGTACAACATCAGCATTCACCAGCTCTACGTTGATTTCAAGCAAGCATATGATAGCATCATCCGCGACAACCTCTGGTCTGCACTCATATGCCTTGGTATTCCAGAGAAACTTGTTTCTCTGTGCAAACTCACAACATCGGGATCAAACTGTAGAATAGTAATCGAAGGGTCAGTTTCTGACTCTTTTGATATAACATCAGGTGTTCGACAAGGTGATGCACTCGCACCCGTACTATTTAATTTGGCGCTTGAGTACGCGATAAGAAAAAGCCGCATTGAGACACAAAACTGTATATTTAACAAATCTAGTCAAATTCTTGGCTATGCAGATGATATTGTGCTTCTCGGACGTAGAACAAGCGATATCAAGGATAGTCTCTCTCGGCTTGAAAGAAATGCTAAACGACTTGGATTATGCATTAACACCGGCAAGACTAAACTATTAACAACATCCAGGAATATACCTCCCGGCAATCTGAATACTGGTGACTATGAAGTGGAACGTGTAGAAAACTTCAAATACCTCGGGTCTGTAATAACATCGTCAAATGACATGCAGGCAGATATTAAAGCTCGTGTCTCAGCCGCATACAGAGTTTTCTACGCATACTCAAAACTTTTGCGATCTAAACATCTTTCGCAGTCGTGCAAACTCACACTTTACAAAGCATTAATTCGACCTGTGCTTACCTTTGGAAGCGAAAGCTGGACACTGACTTCCTCCGATTGTAGAATTTTATCAACATTCGAGAGGAAAGTCATACGAACAATTTATGGTCCATGTAAAGTTGCTGAAAATCAGTATAGAATCCGAATGAATCATGAAATCAGACAGCTTCTTGGAGGCTGCGATGTAATCGGATTCATTAAATCTAACCGGATTAGATGGTTTGGTCATGTAGAAAGGGCACCATTAGATAGAATGATTAAAAAAGCGTCCCAACAACAACCAGCTGGTGTTCGTCGAAGAGGAAGACCTAGACAACGCTGGCGTGATGACATCATCCAAGACCTTCGTGATATAGGATGTCGAAACTGGGGTCAACTGGTCATGGAACGAGACGATTGGAAGCTGATTGCACAGACGGCAAAATCCCTCCATGGGATGTAAACGCCAGAGAGAGAGAGTGTGTAAAATAGTCAAAGAGATATGATACTTCAAAGATTGCTGCGTTTTAGGTATTTTTTTTAATGCATGTATGGAAGCATATTGTAAGAATGTTCCAGATTACTATAATAATCATGAAAATTGTTTATTATTAAATTATCAATATCATCGAAATTATTAACAATAAAATGTCAAAAAATATAATTATTGAAAATTGTTACCGAACCATTCTAAAATTCAAACTGCTGGTGTAATGCATTATTCTCGCGCGCGATGTCATTTATTAAAAATAACGTCGGCTATATTTATTAATGTTTTTTGCGAGGCCGACAGATGTTTTTTTATTAGACAAGATGTACTCTTTTATATACAAAAATCTGGAGAAGGTTACATGTGCGGTAACTATGGCATCAATTTTTCATCCATTCAATTAGGTCTGCCAGGCACTTAAAAACAAAAATTTCAAGGCCGACCAACATTTTTTGTAACTAAACAAAAGTCTCAATTATGTCAAGAAATTCCAGCGAGGTTACATGTGGGGTAACTATGGCATCAATTTTTCATCCATTCAATTAGGTCTGCCAGTCACTTAAAAACAAAAATTTCAAGGCCACCAACGTTTTTTGTAACTAAACAAAAGTGTCAATTATGTCAAGAAATTTCAGCGAGGTTACATGTGGGGTAACTATGGCATCAATTTTTCATCCATTCAATTAGGTCTGCCAGGTACTTTAAAACAAAAATCTCAAGGCAGACCAAGATTTTCTTAAATTATACAAAAGTCTCAATTATATCAAGAAATTTCAGCGAGGTTACATTCCAAATAAGTAGGCTTTTGTAATTAGTGATTACAAAAATTAATTAAAAATATTAATTAACGTAAAAGAGAAAGTCGGCCACTGGATAGATATTTTCTGAAAAAGATTATATAAGCTAAACCCGTGGGAGCTTGGTCTATGATATTCAATTCGCCATTAGCAAGTTTGAAAAACTATTTGAAGAAATTTGAAAGTTTTTTTTTTATTTGTTTTCAGTTTTCTTGTAAATTATGTGATAGGACGTTAGTAACCAAAAGAGCACTTAGACTACATATGAACATTCATACACGTGAAAATTTGTTTAAATGTTCTGAATGTAATAAAGAATTCACACTAAGGGCAAATTTGAAACAGCATTTAGAAACTCATTCAACTCAATCAAAAGTAATATTAGAGGTAAGAATTTATTTTTGGTATTGTGCTTATTAGTAAATATTAGTGCTTATTAGTAAAAAAAAGTTAAAATGAAATGGAAAGCTTTCTTGATCTTTCTCAACTATATTAAGATTTATAAAATAAAAAATTTCAATTTCAATATTAGTTTCTCCCCGTATTTCAGGATTATTGACTGTTTTTAATAGGGGTTCTCGAAACTGAGCTGAACGTTGTTGTTGTTGTAGTGGTGGTTGTGGTGCTAATCCTCCAACTTTAGATGACGTCGATGTCATAGTATAATGTGCAATGTGGTAGAATCCGAACCCTAAACATAGTTAATAGGCTCAATTGGACTAATGTCCAATGTTCGCATATTTTCTGTTAATCCTCCATGATCGCAAAACCTAGTTTGTAAATGTGGTGGTTTATCGAACCCTGTCCTGTCACGTACCATGTTAAGCTGTTCAGAGACTCAAGATCGATGAAGTATAGGACTTTCTCGCTTTCTGCATAGTTGCCTATTTTGTTGTCAGTCCAAAGCACGGCCATTTCAGTCCAATTTTCTTTCTTCACTCCAAATTTCTCTTTTTTTTAATTTTTCCATTTTTCTTAGAGTCGTGATCGACCTTGTGGTAACCGACTACCAATACAGTGCATTTTTCTCATGTATATTTACATCCTACTTATCCATTGTATATCACTTCGTATATTGCATGCGTATCACATTCATTAAAAATTATTTGCAAAAATAATATTGTTACGTTTTTCCAACTTTACTTCGAATTATCCTTACTCACAATTCGATAAACGCAATTCCCAAATCACTTTCTGAGTTCGAGCACTGATTAGTAACCACAAACACCAGGTTTTATTAAGTATGCAATAACAGGAAAACAATACAGCAACAATATTCCTAACTAGTCTATTCCCTTAGTCTTTTTCATCTTTTTTTCTAGCCATGATAAAGTTTCTAAAGAGAGAGTAAGACGAATATAACAATTTTTCATGGAAAAAATATTTTATAGGATGGGAATTGTAACATTTAACCATTATTTTTAATAAACATCTAATTTTATTATATATTTTAAACAATGTCCAATCCAACATAGATTGTATAGTAATTTTAAATATATTTTTTCAGTGTAAAAGTCGTCTTTTTCCATAAAAAAAGTCTTGCTCTATAGACTTTTTTTTATAGTAGCACACTTTTTTATAGTATATCACTTTTTTAAAAAAAAAGTCAAGGAAAGTAAAAAAAGTCCAAGCGGCACGTATATCCGCTAGAAATAGGTAGATTTCGAGATCAGACAGTTTTGTGTGCCAGTAGAATCTGATGTATTAGATTAGTTTTAACAACACAAACTAATTTCAAACAGATATCGAACAAATTTTAAAAAGAAAACTAGCTACATATAAGCAAAACTATATATCTATCCAATTTTGCAACAAACAAATATCAAATCTACCATAGAACATGTGTGTGACAATTTATGACACAAACCTACGCTATATCGTATGTCGCCCAATTACTGCAAAATATCAAAATAGTTTATTTCTAAGAAAAAAAATTAATTTCTTCTATTCAAACCTTTTTATTTTTTTTCATTGACTGTTATAAGGTTTTTGAAAATTGTAGTTATGGATTGTTGCAAACTTTTTTGTTGAAGCCCACAAGTCAAAAACCTCTAACTGCAGAGGTTTATATTTATAAGAAACGGATTAAAATGTTTCCACAGATTCTAAATTTATGAAGTTTTTAAAAATATTAGTATCCACACGGCCGTTATAACGGATTGAAAAACGAATTTTTTTTCTAGTATAAAGCCTCTAGTTATTTAACCATGTGTCAGATTTTTCTGATTTACGAACTTATTCAAGATATTATTAAACACATACATGTTTACGGAAGGTTTTTTGATCTGGCTCCACAAATGCGACCGTGAGTGTGCCGGTTGATTCAAACGCATTTTGTGTTTTACAAGCTTTTTTGTTGGAGCCGCTCACTCAGAAACCTCCAAGTGCAGAGGTCTTTTTTTTGAAAGAAACTGATTGAAAAGGTTTTAAAGATTCTAAACTTATGAAGTTTTAAAAAATATTAGAATCTAAACGGCCGTTATAACGGATCTAAAAAACAAAGTTTTTTTCTAGTATAAAGCATCTAGTTTCTTAACCGTGTGTCGGATTTAGCTGATTTACGAACTCGTCCAAGATATTAATAAAACGCACATTTTTAAAAAAGGTATTTTGATCTGGCTGTACAAATGCGACTGTGAGCGTGCCGGTTGTTTCAAAAAAAAATTTTTTTTTGCAAACTTTTTTGTTGGAGCCGCTCACTCAGGAACCTCTAACTGCAGAGGTCTATTTTTAAAACATATTGATAAAAAAGATTCCAAAGATTTTAAATTTGTTAAATTTTTAAAGCAAATAATGAGCAATTGCACGCAAGTTCAGCAAATTTTTGGGAAATTTTGACTTGACCCCTTTTAATTTTGATTATTTGTTGTTTATGGATAGTCTTTCATAAATAAAAAATACAAGTTCTCTTAGAATTTTTTTTTTCGACCAGGGGTCTTCACAGGGTGCCCCTCAATTTTTTGTTATTTTGTGATGTGAGTGCATTTTGACGAGCGATTGTAGAAAAACTACTGAATCGATTTTCATAAATGATATGTCGTTGAATAGGTATTAGAACAAAGTTTTTAAAAATGTACACTGTTAATTTTTTGAAATAATTTTTAACGGTGTAACATAAGAAAAAAACGGTGTAATTGAAAAAAAGATGGCATAGCCATTTTTTTTTTTTAACTAAATTGAAGCTTATTTTATATCTAACCACTTGAGAAAGTTTGGCACTTGCATTATTTTTTGTTTTAAAGATAAAATTCGTTGTGCATATGACTGTCGGGAATCAGTTTTTTTTTGTTCTGAAGGAAAATTATAAATATGGCGATTTTTAGATTTAGATTTTTTTAATGTTGAATATCAAATATTTTAAATATATTAAATGAACTTTTTAAAAAGCAATTTCAGTCAAGTTCAGCAAAATTTTTCGACATTTTGACTCGACCCTTTTTAATTTGGTTTCTTTTTAGTTTATAGATAGCCTTTGGTAAATGAAAAATACGACTTCAAGTAGAATTTTTTTTAAATATAATAATATAAATTATTATATTTTTAAATATAATAATATAATTATAATAACAGTATAATTATAATAACAAACAACAGTAATGCTACGCGTCATTTGGTTGAAAAAAGTAAAACTCTACATAAAAATAATTTTCAGCATTCATCTGCGACGGATAAAAGAGGTGTAACCACAACAGATATAAATATTGTGGAGCAGTTTTATAAAAGTGATGAAACCAGTAGATTATTGCCAGCCAAACGAGATGCAATATCTTTAAAAAAAGGAGATGAGCGCATAAAAACACAAAAGCGCTTATTGCTATGTACATTAAATGAAGCTTATGTAGAGTTTAAAAATAAGTTTTCTGATGTGAAAATAAGATTTACTAAATTCACGTCCCTTCGACCACAAGGATGTATAAAATTATCACAAGGAGTTCATAATGTGTGCGTGTGTACCATACATCAAAATATAAAACTAATGATTCAACACTCTAAGATGTCTTGGATTACTGATGCTGCTTTCCAGAATTATAAAACATTAATTGACTTTGTTTCATGTGGTGAATTAACAGAAGATTGTCATACTTTGAAGTGCAATGAATGTTCAAAAAAACTTCAACAACTGGAAGAAAAATTACTAAATGATTTGGACGTTACAGGAATCCTTCAAGTCAAATATCAACAATGGAATACCACTGATCGATGCAATTTGGATACTTTAATAGAAACTGTAGAAGAATTTATGAAAAAATTTATTTACCGTTTACAAATTTTGATACCACATACCTTTATAGCAAAACAGCAATCTGCATTCATTGAGGAAAAAAAAATTAGAAGCAGGAAGTGCTTCGTTCAAGGGGATTTTCTGAAAACTACGGCTTCATAATTCAGGATGCGGTTCTATAAGTCCTATATTCGTCCCTGTATGGAGTACTTCTGTCAAGTTTGGGGTGCTGCTTCTGTTTCCATCTTGGCCCTCTTGGACTCTGTTCAAAAGCGGGCTATACGAATTGTGGATGATCGAGCTTTGGCATCAAAACTTGATTCCCTACAACATCGTCGCACTGTTGCTGACCTCGTTGTTTTTTACAAATATCGCCATCAACAGTGCTCAGATGAAATCAGCGGCATCATGCCTCAAACTTATTCTTACCCCCGTTCCATTCGGCAATCGGCTACCGCAACCAGTGAAACGGCCGAGATCCCGCGCTCATACTGGCAGATCGCAGAAAGACTTCTTTGTCCGAACTGCATACAAATGGAATAGTTTGCCGGAACTCTAAGTCTCAAGTGGCTTCAACCCGCAGAGGTTTAAAAAAAAGCGTTCATCCACACCTTAGAACGCCAGTTGTTGTGCGACTTAGGTCTTAAAAGGTATTTATGTGTTGTTGTGACACATATTGACACATAGTGACAATAAAATATATCATGAGAATAGAAATATTTATTATTGAAATATCATGAGAAAATTAAATTCAAGGAATTTGCACTTAAAGCAAATTCCATATCTGTTGGTTCAACAAAGATAGTAGTTATATTAAAAAATTTATTAACTGATAAGTAACGAATCTTAATTTTAGTTAATTTAGTTTTACTAGTATTTAGTATTTAGTATTAGTAGTATGTTGTGTTATAGTGCTATACTAGTATTTAGTTTTATAGTAATCAATTTATGTTTTTTTCAATTTAATTTTTTATATTTGGCCTTCATTTAATTGGAATTTATTCTGTTTGTTGGCCTATAATTTGAAAATGAATCGATAAATAAATAAATAAAATTTCACATAATTATCTTAATTTTTGAAACATTTGTACTATTATTTATTGCTCATTAAACTGTTCTCATCACTAGCCATTAGCAAATTTTAAAGTTTTTTTCTATTTGTTTTCAGTTTTCTTGTAAATTATGTGATACGAAGTTAACAACCCAAACTGGACTGAGAAGACATATGAACAATCATACACGTGAAATATTGTTTAAATGTGATGAATGTAATAAAGAATTTACACAAAAATCACATTGGAACAATCATTTAAAAATTCATTCAAAAGAAAGATTAAAGGTAAGAATCTTTTTTAACATTTTGTGCTTAGTAGTAGAAAAAATAAATTTTAAAATGAAGTGGAAAACTATCTAAAACGTCCTCAACAATAAGATTTATTAAAATAAAAAACTTCAATATGAAGATTAATTCCCCCCCCCCCCCCTATTTTAATAATTATTGGTGGTGCTTCCCGGCTTCACACAACAAAATTTCTTAAAAACATCTCTCTAATAATCCCTAATAATTTCCCTAACTCCTATGAAAAAACGACATTTATTCTGCAACAACATAATATTTTCCAGCTGTTCTAATTAGATGGAAGTAGCTGAAGCTGGATTGAACCATATTTCATATATTCAATAACATTTCATGATACCAAATAATGAATTTTATGGGTCAAATGTTTCTAATCCAAAATGTTTCCCATCAAGGAATCAAAATTAATCAAAATCATTCATTTGACACACTTATAATAATCAAACTGCTGGCCTTACATACAAATGCCAACCATCAAGATTTCTCTACATTCCATCTTACTGCTCATTATCATTTAAATTTTAAACGCTTTTAAGCAAAACAAATATCCCATTTTTTTACACTTTTGCGGTTCTTATCATTGATGAAACCCATTTTCTGAAACAAAAATTTTTAAAATCGCACCAGTAGTTTTCATCGGTTGTTACGGTTGGTTGGCGGGCCGGTCAGACAAACTAACATTGTTGTTTACTTATTTAGAATTTTTATTTATGACCTAACGCCGAGCAATGCAAAAAAGTGGGTAAAAGATTTTGACATTTGGTTTGAGATTGTAATGCTTGAAATTTAGAAAAATTATGATTTCAAATTCGTGTAAAATTTATGCAAAAATTAAGACATGTGCATATCAAATTAGAAACTAAGGGACATTGTAATGTTTTGTATTTGCAAAAAAATCTCAGAGGACAGCATGGTAAAAAAAGGACAGTACGGTAAAATACAGGACTGATGGTCACTATATGTAAACTAATTAATTACAGCCCGAAATCAAGAATTGGCAAATAAATTACTAAATTTACAAGTGAAGGGTACAGGGGAAAAACAACGTAAGTCCATTTTATTCGAAATTGAGTAAGTGCTGCTATCTATTGAAGAAATACAAAAGCTTTCAGTTGGTATATTCAATTTTGATGAATATCAAACCCAGACGATATAAATCAATTAAAAAGAATTCGCAACATTTTTTTCATACCCAATTTACTGCTGAAAACAACTTAATCCACCATTTTTTTTACCAACAAACGCCTCTGGTGGCCCCGCTTTAAAACACTTTTATGAACCATGTCTATTCATTGTTTAATCCGAATTCACAAATTTTCTTGCATTTTAATGACTTCAAACACAAAACATCAATTTTCTCGAAATTTGATTTTATGGACTTACGTTGTTTTTCACCTGTACCCTTTAAGTGTCAACTGCCCAGCTAGAAAGAGTATTTTCTAACTCATCATATATCTAACTCCCTCCGAAGTCGGAAAAAGCCTCCGAAAAAACTCAAAGTTCATCACATCAATATTAATTATGTTATTTTTTAGTTCATAATTAGCCAAATTAAACTAAAATTAATATTTTAGTTTAAATAATTGAATTGAATGTATACATGGGTATATTATGTTGATAATCTATATTATTATTTTATTAAAGAGGTACCACAGGACCTATACGAAAGAATAGGAATACAAAATTAAAAGCAAACAGTTTTTTTTATAAATTATAAAATATATGAGCAATTTCACGCAAGTTCAGCAAATTTTTGGGAAATTTTGACTTGACTCCTTTTAATTTTGATTTTTTATTGTTTATAGATAGTCTTTCATAAATAAAAAATACAAGTTCTCTTATAATTTTTTTTTTCGACCAGGGGTCTTCACAGGGTGCCCCTCAATTTTTTACTATTTTGTGATGTGAGTGCATTTTGACGAGCGATTGTAGAAAAACTTATTGAGTAATAAATGATATGTCGTTTAATAGGTATTAGAACAAAGTTTTTAAAAATATACACTGTTAATTTTTTGAAATAATTTTTAACGGTGCAACATAAGAAAAAAACGGTGTAATTGTTGAAGAAAAGATGGCACTACGTTTTTTTTTTTTTTTTAACCAAATTGAAGCTTATTTTATATCTAACCACTTGTGAAAGTTTAGTACTAGTGACATTTTTTGTTTTAAAGATAAAATTCGTTGTGCATATGACTGTCGGGAATCAGTTTTTTTTGTTCTGAAGGAAAATTATAAAAATGGCGTTATAAACTAAGAGATTTTTTTTATGTTAAATATCAAATATTTTATTATTAAATGATCTTTTTAAAATGTTATAAAAATTATATATGTGCAATAAAGAAAATTTGAGCAATTTCAGCATAAATCCACAAAAGCGATTATTGCTATGTACATTAAATGAAGCTTATAGGAGTTTAAAAATAAGTTTCCCGTTGCGAAAATAGGATTTACTAAATTCACGTCTCTTCGACCACAAGAATGTATAAAATTATCCCAAGGAGTTCATAATGTGTGCGTGTGGACCATACATCATAATATAAAACTAATGATTCAACACTCTAAGATGTCTTGGATTACTGATGCTGCTTTCCAGAATTATAAAACATTAATTGACTTTGTTTCATGTGGTGAATTAACAGAAGATTGTCATACTTTGAAGTGCAATGAATGTTCAAAAAAACTTCAACAACTGGAAGAAAAATTACTAAATGATTTTGACGTTTAAGGAATCCTTTAAGTCAAATATCAACAATGGATTACCACTGATCGATGCAATTTGGATACTTTAATAGAAACTGTAGAAAAATTTATGAAAAAATTTGTTTACCGTTTACAAATTTTGATACCACACAACTTTATAGCAAAACAGCAATCTGCATTCATGGAGGAAAAAAAAAATTAGAAGCAGGAGAATGCTTCGTTCAAGGAAATTTTTCTGAAAACTACGACTTTATAATTCAGGATGCGGTTCAAGGCTATTATTATAATAATTCACAAGCTACTATTCATCCATTTGTCATTTATTTTAAAAGTGCTGCAAGTGAATATATACAGCACCGAAGTTTTATACTCATTTCGGATATAAACGATCACAACAGTACTACAGTCCATCTTTTCATTACAAAACTTATTGAATTCATCAGAACGCATATAAATTCTAATATTAGGAATAGTAGATTCTTGTATGAGCTTAGAATGAAGGTAATTTTTCACGAGGATGAAGTTTCCCTAAACGAGCGTAGCAAGTGGAGGGAATCATCCAAATGAAGAATTGCCATCATCCTAAGCGAATACAAGATGCTATTTTATCCACGACTGTAAAATATTTCGTTTAATTTCCAGTTTTCATGCAAAAATTTGTATCGCCATATTGAAATAAAAACATCAAAGATAGCGAAAAACAAAACAAGTTTGTTGTTTAATTTGTTAGGGGAATATTTAATAAACTATAGAACTGTTAAAGAATTTTAATCAAATTCACTAGTTGTGGAATGAATACAATTACAATGGAAGACATACGCATCAATACAAAAATAAACATAACCTAATTAACTTATGCCACCATAAAAAAGACTTTAAGGTTGATGCAGAATGGCATTTTCATGCTACCAGCCCTAGCAAGGGACCTTGCGATGGGATTGTTGGTACACTGAAGCGTGCTGCACACCGTTACAGTATGGGAAGCAGAGATATTATTGATACACCAAAAAAACTTTTCGAATGGGCTTTAAAATGGGAATCTACCATGAACTTTGGATACGCCGATAAAAATGAATATCAATTAACAAAAGAAAAATTACAAAATCGATATAAAAATGCAAGTACTATAAGTGGAACTCAAAAATTTCATTCTTTTGTACCATTAAATACTAAGACAATAATTGCAAAAATGTTTTCCAACTCAAAAGAAACTTTTGAATGTAATTTTTAATAACTATATTTATTTTCTTTAACCTACATATATAATTTGTATGGTATTTTAAAAAGTTTATTCAATAATAAAATATTTGTAATATAATGTTAAAATACAATCTTTTACTTTATGATTCCATAATAACATAATACGAACATAATGCTTCTCCAGTTAAAAGTTCCTAAATAGATTTAGTTATTTATACGGCTTTTTTGTTTGCAGTCGAGACTGTCAAATTATTTTTTATAAGAGTGACAAGTGATTACTAAAAGTTATAAATAAACATTTCATTTTTTTATGCCATCTAATACAAAGAAAATAATTGCAGAAGTGTTTTCCTATTCAAAAGAAACTTCTGTTTGTAAAATAAGTAAATCATTTTTAACAATTGTATTTGTTTTATTTATTGTACTACATATATAATTTTTATAATATTTTAAAAAGTTCATTTAATAATAAAATATTTGATATTTAACATAAAAAAAAAATCTCTTAGTTTATAACGCCATTTTTATAATTTTCCTTCAGAACAAAAAAAACTGATTCCTGACAGTCATATGCACAACGAATTTTATCTTTAAACAAATAAATATCACTAGTACTAAACTTTCACAAGTAGTTAGATATAAAATAAGATTCAATTTAGTTTAAAAAAAAAAGGTGTAGCGCCATCTTTTCTTCAATTACATCGTTTTTTTCTTATGTTAAAAATTATTTCAAAAAATTAACAGTGTACATTTTTAAAAACTTTGTTCTAATACCTATTCAACGACATATCATTTATGAAAATCGATTGAGTAGTTTTTCTACAATCGCTCATCAAAATGCACTCACATCACAAAATAGAAAAAATTGAGGGGCACCCTGTGAAGACCCCTGGTCGAAAAAAAAAATTCTAAGAGAACTTGCATTTTTTATTTATGAAAGACTATCTATAAACAAAAAATAATCAAAATTAAAAGGGGTAAAGTCAAAACGTTGTTGAATCTTCATGAAATTGCTCATATATATAAACACAAATATACACATAAATGATGAATATTATGAATATTTATGAACATATATCACTATTTTAATGTTATGAAAAGTTATTCCGTTTTTTCTTGATGTTAATAACTCGTTTTGACAAATAAAATGAAACTTAATTTTATGTTTTTATTCAAGAAAAAATTCGTATGGTGTACATACATATTACATATTGTAATATTTTTTCAATATTATTTTTTGAATAATTATCTTAATATTTGTCCAGTCACAGGAAAAAATAGTGTATTATACACGGGAAAAATAGTCGATTTTAGCTCTCGGTTTTTTGTCTCGGTTTTTTGACAACACAACCTCGAGCTAAAATCTACTACTTTTTTTCCTTGTATAATAAATAACTATTGTTTTCATTTGTTTACCATTTATAAGGTTGACTATTTATAAGATTTCTGTTGAAATAAACAAAACAAAACAAAAAAACAATATTTCCGTAAATACAGCAAGTAATGATTTTAATTAAAAATCATAACTTACATTTTCACAACTTACATTCCGTTGTAGGTAAATAAACCTATAAACATAATTTTACTTATTTACTTTGTTTGCAATTTTGTTCATTTTACAAATAATGTTATTGGGCTATTATTTTGAAAACGTACATTTTTTTGTTGATTTTTAAATTTTTGATTTTTAAAAAATCTGAAATTTTGATATATTGTTGGCATTGACAAAAGGAAAAAAGTAATTTCTGCTTTTATTTTTTGAGTACTCTGAATCGGAGTTATGCGCGGTTGAATTTTGAGGCTTTTTCACGTAGTTTTTGTTAATGGTGGCAATTATTGATTTATTGGTTTGCTGCTCCTTTGTTACGTTTACTTGTGGAATATGGTTGGGGTTTTGTTCAATGTTCAGTTATTTCCTGTCTCGAGTTAAATATGTGATCGTTTATGTTTGTAAGGATAAGTAGAGAATTATTATTTAAATTTAAACATATAAATCCCTACAAATGTTTATAGTGACTAATTTCTAACTAATTTCCTGTTTTTTTTACTAACAAACCCGAGCCAAAACATTTCCCTTACCAATCTTATCCAAAACCAGAACCTATTCTAATCCAAAATCCCATGGGGTGCAAGGAGCTATCCACAAGTTAGCTCAAACGCCATCCTCACCTGCCCGCCGTACACCCTGCTGGTAACTTACGAGGCTCTGACGACCGAGTAACGGCGGTATAACCGACCATCGAGGACTTCATAAAGTTCTTGCTTATCTAACTCGCTTAGAATAGTTAGCCTGTAAAATTAGTTTAGCGCACCGCGTCTTGCTGGCTAAGTTAACCATCTATCTAGCGTTGCAACTAAAACAGGATCCCCAATTACTGAGATCTGCTAGTGCTTCCAACTTATTTTTTAAATTGTCATTTTTTTGTATTATAGAAAACTATAAAAACAATTAAAAACTAAACTCAAAATATTTCCGTTATGCTATAACCTTGTATCAATAATTGATATTTAAATCTAATAAAATTTGATCCGAAAATTATTCAAAATAATTCGAACAAAACCAAAAACCGATTATACTTTTCATTCACTAAAATCATAAATAAATATTTTACTAAATTTTGTCTAATTTTTCGATAAAAAAACAAAATCTTTATCATAATTTAATTGCTTCCCAAAACAAAATGTAAACAAAAAATTTTCTTCAAAAACTAAATAATTTAAATTTCATTGAAATCGCTTCACACGACTACCAACATATTGGTCCAAATACATGTGCAGAATTCTGCATGCAGCGAAATTAGAACATGTGTTGTTATATGAGAGCAATTACATGTAAATTCTGCATGCAGAAAAATTCTGCAAGATATCTCTAATTCTAATTTCGCTGCACAGAGGCAGTGCTACCACAATAAAAAAAATAAAAACTACTTGAAAACTCAGATAAAAATGGATGATTTTGACATTTTGTTTGAAAATGAATTATTTTTTTTATAACTCAATGATATTTTTTGGAAAATGAAATTATTTTTGTAATTTCGTAATGATTATTTGTTTATAAAGATGTTCAAATATTCTAAACAATCCAAATTATAAAATAATTAAATCTAATATTGTTAATAAATAAATTTTTGGGAAAGAATTATCGGAAACAGTATATGTAATTTGAACTTAAATTTTAATTTAGACATAAACGTTATTACAGGCAACGATTCAATTATTTTCTTCTATCTTTTAATTAAAGAGACAGTTTTCTTTAAATTGCGACAGCTTTCACTTATAACTATTTCATAATACGTAAGAACACGAACTGTCATTGTGACGAAAATTCTGCACGTCAAATATATAAAAATTCTGCACATCTATTTTAGATGCAGATATGCATGCAGCACTGCGTGCAGACTTTCTGCACATGTATTTTGGGCATAACATAACGTAAAACAATACGAAATTTAAATCGTTTTTCAATCAACAAAAAATCTGAATTGTCCTTTCGAAAAAAAATATGGTTAAAAAAAATGTATTTTTTTTATAAACGTTCTACACATTTAGAAAAACAATAATAGTCATAAAGTTATAAGAATAAGTAGAAACCAAAAAAACAAAAACGTTAAACTTTATACTCATATAACACTAATTTTAAATATTACGAATCATCTACTTGAGTACAGGTGTCACTAGATAGTTAATATCCTGAAACAAAATAAAAATAGTGAGAGAATATTTTGTTCTACTTCATTTGTCTTATATTATTATTTGTCTATGATTTTACTAAACAGCTATAAAGTTTATGGCATGCTGTGTATTTAAGTAGTTGGATTTGAACTCGGCGAACGGCTTAACATCATTTTATATAATATAATTATCTTAATTTTTTAAACCTTTGAATTATTATTAATTGCTCATTGAATTCTTCTCATCACTTCGCAATTATCAAGTTTAAAAAACAATTTAAAGAAATTTTAAAGTTTTTTCTATTTGTTTTCAGTTTTCGTGTAAATTATGTGATGCGAAGTTGGCAACCAAATTGGGACTTAAATATCATGTGAACATTCATACACGTGAAAATTTATTTAAATGTTCTGAATGTAATAAAGAATTTACGTTTAAGAACAGTTTGAAGCGGCATTTAGAAACTCATTCAAAAGAAAGATTAAAGGTAAGAATTTACTTTAGGTTTTGTAAGGTAAGAATTTACTTCAGGTTTTGTTATTTTTAGTAAATAAAATAACGTCGATGTCAAAATCTTTTAATACTCTTTGTAAGTGTTCAGTTTTTGTCTTGATAACGCTTTCAATGTTCAATTGCAAAATACGGACTCAGGGTCCAATATTTTTTGTCTTATGGTGGTGAAAAGTACCGTTGTTATTGTGATTTTGGTTCATGTTCATTAACCTGTGTACTATTATTTATTGCTCATTGAATTGTTTTTATCACTTCGCAATTAGCAAGTTTAAAAAACAATTTAAAGAAATTTTAAAGTTTTTTTCTATTTGTTTACAGTTTTCTTCTAAATTTTGTGATGCGAAGTTCGCAAACAAACGTGGACTTGAACAACATGTGAAAATTCATACACGTGAAAGTTTATTTAAATGTTCTGAATGTAATAAAGAATTTACGGTTAAGACAAGTTTGAAGCGGCATTTAGAAACTCATTCAAAAGAAAGATTAAAGGTAAGAATTTACTTTAGGTTTTGTTCTTTTTAGTAAATAAAATAAATATTAAAATAAAGTGAAAATCTTGATCTTTTTCAACAATATTGATTATTGACTTTTTTTATATTAAGGGGTCTCGAAGCTTAGATGATTGGTTAGCTAGGTCAAGCGAAACTACTGGTGTACTGACTTAGTGCCGACTGTAATAGCGCCGAGAAAATTTTATGTGGAGTCTCGGCACTAATTCAATTCAAACTGAAATAGTGCAAAGATGAAATTTTCAATTTCATTACACTGACATAGTGCCGAGAATCAAAAACCTCGGCGTTATGTCAGAAAATTTTAAAATTGAATGTCTCGGTGCTAATTCAGTTTGAAATGAATTTGTGCCGAGAGTTGAAATCTCGATGCTATTACATAAATTGTTTAAATTGAGTTCGCGGCGCTATTTCAATTTAAACTGAATTAGTACCGTAAGGCGTAAATCATGTTTGGACAAAAATTTTGAGCACATTCACACACATACCTATAAATCTTTTTTAAGATTATTTTTTACATATACGTATGTATGCAGAAAAACGTAAGCATAGAACCGCATATTTATTTTCAGCTGGGAATAGAGATTTATTGTATATGTCCGTAACTCCCCCAAAAAATTCTCAGAATGGTTGCATACATTATATGTAAAAATAAGAAAAATATATTCAAATCAAATAATTATTGGTTTGTGTTATTTATTTTAATTCAAAATGTCGTTAGGTGAATCAGAAGACTATCAATTAACGCAAGACGAATTAATGCAAAATGACGAAATACCATTTAAAATTATTAGCGGATTATAAGTTGCGGTTCACGTTAACCGATATGCAAAGGGCACCAAATATAGGGATATTCGTTTCGAAAGGGCACCAAATATACGGATAAAGGATATTGGTATCGTTGCCTATCACATCGTGTGGAGCACGTGCTTTTCTGAATTTCAAGACTCAGAAGGGTTTAGTGAAAAGTTTACATAGTTACTAGTTTACTAGAATATTGTTCAGACCAGCGTCTGATTTACGCATGTGCAACCTGGGCCATGGCACGGGGCGGCAAGTTTTAGAATGCATTACAAAATTTCTTTTTAATTTTAAAAAAAAAGTCCAGCGGCAGGTATATCCGCTAGAAAAAGGTAGATTTCTTGATCAGACAGATATGCATACAAGTAGAATCAATGTATCAAATTAGTTAAAATCAAAAAACTAATTCAATTTCCAATTCACAGGGAAATGCCAGAATAGGCGTACGGAAGATAATAATTTTTGTTTTATAACAATTAATATTTAAGTTTAATATTTACGTCTAACTTTTATCTTAGCAAAATCAATGAGTTTAATTCAGGTTTAATTGATGTCAATGAGTGTCGCGTAAAATATTATCCACGTAAGGAAAAATTTGTACAATATCCTTTTCTCTTATCATTTTACACATTTCCATAACAGTTCTTGGTAAATCCTCATTAGTCAATTAATACTTCCATGTAATTTTTAAAATGCACACATTCGTCGATTAATGGTTTATCCAAGTTCATGGGGTACATTAAAATAAGTAATCTCCCAGCAGTTGTGGTATTCTCTATTGCTATGTTCGTGATTTAAAGAAAACTGAGAATTTTACAGCGAATTCTTTAGAAGCTTGCTAACGTTTATAAAACTCATTCATCAAGCGGTCTACGATGGCGAGGTACGTGCCAACATGGAACTTGTTACGCGCTTTATCTTATTCTTACGTTTCATCAGTTCGCAATGTTCTTCGTCTATTATTTCTGTTCACTTCATAATATTCTTGCACTTCAAATTTTTCCATTGTTATCTCTTCAAAATTTTTAAACTGATCACCGAACTCAATAATATAATTGTACTAGGAATCATAAAGGACAGCTACCTGGCTTACGTCAATGCTGTACAATATACTGCAGCTTCTTATTGCCTGCATGAAATCTCCACAAAACCTTATTTTCTATGATTAAAAGAATATAATAATCTAATAAATTTAGCTGATTAAGAAGGCCACGTGCTTCATTTCGAGCCATTAGTTTTACATCTTTTACAATATATACCAGTGCTCTAATGATAGGATAGTATTCCAATTTTCAGTTAGGCTTTTACAAGTATCTGATCTAACAAACCAAACCTTTAGTCGATAAACTGTTATTAGCTGTAAGTGCGGGAGTGCACGGGACGTTCCATTAAGGAGAGAAAAATACCTAAAATTTTGGATCAGTCCAAAAAAACAAGACTCCTTACTAAGCAATTATTATTATTTCATTTACATTTCATTTTTTTATGAAGGAAGTGGCGGCATATCTTGTTTGGTCCAAGATTGAAATCCGGCCCTAGTTTAGGCAAGTGCTTTTATCGACCTGGATATTTTAAAGTGTAACACGCTACATTAGAGCCTAATTCGGTACCACAGATTTGAACCGTAGTATTATGCATTAAAGTCAGGCGACTCTTTCCATAGTATTTTGGTATTAAGTTTTTTATTCATATTTTTATTTCTATAATTACAAAAATAAAGTTTTTTGGAAGATGAAGATTTAGTTTTTGTGATGAAAAACGAGTCTGAGCTGGTCGAGGTAAAAAGAAGTTAACAAATTCCAATTGGAGTCAAACGACAATCCTGTTGTGGAAAAATAAATATATTTGTTCATTTATCTGCGGTAATTAAAAAAATATTGCATTAATGCCGAGATTTCTTAAAAAATTAATCCTATCGGTGCTAATTCACTAACCCCTGAATTAGTACCGAGAGTTTGATCTCGGCACTAACTCAAATACTTTATGAATTCAATCTCGGCACTAATTCAAAAAAAATGAATTAATGCCGAATTTTTTTAGAAAATTAAATCTCGGTCCAATGTCAGTTTAGAAATGTTTGCGCTATGTCAGTTTGGAAAAATTTACGCTAATTCAAAAAAAAACTGAATTAGTGCCGAGAATTTTCTCGGCGCCATGTCATCGGCGCTATGACAGTCGGCGCTATTTCATGGAGCCAACACTGCTACCTAAAGATTTATTGTATTTAACCCTGATGTTGTTATAAGACAGATGACGTTGTTGTAGCGGCGGGTTTGGTGTTAATCCTCCCACTCTACATGACGTCGATGTAACTGTATAATGTGCAATGTGATAAAATCCGAACCCTCAACATAGTTAATGGGATCGATTGGATTAATGTTTTGCGGTAGAGGAAGTGTAAATCTTCATTGACCGCAAACCCTAGTTTGTTAAGGTGATGGTTTATCGGACCCTGCCCTGCCACGCACCATGTTTAGATCTTTTTCATGCGTTTCCCCTTCTTCATAGTTATCTATTTTGTTACTGTTCCCAGCTTTGGATAACGCGACTAAGCGAAATCGTGGTCAGTCCAAAGCACGGCTTTGAACCCATTAATGTTTGCGCCTTTCTTTGCAAGTGAGTCTGCCATCACATTGCCGCAGAGTAACTATCCAGTGCTAAAGTCCGTTTAGACCTGGAGCCAAACACATCTGCACCTGTGCCTTTATTGGTTCGAGAGCCATTCGTAACCAGACGCTGGCATTGGGTGGTAGTGATTGGAAGTAGCTCTCAATGCTTTCCTTGGTTCCTATTTTAACAATTTTTATTTATTTATTTATTCATAAGTTATTGTCCTTGAACCTAACGGTTCTTGGGGTCTGTATACAAAAATTGAATAGGAATATGAAGAAAAAATTCTAATAGTGTTGTGTGAAATAAAAAAAAATAATTATAAACAAAAATAATAATAACAATACTAACAAACTATTATCAAGTAAAACAATGAAAAACATAATTAGAAAGTAATTGTAATTTGTTACAATTAAAAGTTTAAGAAGCATTCATAATTAAAAGAAAAAAAAATTAAAGATTAAAATTATTAGAGATGATCAATAAAATAACAAAATTAAAATTATAATTTAGAAAAGAAATAAGATTTGAGTTGTTTTTTATACTGTGCTGTGTTCTCAATTTTAATTTTTTTAGACAACTCGTTGTAGCATTTGATTGCACCATATAAACCTGAAATTTGCCATAACTCTGAGAATAAATTTTTATATTTCTTATCAAGAAACCAGTAGTCCTTGTGATTAGCTGCATTTAATATATATAAATCTTGTATTGGCAGTATTTGATATTTTGAATGAATTTCAGCACTTGATGTTCTCCAACTTAAGGAAAATAAATTCTTTATAGCACGATTTTGTAATATTTGTAAACTTTGAAGTTTTTCTTTATAATTATTACCCCACATCACAATTCCATAGAGAATGTACGACTGAAACATTGAGTTAAATATATTTCTTCTTAAATCCGTTGGTAAATTATTACTAATTTTTCTAAATATACCAGTTAATGGCACTAATTTATTTTTCATGTGTTCAAATTGCAACTCCCACTTCATATCATTGTCAATAAAATATATTCCAAGATATTTAAAATTTAGAACTTTTTTAATTTTTTCATTATTATATGTAAGGTTAAGTTCAATAGAGTTATGAATTCTAAATAGCATATATTTCGTCTTAGAGGTATTGATTGTTAATTTATGAAGAGTCATCCATTCAAATATAATGTTTAAGTCGCTATTCATTTATTTTTGCAGAGCATATAGATCATCTGAATCACATACTATTGCTATAGGAGCAAAATAAATTTCGAAATCAAAAAATCGCAGTTTTGAAATTTTAGATTTTTAATTTTTTTTAAATTATGATTTTCGGGATCAGCATTCCAAAAAAAAATACAAATTGCTCGAAAAAAATTTTTTCGATCTCCTTCGAGAAATATCGATATTTTTCGATTTTAGCCATTTTTCGAATTTTGAATGACTTTTCCAACACTTTTATCAATATCTAATGATGTAGATGGAATTTTTCAAAACGGTTTTTTGTTTTAGAAATATAATTGAAAAAAAAATTTTTTTTTCAAAAAAATTTTTTTTTTTAATTTGGTGACATGGACTCAAATATCATTTTGTAATATGTCATGGGAGAGTGAGAAGGGGCACTCCATTTTTTTTTCGATGTTCTACAAAAATGTTCAGAATACTCTAATCTATAATCTATGTAAAAAGATCCCATTAATTTACAGAAGTTTGTCCACACGGTTGACTCAAAGTGAAAATTCTCAATTTGAAAAAAAAAAAAAAAATTGTTACCAAAGCTGTACTATAGTTTATTGAATTATATAATTCAAAAGTGAAAAAATCGTATCAACAGTAATCGAAATAATAACTCATATGTGAAATGATTCCATTTGGTGGCACGTATATGATCACACGGTTGACCGAAAGTAAGAAAAATTTATTTTTTAAATGAAATATTTTTCGTTACCTGTTAGTTTGTTACAATATCACCAAAGTATGCTAAACTATTTTACAATACTTTAAGCTGTACAACATATTTGATTTAATTTATTTTGTTCGAATGTCTGTTTAGAAGGTAAAACCGAAATTTTAAATTTTTCAAATACTTCTCTGGTAAACTATAAAAATTGAATGGACTATTCAACCAAAAGAAAAGACAAGAAAGTATATTTACAGAACATACGTTTATTTCATTCAATTTTATTATTCAGTTGTCGTCAAATTATTCATTTTTTATAAATATTAAAACTTTTGATTTGTAAGCATTCAGAATATCGTTTTGTATGAATTATATTGAAATCATTGGATGGAATTAATTGATGAATTTGTTGTGTGCCAGGGATTGTTTTCAATTTTTCAAATCTGCTGGACAGCTTCGTTTCAGTCATCTGGTATTCTTCATTGCTACCGAACTCTAAAATGATTTTCGTTTTTTCTTGGAGTTTATTTTTTGCCCAGGTAAAAAAAGTTTTTGCGTCTGTAAATAATGGACCTTCTGTACACTGCAGAGCTGCTTTGGTGCTCATCCTTTTAATCGTACAACCGATGCCGTCTGATGGTCCTTTTCCATGACTAGTTGCAAAAAAGTTCCATTCGCATTCAATTCCGAAGTCCTCCGAATGATAACATATATTAGCAATGTTTTTTTTATTTTTGAATTGTGCTGGTGACCCATCCGAAAAATAAAACATTTGTCTAGGAACCGGATAACCATTTTGCGACTTGAGCCAAGTTATAAACTTTCCAATATACAAATGAACTGAAACAGTATTAGGGTGAGGTATTTAAGAAATTATTGCATAAGAAATAGATTTCAACTCTCCCTCTTCTTTGTAATAAGCTACAATAGGAAATATTGTTGATTATGTATTCATCCAATGCCCAGCTTGTATTTCGTCTTGGTTGACGAAGACGTAATTATCTGAAAAATCGGCTACAATCACATATTCATTATCTTTCAAATTACTTTTCGTATCTTTGAAGTATTTGGCTTGATGCACTGCAATGAAATCGTGCTCTTTAATTTTCTCAACTTTAATTTGAAGTCTTCCAAAAATTCATCCGTGGATTTGTTTATTTTATTCAAACTGCATCGGTCTTGCATAGACCAAGCACTAAAAGTGATGTTTTCAACACCGTTATCATCAAAATACTTTTCCATGTTGTCGAATGTTTGTTGCATTTTCATGTCGCAGTCATTGCATTTATTTAAACTGCAATCAAATGATCTATTGCTACATGATATGGTTTGCAACAGTTCCTTATCATTTTTGAATCTGCAGCCCATCATTTGATATAGTGGTTGGCACATAAGATAGATATTCTGATGGATCATGCATACGCATACAGAATGTGTACCACTTGATCCAGCCAGAACACACTCTTTTGGGCGGAGTAAACAAAACTTTGAAAAACTTACTGAGTCTGTACTCATTTCACTTTTAAATTTATGGTAAGCTTCACTCAAGTTTAAAAGTAATAATCGTTTCTGTTTCTTCTTTCCCATGACCGACAGTAACACAATCCTTTTTGCCTCGAAGCAATCTGCTGTGCATCTTGATAAAACTTTATGATGGCTTCATCCATAGTTCTGTCCACATTATATCTTGCTGGTCTGGAATCAATGCGACCTCCATGTCCATGTATTTTAACAAGGTCTTCAACTTTTTTACAAATTGATCTAGGCAAATCAAATTCCTTTTCTATTCTTAACGAGTTCCATGATTCAGGTAATGTTGATAACACGAAAATTTTGTCAGTGTACGAAGATTTTTTAACAACATCTTTGAATATCAATAACCAGTACTTATTGGATTTTCGAGATAATCTTTGTTTTTTTATATGGCTTACACCAAGTTCAAGCAGTGATTTATTGATGTTATTGCAACGAAAATTCAATTCATAGTCCGTTGTTGGTGTTTCTACACGATTCAATTCAGTTCTCCTAAAAAAAAAACGAGAATAAAATTTAAAACATTTAGCATTTGTACACTGTTGGTTCAATTATTGAAAATATTTCCGTATATAATCGATAATTTTTAACAAATGATTTTTGATGAATTTTTTGAACAATCTAGTTATAATAATTATTCTCAACACTCAACCTCTCTCTTTCTCAACCATTTTTTTTAAACTTTCTCAACAATATTGCAATTAAAAATTTACCTTGAAGTTGCTTCATATTCAGATTCACTTGAGTCGATGTACATCCCCTTTGAAGTTCCTGGAACAGGATCATTTGCTTCAGCGGATTCATATGCAGTAACAGGATCACTTGCTTCAATAGGTTCTTGTGCAGTAACAGGATCATTACCTGGTTCATTTTCATCATCAGGATCATTTGGAACATCAGATTTATTTGCGTTATTTTCAAACTTTACACGATAATTTTGACAAATATGATCACCAATAATTAATTTTATTCCAAAATGTTTAGCTTTTTCAATAAGAACTTCACCAACACAAGAAACAGCTTTAGCACGGTATACATGATTTTCAAATTTGAACGGATTAATACATATTTTTCGTACCATTTTATTTCACTTTTTAAGAACGTCTTTACTTATAAACAGTTTTTATCGAATTGAAAAATATTTAACTCTGTTAAAAATGTTAAAACTAAAAATATTTCAAAAATAAAAGCGACTTAATATATTGATTGCAGCAATAAATGTTTTCTCGTATATTCCAGGTATATTCAAGCCAGTTTTCTCTTTTCAACACAAAACACATTGACAAAACAACATTGTAACACACAAAACACATTGTACTTTGAATAAACTGAATTGAAAGAGTGAGAAACACCTATTCTCTGCCACATTCAATTTAATTTTCAAATACATACATACTATACAATACATACTTCACACATATATAAAAACCACTGAAAAGATGATAAGAAAGTAAATTAAAGAATTTTGTGTGTTGAAAAGAGAAAGATATAGAGTGAATAACGAAATCTGTAGAAATCTCCTCCCATTCAATTCAATATTTAAAGAATCTATTGTTTGAATATTCTTCTGTAATTATAATTTCAAAAAATAGAAATCACATTAGCAGTAAAGATTGTTTTGAATTTTTAATTTACTGGGAAAATCCAATTTGTAATTGTTTTATTAAATTTATATTATTGAAAAGGTGATAGGTAAGCAATTTTAAAAATTTGGTGTGAGGGAAAGAGAATGTTATAGAGTAAATAAAGAAAACGATTCAAATAATATAAAATTCAAATAATAAAAATTTATTAAATTTATGTTAAATTCAGAGTTTCGAACCGAAATGTTTTCCGTTTCGGTTTACGGTTTCGTTCCGACTATTATTTCGTTCCGGTTTTCGGTTTGGTTCCTTAGCTTATTTTTTCGTTCCGGTTTTCGGTTTGGTTCCGGTTCTGTTCCGATGTCAAAATCAAGGATTTTCAGTATTCTTATGCAAAAATTCAAAAGAAACAACTTCAGTAATTATTGAATCTAGAACATCTATACAGGCTTCAGTAAGAAGTTTTTCAGACATAGTACCGTAATATTTTGAGGTTTAAAGTTCATGTCTAATAACGTTTGAGTAAGCGTCATTACACTACTTGAGCTTAACTTTGATGGCAGATTTCGTTTACATAAAGCTATTGCTGATATTTTAAGACATTTTAAAATTTTAAATTCTTTTTTATGAAACCGTTCAATATGCCTCTCAAAATTTGCTGCATGGTTTCATGGTATTTTAAAAAAATGTAATAAATTTTGGAATAGATTAGAAACCAAGTACCTAAGTACCTATAGAAACCAAGTACCTATTGTAGTACCTATAGCTAATTTTACATTCAAAATGAAAATATTTTACTCATAATATATGAGCAGCTTTTTGTTAAAATATTTTTTGTTTTTTCACTGCAAACCGTTTTACATGAACCGTAAATAAAATGATTTTTTCGTTCCGGTTACGGTTCATTACATATAAAAAATTACGGTTTCGGTTACGTTACGGTTCAACCCAAAATTTCGGTTAATAACGGTTTTCGGTTTACGGTTCGGTTCCGGTTCGAAACTCTGGTTAAATTATATATTTACTTACATATATATTTTACTCATTTATTTATTTATATTTTGGTTTCCTGAAAAATTCGCACAGTTTGGAGATATTGTATTGTAACTATGTTTAAGCATGAGTCAACCGTGTGGACAAACTTCTGTAAATTAATGGGATCTTTTTACATAGATTATAGATTAGAGTATTCTGAACATTTTTGTAGAACATCGAAAAAAAATCGGAGTGCCCCTTCTCACTCTCCCATATATTACAAAATGATATTTGAGTCCATGTCACCAAATTAAAAAAAAAGGAAAAAAAAAATTTTTTTTTCAATTATATTTCTATAACGAAAAACCGTTTTGAAAAATTCCATCTACATCATGAGATATTGCTAAAAGTGTTGGAAAAGTCATTCAAAATTCGAAAAATGGCTAAAATCGAAAAATAACGATATTTCTCGAAGGAGATCGAAAAAATTTTTTTCGAGCAATTTGTATTTTTTTTTTTTGGAATGCTGATCCCGAAAATCATAATTTCAAAATAATAAAAAATGGTGAAAAAAAATTTCGTTTTCGAAATTTATTTTGCCCCTATATCATCCGCATATAGATACATTTCACCATTTTATGACGATTAGCAGTACAATCTTGACCCCCAAATAGGAGTAAAGATTACACTGGCCAAAGTTAAAGATTTGACAATCTAGCTAGAAATCCGAACCCGCTTCTTCGGCTTGGCTCAGACGTATGTCTTTGGTCGTGGGTTGTCCGGTAACTAGATGGTCCTGGTTGGAAGCGGTTCATAACAAAAGGGAAAAAAAAGGATATTTAAATAGGGAACAGTCCATCCTTACTTACCTTAAATTCCCTCAAACCACGTTCTTTCTAAAATCCTCGACGGGATTATCAACTCATGGTTGTGAGGTGGACCAGGCTTTATCTGTTAAATGATAAACTTCTCCATCCCCACAACCCCCACCATAATGTTGTCAAAAAAAACCACATGCCGGCCATACGAAGCCTTCCACACGCGACAAAAATCAAGTAAAACCGATAAACTCAAACGATAAAAGAAAAACAAACGTACCATAAAGATGCACTTACCTGATCTTTGGATAAAGAACAACGTTCGGCCGCCACACACCAAATTACATGGTCACCTTAATTTTTCTGACATTCCAACAATAAAACAATTTATACACCTTTGATTCAAAATTTTTTTTCTTTTGTTTATTGATTAATCTGATCCACTATAAATGACTATATAATTTCTTTTATTTAAAACAAATCAATTCACTAAAATCGAGATTAATCTTTCTAGATTTATTTATTTTCATTCTGATCCACTATTTTTTTTTTTTTTTAATAAAATGTGTTGTGTAATAGGGTTTAGAATATGTGTCACAACAACACGTAAATACCTTTTAAGACCTAGGTCTAGACCTGGGTCCCACAACAACTGGCGTTCTAAGGTGTAGATTAACGCTTTTTTTAAACATCTGTGGGTTGAAGCCACCTGAGACTAAGTGTTCCGGCAAACTATTCCATTTGTACGCAGTTCGGACAAAGAAGTCTCTCTGCGATCTGCCAGTATGACAGCGCGGGATCTTTACCGTTTCACTGGTTGCGGCAGCCGATTGCCGAGTGGAACAGGGGTAAGAATAAGTTTGAGGCATGATGCCGCTGATTTCATCTGAGCACTGCTGATGACGATATTTGTAAAAAACAACGAGGTCAGCAACAGTGCGACGATGTTGTAGGGAATCAAGTTTTGATGTCAAAGTTCGATCACCCACAATTCGTATAGCTCGCCTTTGAACAGAGTCCAAGAGGGCCAAGATGGAAACAGAGGCAGCACCCCAAACTTGACAGCAGTACTCCATACAGGGACGAATATAGGACTTATAAACATGGAGCAATTGGTATGGAGTGAAAAAATTTTTACATCTATTTAGGAGGCCGAGTTTTTTAGACGCGCTTTTTGCCATCGCCATTACATGATCGTTCCAGAGTAGGTCATTTGAAACTGTGACACCCAATAAACGAATGCTTTTACATTCACCTATTGGTTCATCACACATACTAAATAGACACACACATACTATGAATAATTATCTAATTTCTTTTAGTTAAAACAAATCAATTCACAAAAAATCAAGATTAATCTTTCTAGATTTATTTATATATTTTTTTTTTATCAATCTGATCCACTATAGATTAAAATTTCTTTTATTTAAAACCAATCAATTCATTAAAATCAAGATAAATCTTTCTAGATTTATTGATTTTTCAATCGGATCCACTAGCAATAAAAATCAAAAAAAAATCACTAATTCAAATTTATTATAAAGATTTACGATTTTTAACTTCCCGGGATTATTTTTTTTTTCTTTTTCTTTTTCTTTTTCCTTTTATCTTTGTTTTCCAAATTCACCAACCGAAGAACACCAAAAAAAACCAACAAACAACTAAACAAATTAATTAACCATACACAAAAAAAACAAGGAAACAACCAAACCAATTAAATTAAACAACCCGGAATCTCTCTCTCTCTGACCGTCAGAGTCGATCGCTACTTTTCGAATCCCGACCAACCATTCTCCAACTTAACTCAAAAGCTCGGTTTTATTTGATCCGCTCAAAAAAACAAAAAAAAAAATCGTCAAGTTAGTGAAAAAGAAAACACAATTCCAGAAACCTAATTGTGTGAAAATAAATTTTCTCACAATTAAAACAAAGAAACATATTAAGTTTTAAATGACTGGATTTCAGTCGAAAAGAAAGAAACAATTAGAAAATTTGAGAATAAGTTTTTGCATACATTACAAAAATGAGTTATGAAAATTTTAATTGTGGGAACATTTTAATTTATGAAAATTTTGATCTAGAGCATTTGTCTAGACTGAAGTTGAGTTGAGACCCATATTTTTTTACGAAATTGAAAAAAAGCTGAAATGTGGGAATATTTTAATTTAATTAAATGAGTTTTGCGGATTAGCAAAACCGAAATATGGAAACTAGCTTTGAGAATGGGTGTAATGTAATGCAACATCAATATTATTTGTTTTATTTCTGGAATTGGGCAACTTGGGACTAAGGAACGTAATAAAAGAAAATATTAGGAGAGCGGTGTGTTTGTGAATATCCTTCGTCACAATTTAATATTAGATGTTTTAGTGCATTAATATATATATATTAAATAAATTTGGTCCTAAAACACTGCCTTGTGGTACTCCAAAATTAACAGATGATAGCTCACTTTGTATAAATTCAGATGTTGTGTATTGATATCGTTCTTTTAAATAGTTTTCAAACCATTTAAAAGTTGGTGGAAGAACTCCTATTTCAAATAATTGGAATTGTAATATTGATCGAACAACAGTATCAAAGGCCTTGGTAAGATCATAAAAAATGATTCCAACTAATTTTTTTCTATCAATTCTATTCTGTATATCATTAGTTATATCAAAAAGTGCTGTTGTGGTTCCAGATTGCCGACGAAATCCATATTGTTGTTTGAATATCATGTTATTTTCTTCTAGATAATTCGTCAGCTGATCATTAATAATATTTTCAAGAATTTTTTCATTAATTGATAATAAATTAACCGGTTGAAAATTTGGTATTGCATTTTTATGTGATTATAATTAGGATTTTTTCGTTTTTTGGTATACCAATATGATTTAGTTTTGATCATTTCTGAAAGTTCCATATCAATCCACGGCAGATCATTTGTTTTATTATACTTTAATTTAATTTTTTTGGTACAAGCAATTGTAACAGATTGTATAATTGATATAAACTCATTATATATTGAATTTAAATCATTATTTCCATCTGTTTCAAAGTCTTGTTCATTTATTTTGTCTGCCAATTTGTTTTTATCAATAACTTAAATCTCTTTTGATTGTTTTATTTGTCTCGGTTGTGTGTATGGAGCTTGTGAACTTAATTTCTCATCCTATCCAAGTTGTCGTTCCACCAAGGCACATCTCTGGTCATTTTAGACTTAGTGATTAGAGAGTTTCGGTGGTGTGCTTCAGTGATAACTGATAACATATTGCATGTGGTTTGCCGCAGTTCCATTGTGGAGTTGATCCTTCCACACACTCATATATTATCCCGAAGATGTACTTTATAAAGATCCCAATCGGTCTGCCTGGGTTTCCTAAAGTGGAGACTACTCTCCGGTTGGTGTTTTATGTTAAAGCATATATATGCATGGTAGGGCATAGAAGCTACATTCAAGACATATCAATTATCACGTTTAGTAGTGCAACCTATTCTCCCAGGTGGCAACAGAGGTTATAATAGTTACTAGCAGAAAATTGTGACAACGGGTTTATGGTTTGTAATAGTGACCCCGTCTTGTCTTATAGTTCGGGTAAGCTATACCCGTATTACAGTGACGAAAGGATAGAAAGGTGGAAAGTGGCTGTTTAAAAACTATTCAGAAATCTTACATTTTTTTTTTTGCCTTTACAGTTTTCTTGCAAATTGTGTGATAAAAAGTTAACAACCAAAATGACACTTAAACAACATATGGAAATTCATACACCTCAAAAATTGTTTAAATGTTCTAAATGCGATAAAGAATTAAGACATGTAAGAAATTTGAACCGGCATTATTCAAAAATTCATGGAAAAGAAATATTACAGGTAAGATTTTTTTTAAGGTTTTGTCATTTGTGCTTATTAGTGGGCAAAACATATGTTAGTAATTAAGTAAAAAATAAATAATATAAAATAAAATAAAAAATTTATATTGAACATGTAGCCCCTCCTATAAAAATTTAAAAATTTCATTGGAAAATCATAACAGATCATAAATTATAACAGAGCAATTAAATTTTAACAGAGCAAACTACTCAAACACCTCTCCATTTAGAGTTCAGCAACTTCAACTTTTCAAAAACAAACAACCCATTATCTACCAATTTCATTTCATGTTATACAAATAATTAATTTAATTTTTTTCAAAAAAAGGGGCCTGATTGAATTGATTTCAAAAAATTATAACAAAATCACAAATTCAAACTTCTTTCAAAATTCCAAAAAATTTTGAAAATTATGATAAAATCAAAAATTTAAATTTTTATTCAAACTTCTAAAAAGATTCCTAAAATTATTACAAAATCAAAAATATTCAGGACTATTGCCTTTCGCACAAAGAATATTGCCTTTCGCACACAGAATATTGTCTTTCGCACATAAAACAAAACTGGAAAAAAAATCTTCAAAACACAAATATTGCCTGCGAGTCAGGACTTACAAGACATCCTGCCTTCCGCCCACAGACCAACACACAAATACAACAGTTAATAAAAAAATATAAAAAAAACAGCAAAATTTTTCAAATTAAAGAAAATAAAATTCAAATGAAAGAAATGACCACAGGACACAAGTTGGGTCATGCTCATACTGTTCATTTTCAGAGTGTACAAATTACAAAATACACTGCGGTGGACCAGGGAGAAACTAGGGTTAGAAGCCATAATGACTGTCAGGCGAAAACAGATTGAAAGACTAAATAAAAAAAAAAACTTGAGTTCGAAAATTAATTTGAACTCAGAAAAAAAAGATTGATAGATTTAATGTCACACGTTGACAAAGAAAACAAGGGTAAACAACTAAAAATGAGAAAATTTAAGAAAAAACAAATGAATTTCAATAAAATAAAAAAAAATTCCAAAAACTTCGATATTAATAAAATTTCAAAATTAAGAATAAAAAAAATAAAAAATCAGGAAAATCAAAGCAATTCAAAATTTATAAACATATTTCAAAACTAATAACGTCTAAAAAAATTAAACGATCTAAAATAAAAATACACTTTTTCAAAAACAAATAATTTTGAAAACAGAAATCCAAAAAAAAGTTCAAGTTTCTGTGAATTTTGGGGGTTGATGTCATGGAGTTGGAGCGGGCAGTTGAGTAAACAAATTTAAGAATTCAAAAAAACTTAAAACTTTAAAATGACTTAAAAGTTCGAATAATTCAAACATGAAAAATCCTAAAATTAAAAAAAAAACAAATTCGAAAATCTTCAAATAATTACTATTAAAATTTTCCTTACTTTAAAGAAACTATATTTAAAGATTAAAATTAAAGCGGGCTGGAGTTGGTTGGTTGAACTCCGGATCGAGAGCTGATAGCATTTTTAACACAAAAAACAAAATTGAAAACAAATCTAAAATTGGGGGAAATTTAATAATATTCTAAAAATTTATCTTTAATTCCAAAACCAACTTTTCAAAACCATATGCCAATACCAACTGCCCAATTTTCTATCCCAAAACAAACTAAGAGAATTCATATGGCACGAGCCAAAAAGAAAATTGTCAGCATAAATTTTATTTTATATTAAAATTGTGAATTCATTATTTCTCTACAATTTTATTTAGGTGAAAAAACTAGAAAAAAATTTAAAAAAAAAAATGATATGAGCTTCCTGTAGTAGATGTACTTCGGAATGTTTTAAATAATTGAGTTTTTACACAAGCGGGTTGAGAAATTTGTTGAAAATATTTAACATTTATTTTCGAATAACTTAGTATATACTATAAGTTATTAGGAACGGGAATAGAAAGTACGATTGACTCCGAAAATCTTGCAAATCACAAAGTTTAATATTTTGCATAAAAAAATAAAATGTTAAGATTCAAATTAAGTAAAAAAAGCCATGTGAATCTTGTTTTATTTTAATATCTTATACAGAAATTCCACTTATTGGTATAACATATCTCGTGCGATACAATCGTGGGGATGACCTACATAACCCGAAAGACAATAGATCTTAAGCCGGGCTTTAAACAAAACAAAATGAATGTGAAAATTATTGAAATAATGGACAAACTAATTATTATATTATTAATACAATTATTATATTATTATTATTTTATTTTTTGTGCAAACTGTTTGAATGTACCGTACTTATTACAAACAATAATTTTTATTTTTTTAAAGGTATCACACAAACTAACTCATGACCCGGAAAGAATAAAGGTAAGGTTAAGCTACAACGTCTTTCAAACAAAATTGTTTTTTTAAATGCATTAAACGTGATATTTAATTTTTTTAATTTTACATATAGTTTTCATGCCAATATTGTAATAAGGAGTTTAAAAGAAAAAAGGGATTAAACCGTCATATGAAAATCCATACACACGAAAACTTGTTCCAATGTTTTCACTGTCAAAAAGAATTTACAAGGAAAACTGCTTTGATAGCTCATATGAAAATTCATATACGAGGCAATTTACAGGTAAACGATTATTATTACACAGTTAACGATTTGGTTCGTATGAAAAAAAATTTGTTAAATGTTGACAACGAGAGTTGTCTTGTCTCAGTGCACGCAGAATAGTCGCAAACATGGTATCGTGTAATTTTTTATAAGCTCCCATGCAAACGATAAAAGTAAACTTTTGTATACTCGTACATCAAATTTTAATAGAAACTCCATAGCAAAATTGGTATTTTACCAACGCTAAATTATAATGTCGGCTGAAAAGTGATTCTTAATTGCAAGCTTTAGAGATAGATTTCTTAAGCGTTTTCTATAGATTTAACTAACATTCGAATATTGGAGCTAGGGGGAAAGTTGCTGCTTCAAAACTATTCAAGAAAATCTGAAAGTTTTGTTTCCTTTTTTTCAATTTTCTTGTAAATTGTGTGATGTAAGTTAACATCCAAAACTGTACTGAGAAGACATATGAACATTCATACAAGTGAAAATATGTTCAACTGTTCTGAATGTAATAAAGAATTCACGCTAAAGGCAAATTTGAAGCAGCATTTAAAATATCATTCAAAAGTAAAATTAGAGGAAAGAATTTACTTAAGGGTTTGGGCTTATTAGTAAATAAAATAAATGTTAAATTGAAGTTATTGAAGATTATTGACTTTTTTATATTAAGGGGTCTCGAAGCTCAGCTAATCGGTTAACGAGTTCAAGTGTTACTGCAACCTAAAGATTAAACCTAATCTTGTTATATGACGGATGACGTGGATGTCACTGTATGATGTGCAATGTGGTGAAATCCGAACCACTCAACATAGTTAGTAGGGTCGATTGAACTAATATTTTGTGATAGAGGAAGTGTTAGTCTCTCTTGACCGAGCTTTATGTATCTGCGTCATACAAAGTCAGAGCAGCTAGAGATCTATAGCTTGTAAAAATTATTCTCGCTATATAAGTCAAGATTTATATTTAAATATTTTCTTTATTTGTATCCAGTTTGTCTGATTCACAAAATACACTTCCAATTATAGCTAGTATTTCTCGCTTTCTGTCCTTTTAAGCATTCCCAAAGCTAGTCATTCTCGCTTATAAATCCATATAGTATATCTTTCGATTTAATTTGATAGTGTGTTTAATAATTATTCTCAGTTTGTGTTATAATCTCACTTCCAAAAAACAAACTGAATATTATCCATTACATTAATTCCAAAACATCAATAATTTCAATAATCCCAAGCTTTTTTTAAATATTTATACTCAACTTCACAACAGTAAAAATTGTTGAAGATAAAATACAATACCATAAATTAATTATTTAATTTCACAACTAAGTTTAATTAGTAAATAAACTTATTAAAACAAATTAAACTATATTGAACTTTTGTTTAAATCAAATTGAAAATTAAACAATTTAGATATATTAAATTATATTTAGCAATTTCTTAATTATATATGGATAATGGGCCATATGTATAAAACCTAGTAACTAGGTTTTTTAAGTGTTTACTAGTTTTCGTATGCATAAAAAAGTATTCGAAACTTTACTTTACTAGCTTGCTAAGAAAAAAACATCGAATTGTTTTGTTTTTGAGTGTTTGCTATGTTTGGTATGCATAAAAACCAAAGTTTGCTGGATTTATGCTGGTATATACTATAATCAAACCTAGTGTCTTATTTACCACACTAAAACTATTACTAGGTTGTTAATTTATAGTTTTTTCTTTTTGAGATGTGATATGAATTCGAAAACAAAACAAATGTATTGAATTTATTGGTTTTTTATTCTGATTTGGAAGATGAAATATGTTTTCGTGCATGTAAAGTTTACAAATTGCGTAAACCGGGTGAAGGAATAGTAAATTTTAGACACCTTTAGAAATATTAAACTTTTAAGACATAGTAATTTACTCTTCTTGAAATAACTGAAGCAGAATCTTCAGAGTAAAGTAATTAATATTAACAACTCGGAATCAATGAGATGCAATACCTATAACGAATGGTGTCACTTACAGACTCGTTGTTCGTTCATAATGCTTCTTACTTCTGGTTCAATGTACTTTGCACGTTTTTTTTTCCAAATTTTATGTGCTTATACACTTTGGCTTTTAAATAATCGTTCAAGTGTCGGCGGAACGCGGAACGTACAAAATGATTAGTTAAATGAGACGGATCATGGTTTAACGCGACCCACGCCAATAAGAAGTGATTTACGTAAAAATTTTAAGTCAAAATTGTCACATACAAAATATGCCTACATGCTGACATTTCCGAGAAAAAAAATCATAAAGTTTTAAAAATGCGTGAAAACTGTGTTTTTTTGCCTACAGTGCCCTCTAGCACTCACATCGATACTACTTCCATCACGCGGTAAGAAATAATTGAAAGTGTATATTTTGAAATAAATTTTAAAAAATCGGAAAATCGATTTCAAATTTTTTAAAAATTAAAACTAAGGGAGAAAGCTACCCTTAAAATTTTTAACAAATATTTTTGTCATGTGAAAATCGTGAATATTTCTAACGCATTGATATTTTTTTAAAAAAATTGCTACTTTATTGCTAATAAAAAGATATACGTATTCGAGGATTACTCGATATATACGTGTTCGAGGATTTTTTTTTGGAAAATATAGCGGTTCCAAATATCGAGAATTTTGTGATTTTTGGCTAGTCGAGTTATTTTTAAATATTCATAAATTCGGTTCTATTAAAGATAGAAACTTCTAGTTTGTTGTATGTTAAAGTTAAAAGATTTATCAGAGCTTTGCAGCTTTCAATGATTGTACAATACCGAAATTTTATACCAGAATTTGATTATATTGCTAAGAGCCTACATAAGCTTCCAAGAAAAGATAAAGCATTTGAATAGACCGAAAAGCAAGACGATGCGATTATGGAACTTCAATTAAGATTATGATCTGCACCAGTTCTGGTTTATCCTATGCAATCTTAAATTTATATTAAATACTGATACCAGCAATGATGGTATAGGAGGAGGGGAAAAGAAATCGATGAAATTGATGGGAAAGAGAAAGTAATACCTTATGGGAAAGAGAAAGTAATACCTTATTCGAAGACACTGTCCAAGCGAGAAAAGGATCATTGTGCAACCCACAAAGAATTGCTGGCTATAGTGCTTTGTGTGAAACATTTCCACAAGCACCTGTAATTTCATTTGAGTAGTGATCATGGAGCATTGAGTTGTTTATTACAATTTAAATACCCGGCGGGGTAGGGAGCACGATGGATCAAACGCTTACAGGCTTATGATTTTGACATTAAACATTGAACAGGAACTGCACATGGAAATGTTAACGAATGCCAGGTAGAATGCAAGCACTGTAACCGGGCCGAAAGCTAGGAAAACATTATTGACGTGAGGCTTACGTAAGTGAAAAAGGAGTAAAACCTAGACAGTGTCATATTGGTAATAATGGAATAGCCTCTGTAAGTTCTAAGGGTACAGTTAAAGAATCAATGTTAGTAGTAGTCCCAAAATTAAAAATGCCTCATGTTTTTAAAGAAATGTTATGAAGGAACCAGTGGTGGTCACCTGGGTATTAACAAAACCCTTGACAAAGTACGACGTAGATTTTATTGGTCATGAGCATGTCAAATGGTAGTGGAATGGTGTCGAGGAATAGCTACTGCAAAAGGACCTATACGAAGAAGTTATCGTAATATGAGGCAGTATAATATGGGAGCGCCATTTGAGAAAATTGCAATGAATGTAGCTGGACCATTTCCGGCTACTGATAGCATCAACAAATATGTGCTAGTCATAATGAATTATTTTAGCAAGTGGCCAGAGGTGTGTGTCCAATACCAATCAGGAATCAAGAACCATAATAACTGAAGCAGCAATAAGCAATTAGATTCATACAGATCAAGAAAAGAATTTTGAATCTACAATATTTCAAAAATCTATCAGATGCTTGAAATCAATAAATCCAGAACAACTGCTTCATATCCCTACAGCTGAGTCAAAGAGTTGATTTTCAAGTTATCTGTTGATCTAGCACATTAAAGGGTAGATTATGGAGAAGCATTACTGGGTTGAAGCATTAGAAATTGCAGTCCAGCATATGATCACACCGTACATTAAGATCGGTCTGATCACCGAGATGTAAAATCATTGGGATATGTGAGGTGCAAGATTCCATATTTTTCCATGGCTTTTTCACATGAGTATAGATAGTGCTACTGTAACTTTTTTGGCTCTTTCTGTGATATTTGATTTCCAGGTGAGTCCACCTAGGCATTCCGCACGTACATAGGTATTTTGCTAGTTCCGCAAGTGCAAGAGCACTTCCCTCCAGAGCAATGGAGCCAATATCAGGGATCCTCTGCTTCCCTTTTCTAACCCGCATTTTTGGGCCATGTCAATGTTATTGCAAGGGTAGTTGGGATTGGCTCGTCTAATATACTTTGACTAGAACTGCCACTTGATTATTTTATTCAATGCTAACCCCTTCCCCACCCCCCCCCCCCCCCCCATGTTATTTATTAAAGAAACCTAAATGGCAAGGTGACGGAGATTTATATCAAGAAGATATGAAAGTCAAAGATGTAAAACAAAATCAAATCAAGCAAAACAAAGATTCAAATTTATTTTAAGCCCTTTGAGTCTATAAAAGCATAAAAATTCTAAAATTTTCATAAGAACTGCTCTAATAAAAGAGCCACCCTAATATAAGAACACCTCAAACTCATCTTCTTTTCTCCCGCTCTAGTGTAGCCAAAACCACATTCAATTTTTTAAGTTTTCACAGTTGAGAAGCTCTAGATTGTTTCCGAAAGCATAGTTCTTAAACAGCAAAAGTTCTCTTCGTTTATCGTTCTCAAGACTGTCATTCTAACTTTACCAGACTAAAGAAACGTTTTTCGCTGACTTTGCAGTTTTAAATCCCCTTGTGCCTTTAACATATTCAATAGCAACAAAAATAAAAGCCGGATACCAACTTATAACAGGAAAAATACTAAACCTAACAATAGCATTTCCTTATAGTTTAACTGTAACGAATACAAATTAATCCAAATATAAATATTAATGCTGAGAACTACATGTTATTTGCAAGAATTATGATAGAACAGAAAAGTAATTCTTGTATTCAATAGTCATTAGTGATGTCAACTATTTAGATAACACACATTTGGTTATACCCCCGGCAGCCTGTTGCACCAAGCCACGAAGCATCAATTTATCAAAACAAATGTTTCTAGCATAATTCGATATACTCATAGCCAAGGCATACCATCGCTAGTAAGAGGAGCGCCTTCGATCATCACACATTTGTATAAGCTCATTAAATAAGACAAAACAAAGTGTTGCTTGAGCGGTGGAACCAATGATTCATCGCAAAAATAAAAGACTGTGTAAGCCGCAGTTCCAAATCAGAAACGTAATAAAAACGATTCACGGCATGCCCACGACTAATAATAAGAGGTACGCCAACGAATTTAATCAGTTCATTTTACACCCCAAAACATTGGAAAAACGTATAGGAAAATCTCAAAAACAATACACAAATTGCCATCTGATAGCTGAAAGCAATCTACAAAAGATTACATATCAAATCTACGAAAACCTTCAAAGCTCTTATGACAAATAGTCTATCGCCAATTGTTCTGAAAAGAAATTGGGCTGCATCTTCATTCTTGCATGTCTGACTATAATGAATGATCAAACATAAAAGGTTTCGAAGTTTTAGAAGAAATTTTTACTTAAATACGGGTTCTGAATAAAGATTTTTTTCTTCAATAAAACAACTTATTTCACTTCCATGTAAACAAACACAAAAATATAAAATAAAATGAATATTTTAATATTGAAGTTCTTCTTATAATTATTAACATAAAGTTCTACAAATTTACTAAATAAATAGATAAACTGGAAATATATACGAAGATATATAACAAATAAGTTATTTATTTGACAACTCAAAAAAGTTTGTTATTTAAATTCCTAGTAAACGCCATAGCAACAACCTAGTGCGATGTTTTTTAATACTATCCTCCTAGTTTAGTTCATACTCAAACCAATTTTTTACTATACTAGCAATTTTGTATTAAACTAGGTAGTAAAGTTTAACTAGTGTTTTCTAGTTTTTATACATATCGCCCAATATAATAGGAACTTCTAAGATGGAAGTAAAATCCAAAAAGCTCTTTGCTCTTTTTAAAAAAACGGAAAAATTAGAACTGAAAATTATTTTGTTTATTTCTAAATCTAAAATCAAAAAAAAAACATCGCATACTAAATTTAAATTTTTAAAATTTAAATTTAGATGTTCGTCACAGATCATCTGCTCCATCCTTTCTCCCTTCGAGTTGCAAAATTGAGTAAAGTTGAGTACCAATAATAATAATTTGCAAACTTAAGTACCAATAATTCTCTCGGAGATCTTTTCAGTTGTGTCCAGCATGCACAGTGGGCGTCTTTCTTAGATACGCAGTGTAATTATTTTTGAATACCACCGGCTACTTTATCGCTATTTTTAAAATGATATTTCGGACGCTCGAGAATTTGAAAGAAGTCACCATAAAGTGGAAAATGATGCCAGACACAATTGCACCCATAATATCTGGCCACACTGATGCAGATGATTGAACACCCTTTAGTGTAGTGAGTACAGTTTTGTACGCACTTCCCGATGTGTTATTCTGAACTTCACCTATAACACAGTAATATTTTTCGTGTTGTTTCTACGAGTTACGACAAAATAAAGGTCACCAAAACACGTTCGATCAAATCTGTTAGAAGTTTTTATACAACTGAGTGCGACAGGTGGCCAGTTGATGGAATAGCCTAGTTTTAATTGCATCCTTTGTTGATTCCATTCGGAATTTCGCTCATTTTTTAAAATATCGTTTCTAAAAACATTTTAAATAATTATCGATTGTTATTGATTGCTCAATGGGTTGTTCTTATCACTGACCATTTGCAAATTTTGAAAAGCATTTAAAGAAATATTATAGTTTTTTCTTATTTTTTCAGTTTTCTTGTAAGGTTTGTGATAAGAAGTTAGTATCTAAAGATGAACTAAAGAACCATATGAAAAATCATAGACGTAAAAATTTGTTTAAATGTGATAACGAATTCATACAAATAGGAAATTTGAACGAGCATCTAAAAACTGACAGAATTTAGTTAAAGTTTTGTGTTTATTTTTTTTTTTTTGTAGTAAAAAGTGTTGTATTGTAGGAATTACAAAATGTGTCACAACCACATATAGATACCTTTTAAGACCTTATAGGTCCCACAACAACATGCATCTTGAGGTGTTGGTGGACGCTTTTTTTAAATGTTTGAGGATTAAAGTCACTCGAGACTATTGATTCAGGCAAAGCATTCCATTTGTACGATGTACGCACAAAGAAATTCCTTTGCATTTTGTTACTATGAAAGTGAGTAATCCCGACAGTTTGACTGTTTGCACAAACCGATTGACGAGTTAAACGGGGATAAGAGTATTTCTGAGGCATTATAAATCTAATTTAATCCGAGCACAGTTGGTGACGATATTTATAAAAAACAACGAGATCAGTAACAGTGCGACGATGTTGCAGGGAATCAAGATTTAATGTTAAATTTCGATCACAAACAAAACTGATCCTTGGGGTACCCCAGCGGTTAATAATTTAGACTCAGAAAAGAAGAAAAGCCATCTATAGATACCGAAATGTATCGGTTAGACAGAAAATTTTTAATCAACTTCACGACTGCGGAATGAAAACTGTACCGCTTGTTGATCAAGTTGGCATACCAGATTCGATCAAATATTTTTGAGATGTATAATGCGATCACGTACGTTTCTCCACCTTTCTCAAGTTCAGTTCATTCCAAAAAGATGTGCTACACAGTTCAATAGATCGGTTGTTGATCTTGTGTTTCTAAAACGGTATTGGCTGTCAGATATCAAATGGTCGTCTTCGAAAAATTTGGATATGTGTGAATTAAAATAGGGCTCGTATATTTTAGACAGGACTGGGAGTAAGGCTATGATTCGAAACATTCGGTTTATGATTCAAAATATCACATTTCGTTCCTTTTTTTGGGAAAGGCTGGACATTGGCCAAATTTCAGCAGGATGGAAATATACCAGATTCATAGGATTTACAGAATATTTTGGTGAGAGTTGGTGCAAGTTCTTTTGAAAATGTTTTTAGAATAACAAGAGGAATGTTGTCCAGACCAGAGGCTTTGTTGTCGTTTAGCCTCCCTTAAAAGTTTTTCGACAATTTTGGGTTTGAAATGTAATTGTTTCATATTAACTCCTGAAGACTGGATTTAGGGTATTTCATTAGGGGCCGATTGTATGAATGCGGATAGAAGGTAAATCCTCGGATTAATCGTCGTTTGTATAATTAATCCGAGGATTTATCTTCTATCCGCATTCATACAATCGGCCCTAGGAGTTTCTAAAATCGAATTTGAAGCAAAGCATTCCGCGAACAATGTATTGTGTGTTATTAAGTGAAAAAATAATCTGTAAAAATTAAATCTTTATTTTCAGAAAATATCACAAACAAGTTCTGAAGAAACACGAGGTCTCCTTACAGATGTCGATGTCAAATCGGAGAATGAATGTGCAACAGCCTTATCCAAAATTATAAAATCCGAGAAAAATGATTTAGTTGAAACAAAGTTAACCGAATATATTTATACCGCACAAACCGAAGTAAGTCACTTTTGTAATTTATTGAAATCTAGACAGTTTAAAAATTATTGTAGACATAAAGTCGCTTTTTCATGTGCGTTCGTTCATTTAGATGTTTTGAAAATTTTTTTATTTGGAGTTCGTTTAGTAATTAGTTAAAGTTAAACACAATCTAAGAGTTAAATCAACTCGAATAAAAAATTTCTGTAGAAAAAAATTATGATTTTGGACGAGTGTGTTTGCTTTAAAAAATTAATGGATGAATTCACAAATTGTAATTGAATGCAATTCGTTTATTAATTTATTTTTATTTACCTTTTCTTAGCTCAATATTGAAGAAAACGAATCATCTCATTTGGTTTATAAGACCTGTAACAGTGAAACGATATGTAAAGAAGAAGTAATGCTGCCTGATGAGAACGATTGAATTAACATTTCAAAACAAAACTGTAATTAATAAAGACAGAACTCTATAAACTATTGAATTGTTATTCTTTTAATTAGTCGATTTTAGTAATTTAGTTCAGTTCTTTACACGTTTGATTCAAACCGATTTAAAATTTGGCCAAAGGGATTGATATCGAAAAATCGCGTTGGTGCATCAAAAATTGACGATAACATATTATTGTGTAAAGTTTATGATGTTCTCATACAAACTATAACGAAAATATTACATCGTAGTAAAAAATAAGCTGTAAACAAAGAAAATTGTTTAATTTACTATTACGAGGTGACTCACTTCGTGAATCGGATTGAACTTTTATCACAAATCAATAAAAATGATACTACGGGATAGCGTTTGTCCCCACACGAAGCTTGAAAATTGGGAATCTCTTAAGTTTTATAAAATTATTCTATCATCAAAAAAACCAAGTTAAAACACACAAGAAAACTAAATTTCAATACTAATATAAAATAAAAACAATACCTTATCTTAAATTGTTTCTTTTGTTGAAGCTGATTCAGAGTTTTCAGGATTTTTATCTGGATGCCATTTTAAAGCTAATTTCCTGTATGTTTTTTTTTAATTTCTGCGTCTGATGCGGTTTTAGTAACATCAAGTATTTTGTAATAATCAACCATTTTTGTATATTGTTTGTGTTAATTTTTTTGGTTAGCAATCCCTTATCTTATATGGTGAAGGTAAACTTTGACAAATTTTGAAAATTGAATAACTATGTGGTATCGTTTCTGATTTTTTTTAACGTTGAAACTACACCAAACATAAAACCATATGATAACAGTACAAACTCATATAATATAATTGAACAAACAGCTATTGAAATTATCGATAAAATATTTTATCAATAAAGTAACACAACCTTGACATCCTCACTCTTCATCCACAGGTAAAACAAAACTTAAATTGTTTTATGATTTTCCATATATTAATTCAAACAAAACAATAGTAATATAATAAAACAATATTTTTCGAAAAAAAACATCTAATCTAAACAACTTTTTACTATTTTCATCACAAGACTTCAATCAATCTAATCAGAAAAAAAACCTGTGTCTTTATTTAATGACAAAATCGGAAATGAATTACATTAAAATGTTTTCTGATTTAAAGTTAAAAAACTGAATGAATCTCAAAAATATGATTTTTGATTTTGACCTCCTCCAATCAAAAAATCAAATCGTGTAATCCTAAAAATTCAACAAAGATTAGCAACGACATCTGTTCGTTAGAATTGGAAATGAAATTGAGTACGTTCGTTTGCTTTTTATAGTATATTCGAAATTTAACTAGCAGTTAAGTATTAGAAAATTTTAAAATTATTATTAATGTAAAAATGAACGGAAACTAATGAAATACATTTTTATTGAATTAGAAAACGAAGATGAATTTGGTTTTATTATTGTTTTGCGAATATTGCGAACGTTACATTACATTAAATTGAAGAAATTCGAATCAACGGATCGAAAATAGATCCAATAATTAACGATAAAAGCAATAGAGGGAAATTGGAAATAAGACTAAATTAGTCAATTTACCGCCGACGATAATTTTGTCGCGAAGGCATTATTTCATGCATCCGATAATGAATTCGCCAAGTCGAGACTCACTCAAATACAATAGTATCATAACTGCAACCAGACTTAGAACTTGAAATTTATTTTCTGGTACCATCCGTTACTTTAGTTCAGGGGTGCTCAACCTTTTCGACCCGAAAGAGCTACTTTTTTTTCCTAAACGAATGACGATCGACCAGTAATTAAATTATAATAGTAATTAAAAAATTAAATAATAATTATTATAGTAATTCATTTGAGAGAATGACGATTCACATAAAAATGTTGACCCAAAACATGAATTTATTCTAAGATAGACATCTTTTAAAACTGGATATTTTGTATTGAAAATATTGTTCCATATATCAAATTTATCAAGCGATTTCAAGCCAATGTCGCTTTGTAATTCAATTAATTGCATTTCTAAGCTACCTACATCCATACTAAATGTTTTTCCGATTAGTAGAGCCATATTTTCTATATTTATTTTAGAAAATGGTGAAGTTAAAAATGAAGTAGTTGGAGTCTACAAATCTTTGTTTAAATTGCTGGAAAATGCTCTCCAAAATATTACTAAATTGTTGGTCACGTAACAATTGTTATGGAAACCACACTTTTCCATATTTTACTTCATTTCGTCTGTTAAATTCGAAAAATTAAATTTAACCTTCCAATACCTAGTATTTTCCAACTGTTACTTATTAGTCGAGAAAACTATTCAGAAAACCTTTACATTCCTTTCAATAACTACAGCTGTAACAACCTAATGTTTGCCAACCAAAATATTCCTATAGATCCACAATACTTCTATAATTAGCGATATCTAGCATGCAATAACCTGACATATTCCCATTGTTTATATTATTTGGGAGTAGCTGAATCTGAATTCACTCAGAAACATGTTCTTCCATTAAGGACCTTGCAACGAAATGAAGGCACATCTAATTTTTAGACGTTGCTCTTTATTCCTAGTCAAAAGTGTTTCCCATAATATGTTTTTTTTTTAAAATTAGTTAGCAAAATGTATGAAAATCATTCTTTTAACTTACTTGAAGATATTTTTGACACAGTTATAATATAATGATCAAGCGCCTTGTTTCACCTACAGATGCCAACCATCAACGAGATCCCACATTCAAAGCTAACTAATTATTATCACTCAAAATATACATTTTTAAGCTAAATATTATGTGACGAAGGATATTCACAAACACACCGCTCTCCTAATATTTTCTTTTATTACGTTCCTTCGTCCCAAGTTGCCCAATTTCAGAAATAAAACAAATAATTAATATTGATGTTACATTACATTACACCCATTCTCAAAGCTAGTTTCCATATTTCGGTTTTGCTAATTCGCAAAAACTCATTTAATTAAATTAAAATGTTCCCACATTTCAGCTGCTTTTCAATTTCTTAAAAATATGGGTCTCGACTTCAGTCTAGACAAATGCTCTAGACCAAAATTTTCATAAATTAAAATGTTCCCACAATCAAAGTTTTCATAACTCGTTTATAACAATTGGACCTTTGGTAACTAAATTAATTTACCCGGGATGCCGTTTATCCCCAAACGAAACTTAACTTTGGAAATCTCTTATAGCTGGAATTTATTTTTCCATCAAAAAAAAATTAATAAGTACAAAAATCTAACGAAAAAATAGTAATCATAATAATATAAATAATAAAAACCTTATTTTATATTCTGTTGTTGATGCTGTTTCCACCAGTTGCAATACCATGCTCCAAAGTTGTTGAATATATCGTTCTGAATGAGCAGAGATATTATTTCGGGTACCCAGTGAATTCCTTTAAGCCAATATTTGTTTAATTCCTGATTTGAAATATAGAATATCCATTTGGAACTACGCACCACTACTATTGTTGCTATTATTAATCAAAAACCTTGACATCTTTTTGATAATCCAGATTTGTATTATATATATCGAAAACAAAGAACATCTGGTGTCACAGGATGAAACATTTTCATTAATGTTAACTTCTTATAAAATGGACAATTACAAGTCACAATTGGCCATAATAAATTTTTTATTGTATTCTTATTAATGTTTACAACCATAACACAATAATAATTTCATTGTAAATTTGACTTATAATATTTTGTAATTGATGGACTTGTATTATTTCACATCACATTAATTAGCAATTAACTTAAAAAAAGCCCACATATATCTTAACACATTAATGAATCTAGTTTTATGTAATGTTTTCACAAACTCAATTGAACATTTTATTTTAAGATTCAAAAACAGAATGACCTATTTCTAAAAACAAAATGTGTTTTTGTTAATTCTTTTTGACATCTTATCATGTCAAAATAGCTCGGGTAATACTGAAAAAAAAATTCAATAAAGATTAATAACGACATCTGTTTGTTAGAATTGGAAATAAAAATTTAGTACGTTCGTTGCTTTTTATAGTACAATTGAAATTTAACTAGCAGTTAAGTATTAGAAAATTTTAAATTATTGTTAAAGTGAAAATGAATGGAAACCAATGAAATACATTTTTATTGAATTGAAAACGAAGATGAATTTGGTTTTATTATTGTTTTGCGATTATTGCGATCGTTACACCATGAATTCAAGGTAGAAACCAAGATTTTTACTCTTGAAATCACAAAAACGTCGCCATCCCCTCCATGACAGAAAACCACCGAACTACTTCCACCTACTAAACTGTATCTGGGATCGAGATACCCACAGTCACTGGCGTCAAGACCGATGACCGGTTTCAACACTCATGAAGTCCTTAAGAACTTCACTGAGCATTGAGACCGACCATCCATCCGAACGTCAGCACCATGGACACCCCGATACAACCAGTAAGTATGACCTGAAGATGTGAACCCCAGAGACGACAATCAGCCAGAGGAACAACCCTACCTAACGAAAAGACATCATTCCCTGATGTCTTTCGCGTGATGGACTCCAAGATTCTTACCGCTCATATCTGTGCACTCGTAGAGTACATTTCCAATCTTAGTCTTAATCATTGCAGGTAAGAACTTCGGAGCCAATTTTGCCGAGAACTTTTTGGTAGCGTCACTCAAATGATGTTGCCGTACAAACACACGTTGTTGTGGTTGAAAAGTCCGTAGTTTAGATCGCAGGTTGTACTGATGTTGCGATTTCTTGAAAGCTGCTTTCAAATTCTGTTGAACTCGATTCCTGAGCAGAGTCAAATGATCAGCGCGTTCTATTTCCTCACCAGCATCTTCACCAAGCTTGTGTAGTGATCTCAACAATTGGTAAGTATTTCCATCCGATATTGGATGTTGACCAAATAATAGATAGTAAGGTGAGTACTTGGTAGCTGAATGTACTGCAGCCCGCAGTGCATAAGCGATTTCACCAATTAATGAATCCCACTTGGTATGTTGACCTTTTATGAACGCTCGAATTGCTGCTAGAACTGACCTATTGACCCGCTCTGACGCGTTGCTTTGAGGACTATAGACACCGGTCCTAATGTGTTTAATGCCGAAATCTGACAAAAGACTTTGAAAGTTCCTACTAGTGAACTGTTTGCCATTGTCACTGTGCAGAAACTCTGGTACCCCATATGTAAGAAACACTTCGTTCTTCAGAAAAGCATTCACCTTCGGTGAAGTTGCGTTCCTAAGTGGTTTCAGTAGTACAAACTTCGTAGCATGATCCAGAACTACCAATAACACCGTATTCCCAAGTGTTGAACGAGGGTACGGTCCCAAAAAATCTATATAGACTCTCTGCCATGGACGTGCTGTTTCGAATTGATATTGCATCGGAGGACGCAATATCTGATTCGTGGCTTTTGTTTGTTTACATGTGTCGCAGGACACAACATAGTTGTGTACCTGTGACGCCATGCCCGGCCAATAGTAAAGACGTCGAAGTAATTCTAAAGTCTTTTTAACACCCCCATGAGCAGCAGTACTATCATCATGATGTTTCTGAATCATGTTGGAAGTCATCGGTTTTGGTACCCAGAGTTTCCACACAGGAACATCGTTGGGTATTGCATCAGGTTTTGGCTCAATACGAATGTATAGCTTATCATCCACGACTTTAACTGAGGGAAAGTCCTTTGGTGATGATTGAACTTTAGCTATCATATCCGTATATTCCTTGTGCCGATAACCTTCATTGTCGATTTTAATGTCGTTAGTGTGATGTGTTAATGCTTCCGTCAATTCTTCGTGTGTATCGTCATAAAGACGAGATAGAGCATCAGGGACTATGTTTTGGGTACCTTTTTGGTGGACAATGGTAAAATCCATATGTTGGAGTTTTAGGCTCCACCTAGCCAGACGACCACTCAAGTCTTTCTGTGACATAAGCCACTTCAGACTTGAGTGATCAGTCACAATTGTGAATCGGTGACCTTCAACATAGCCCCTGAATTTCTTCACACTCAGAATTGCCGCAAGACATTCAAGCTCAGAAACCGAATAGTTTCTTTGAGCTTTATTAAGTTTCTTCGACATGAAGGCTATCGGACACTCATGTCCGTCTGTATCAACCTGATACAACACACTACCTATCCCTGTCAGACTCGCATCGCATCTAATAAAGAACTCTTTATTATAATCAGGGTTTACTAATACCGGTGCTGTAGTCAGCAATCGTTTTAAATTTTCGAAAGCAGCTTGCGCTTCCAATGTCCATTTCAATTTCCCAGAACTTTTCTTTAATAAATCTGTAATCGGTGATACCACGCTTGCATAATTTGGTATGAAACGTTGGTACCAACCAGCCATTCCCAATAGTCTACGTATTTGTTTCACTGTTGACGGAGCTGGATACTCAGCAACAGCTCTTACCTTGTCAGGGTCTGTTCGAAGACCATCTTCACCAACCAAAAATCCTAAGTATTTCACCTCTCTCAGAACAAATTTGCTTTTCTTGAGGTTTATGGTTAACCCAGCCGCTCTTAACAATGAAGAGACTTTGGACAGCAACTCCATATGTTCCTGGAACGTGGAAGAGACTACCAATAGATCATCTAAATAAACAAAGACATTTTCGTGATATTGATGTGGTATCACTTTGTGCATTAGCCGACACATTGTCTGGGGAGCATTGCACAATCCAAAGGGCATAACCCGGAATTGATACAATGGACGACCAGGCACTGTGAAGGCTGTCTTGTCTCTAGATGCTTCTGCCAGAGGAATCTGCCAGAAAGCATCTTTGAGATCAATACTTGAAATGTACTTTGTGCTATTTAGACGACCTAGTAAGCCATCAATCAAGGGAAGTGGGTAAGCGTCCTTTTTCGTTAGTGAATTGACACGACGGCTATCAATACATAATCTGTTTTTACCAGATTCTTTTTGTACCAACACCACTGGCGAGCACCAAGAACTGTTACTCTCTTCGATCACGCCCATTTGAAGCATTCGGTCAAGTTCAGCATAGACCTTTAGTTGAACAGCCGGCGATGTGGGATAATGCCTCTGTTTAACAGGTGCATTATCACCAACATCGATGACATGTTCAACCAAAGAAGTCTTTCCGAGTCCAGACACTTCAAATGACGGGAAAGAATCCTTGATCATATCCAGTTCTCGTTGCTGGTCAGTGGTGAGGTTATGTATATTTAAATTTTGTGGCTCTGTGCGAGTCAGTTCACTAACAAATAAAGGAACAATACCGAATTTCTCCCAGAAATCTATGCCCAGGTAGAGCTCTTCTCGTAGTCCAGGGACAATATGAAACCGCATTGGTTTAGTGGAGCCATTCACAGTTATTGGAACTTCTATGTAACCCAAAATTTTATTTGCAGTACCATCTGCCGTACGAATACACGAAGTGTACTTACGGTAAGTTGTACCTGCTGACTCCAATAATTCCAAGGAATTTCTTCCAAGTATTGTGATTGACGCTCCACTGTCCAATAGTCCTGAAATGTGTTTGTCCAAAATCCTTATTGTTAATCGCGGCCGAGGATCCTTTGTTTCTGAAAGGATAGATGAAATACAAGCTTTACGAAATAATTTCCTCATCCTCCAATATCTAATATTACGTTCTAGACGTCTAAAATACGTTCGATGTAATGATGGGAAATTAAATGTACTAGGTGATTTTATTCTGGTTTCCTGAGTGGTGATCGATCGTCCGGCGTTGCTACATCTCTCGTCGTTTTCTTCGGGCTCATTGGATGTTGAACCGAGGGTACCATCCCCGAAGCATGTACTCTCGGACGGTAGTTTAACGACGGGTGACAATATGAACAATTTGCATATATAACATCCGGCTTGTTACATTTCCAACAATATAGTTTAATTCTATTCTTAGAGCACTCAGGAGCTCGATGACCGTTTACTCCACATCTGAAACACACTATTGGTTGTCTGGATATTGATGGACCAGGTTGACTGTTGTCAGAGGTTATGCTAGGTCGCTGCAATATCCGTCTCTGTGTTGAATCCACCGCATCAATATATCCATGTTGTTCTGGTTCAGCATCCACCTCACAATCATCCATTTGCTGTACCTCGCTAATTCTTAAATTTGATGTTCTGGTTGGAACTGGTGTGGACCACAAACGTTCAAACTTCTGACATAAAGTCCGAAGTTCATCCATTGAGTGTATTGTTGCTGCTAATGTAGCATTTTTGAGATCCACACTCAGTCCCTCCCGAGCAATCTCTAGCATTTCACGATCAGCAAATGGACGTGCTAAGCGACGGTTTAACGAACCAATCTCCACCAGATATTCGTATACGCTCTCCTTGGATTTTTGTTTACGGTTCAGAAGAACGCGCAAGATCGCCTTATCATCAGTTAGCGTACCGAAGGTCTGTAGGAGTCCCTCCCTTAGCACTGGGTAGGTCACCACCTCATATTCATGAGTTAAATTCAAATAGTATCTGTCGGCCGCTGCTTTCAGATACCGTGGTATGATAGACCTAAGGTCGTCCCATGACACACGGTCTCTTCTGGCAGCCGCCTCCACTCTATGAATGAACTCATGAATATCAGGAGAGTGACCATCCCCTGTGAAGGTTGGAACCCAATTTGAGTCATAACGACTCAAATTGTTCCCACGAACCCCTCGGTACTCCACTGGTGCTAACGCTGGAGCCGCGTCACGCCATACCTGAGGAGGTTGGTTGTATGGTGGTGGTGCTGTTAGTGGAGCTGGTGGATATATTGGTGGTAGTTGTACCTGTGGTACTGATGGATAATTTAATTGTGGTTGTGGTTGTACCAATGCTGGATTGTTATGTGTATGTTCAGACTGGAGTGATGGACCCAATTGTGGTATTGCAAAGTCCTCGGCTCTCAACCCAGATTGCTGGAAATAAGCCGGTGGTAATTGATCTGACCGTCTCTGATGTTGCTGGTTTGGACGATTCAGACTATTTATTGTTTCCGATATTGGCCGTACTGGGATCGGTGTGGATCTCTCATCTGGTTGAAAAGCAGGTGAAGCAGGTGGAGCAGATGATACTCCTGGTTTACTCTGCATAATTGGACGTGTTGATAATGATCCTATTATACTCCAAGCGCGTGACAATTGTGAGATAGCGTAGGTGCGGGCTTCTTGCAAGTCATTGCGAGGACCCAACCTATTCATCCTACCCGTATAATGTAACACTCGATTCGCCAAACCATCCAAGAGGGTCTGATCAATCGGTGACTGAAGTCGACGTACTTGATCTAAAACAACTTGTGCTGCCTGCACCACCGTTTGAGACTCAGCTACCAAGTCTCTCGCATGAGATACCGTTACTGGAACTGCACCATGATCCACGTGGTTTCGCAGTTCCTCTGCCCAACTGACCCCTCCAAAATCCACACCCCGAACCAGACATTCGATCTGCAGTTCGCTGGGTTCTAGACCATAGAACGGATGGTCAACGTCTATTTGGTTTGACATTTTGATGGTAAAATTTATCAAATCCAGAATTCACAAAATCAAACAACAATAATAAAACCAATTCTCAACAACCAAAAAAAAATGTAGAGTTAGTACGACGGAAATGTAAAAGTAAAAACAATAAAAACCGTAAAACGAAAAAAAAACAACGAACGCCCCAAAAAAAAACAGAAAATTTTTGTAAAAAAACAAACTTTGTAAAGGAACAAAAAGAACCACTGTCGTAGCTAATCTTTGCTGAATCTTTCACAAAAATTCCTATAATATGTATATTAAAATATAATTTATTTATTTAATTTCAGATATACTGAAATATATATATATACCTAAAATTAGTTATTGACGATAGCACCCCTAAAATATATTTATTTATTTTAAAAAAAATTGAAAAATAAAAAATATTCAAAAAGGATGTCTATTTATTGGATGCAACGTCCTAGCTCAAAATATTGATTTATTTTTTAAAAAAAATAAAAAATACTTATTTATTTCTTGACGTATTGCTTAATTAATAAAAAATTTATTTTATTTAATTACCTAAAATTATTTAAATTTAAAAAAAAATTATTTAGTTACCTAAAATTTAATTTACGAAAATTTATTTTATTTAATAAAAATTATTTATTTAATTTTTTGAAAAATTTGTTTGATTTATTTTATTTTTATTTAATATAATAAGAGATTCCCAAAATCTAGATTCGTCTGGAGACACATAAAAGTAAGTATGGCTACAATATCCATTTTATTTAGTATTTGAATTATCGCGTTCGCGAGCCCACTCCAACAATGCATGTGAGAACCGACTAGAAAAGCCCCTAACGACCAGATTCTACAGAACAGTATCTCCCCAACCTAACAAAAACAATCGCAACTGTCACGATTAGACTCCAGGCCCATTTCTACTGACCCAGCTGCGGTTGTTCTACCTAAAAATAAATTACCATTAAACTAATGCCATAGTCGAAGAACGCTCCCGAACACCAGACTTCAAATCCTAAACTTAATGAAAACTGTCTATTGCAAGCTAAATGTAAGAGTGGAAAAATGTTGAAGTTGTGTGAGGTGAAGCCTCGATCCTGATAAAAAAAAATGATTGGTTCTCCTCTTCATTTCGTTAAAGAAGCTTCTGTGCAGGGAATGGTACTACTGGTTTGTACCTAAGTACAGACCAGCAGTAGTCACTCCCTTATCACCAGAAAACTCCTTCTGAAATGAAGAGAAGAAACCAATGAACTTCGATCGCATGTCCATAATGGACAGAGGCGATCTAAGAACATAATTATGTTAAGGAGATAAGCCCCATGGATCCTTTGTTAGAGGTACCGCTGGGAAAAATTATCAATTACACACTTGTAATCATTACACAACAATAAAAAAATTAACACCCAAAAAAAAATCAATTAATTCTAACAAACGCTCAACTGTAGTGGAATGTACAATATTTTCATCGCGAAATTAAAAATAGTTCGAATCTACCACAACCACAACAGGATTTTCACCGATTATAACCATTAGTGGTAAAGAAATTAAAATCATGTATTTGTTTCACGCAGGCCAAAATGCACCGTTAAAACGAGCATCAGATTCCAGATCTAATTTATTAATGTATAAATATTTAAATATGATCTACTATCCAATTCCTATCAATGTATAATATTTGCCAAAGCTACTCACAAAAAGTTCAAATGGCTAAATCGTTTCATCGGTTTGGTTTCTTAATTTCATCTCGTTGGTGCTATTGTAACATAACACTCCACACAAACCACTACATCCGCTTCCTATATACCAAAAATATGTACAAATATGTACAATTATACAACAATTAACCTACTATATACACTATGTACAATGACAGTATAAAAAAACAGTCTCCGAAAAAAATTACTGCCCCAAAACGGTTTTTTTCCAAATTCAGAACAAAATACATTTCAAAGATGCACACAATTTCCCGGGGCCACTTGCGGTCCCAACCACCGTCGAGGGTTCTCTCCCCTGTGATTGGACTCAGAGATAGCGTTCTCTTCAGCCAATATCTCCGCATAAGCGTGCATGACTGACGAGAACTCTACCTCCTCGGCCAACCACGCTGCCTTCTGCTTCTTCCTCCTACTCTTTTTCTCCCTCCACCTTTTCCTATCCCTTTCTAGCCTCCTCAATCGATATCTCTCTCGCGCATCCATCACTTCATCCACACACTCATTCACTTCATCAACTACCACTTCTCCTACCAACTCATTCACTTCCTCATTTACAATCTCACCAATCAATTTATCCAGAACCTCATCATATTTTTCTTCATAAATATCATCCATTAATTCCAAAAATATTTTATGTTTTACTCCATCCAAAATCACATTTATCATTTCATCCACCACATTCCTCGCCTCAACCATTCTCTCTTTCCTCTCTTCATTCGCTCTCCCATCCACTTCATTCATCCAGGGCTCAAACCCACCTGGCCGACACCTCCTTAATAACCCCTGACCCCTCATAATTGTATACATTCTTAACAAAATTCAAAATATATAATACGAAATCCAATAACAAAGGTTATTGCAAATTTTATATAAAATATTCAACTTCCCAATGTATATAAAATATTTTTACAATAAAAAAACCAAAACCATAAACTGGTTTGTATTATACCGTAGTATTACGAACAAAAAAAAATTAACACGTAAACCAACCTGGTCTACAACGCCCAGTTTATACAATAACTGGTTTATTAAAAAAAAATAAACAAAAATCCGTACGTCGTAAAACCAACACTGGTTTTTCCCCAAAAATTCATATAATAGTAATTAATTATATATTATTATTAATAATTGTATAATAATAATTAATTTCTTTCCTAAAAATAAAAAAAAACCAATAACTGGTTATCCAAAAAAATATCTCTCGCTAAAATATATTTAAACCAATCTGGTAAATATGAAAAATTAACCGTTATTACGGTTTCTACTATCAAAACACGTTTTTGTTTTGCTACGCTGGCAACACCCACAAAACAAAAACCTAACGGGTCCTGTTTGGTTCGGCGTCACGTATTACGATTACAACTATTTACACCTGAAAATTCGACGATATCACAATTAATTGCATTATAATTGCATCATCATCAAAAATAGTTGTAAAATATTTATTTATTTAATATTTAATATAGAAAGAAAAACCAATACTGGTTTTACACAAAATATAAACGGTTACCTATAATAAATCCAAAACTGGTTTATCAAAAATCTATAAAACACAAAAACCAAAAAAACTGTTTTTTTCAAAAATTTCCATAATAATATTGCGCCAAAAATAAAAATATCTATTTTTGCGCCTAAAAAAAATATGACTCATCAAAAAATATCACTAAACCCATATAAAAAATAACCACAAAAACCAAAGTCTTTGTTTCAAGCGCCACGTATAACATTCTAGGCCCTGATACGGAGCCACGTATAACAATTGGACCTTTGGTAACTAAATTAATTTACCCGGGATGCCGTTTATCCCCAAACGAAACTTAACTTTGGAAATCTCTTATAGCTGGAATTTATTTTTCCATCAAAAAAAAATTAATAAGTACAAAAATCTAACGAAAAAATAGTAATCATAATAATATAAATAATAAAAACCTTATTTTATATTCTGTTGTTGATGCTGTTTCCACCAGTTGCAATACCATGCTCCAAAGTTGTTGAATATATCGTTCTGAATGAGCAGAGATATTATTTCGGGTACCCAGTGAATTCCTTTAAGCCAATATTTGTTTAATTCCTGATTTGAAATATAGAATATCCATTTGGAACTACGCACCACTACTATTGTTGCTATTATTAATCAAAAACCTTGACATCTTTTTGATAATCCAGATTTGTATTATATATATCGAAAACAAAGAACATCTGGTGTCACAGGATGAAACATTTTCATTAATGTTAACTTCTTATAAAATGGACAATTACAAGTCACAATTGGCCATAATAAATTTTTTATTGTATTCTTATTAATGTTTACAACCATAACACAATAATAATTTCATTGTAAATTTGACTTATAATATTTTGTAATTGATGGACTTGTATTATTTCACATCACATTAATTAGCAATTAACTTAAAAAAAGCCCACATATATCTTAACACATTAATGAATCTAGTTTTATGTAATGTTTTCACAAACTCAATTGAACATTTTATTTTAAGATTCAAAAACAGAATGACCTATTTCTAAAAACAAAATGTGTTTTTGTTAATTCTTTTTGACATCTTATCATGTCAAAATAGCTCGGGTAATACTGAAAAAAAAAATTCAATAAAGATTAATAACGACATCTGTTTGTTAGAATTGGAAATAAAAATTTAGTACGTTCGTTGCTTTTTATAGTACAATTGAAATTTAACTAGCAGTTAAGTATTAGAAAATTTTAAATTATTGTTAAAGTGAAAATGAATGGAAACCAATGAAATACATTTTTATTGAATTGAAAACGAAGATGAATTTGGTTTTATTATTGTTTTGCGATTATTGCGATCGTTACACGTTTTTGTAATGTATGCAAAAACTTATTCTCAAATTTTCTAATTGTTTCTTCTTTCTTCCATTTTAAACTTAATAGTGTAACGTCGGCTACATTCTCAATAATAATATTAAAACCAATCTCTATTCTTTTTCGATTCAATTACAAAGTATTTCCATATTCCATTTCATTTTTACAATCATAATAGTTTAACAGCTTTTTTTTCAAATCATACCGAATAGCCTCAAATTCAAATATCACAGAAAATAAATAAACGAACTCATTGCTTACTCAACGCTGTTTCATTTCTTTAGTTTTTGCTGAAAAATAAGAAAATGTCAAAAATCACATTTTTCTAATTTTTAATCATTCATTCGGTTTTTGTTCATTAAACGCAAAGAACAGTGATTAAAGAAAAATCAAATTTCTAATTTTTTTAAAATTGCACATTTCGGATATAAATTTGTGATTTTAAACTTGGTCATTCCAAGTTTAAATTATTGTTTAGCCAAAACAGAAGAAATCATTCGACATCTTGTGAAAAAAAATAATTTATAATATCTCAAATTAGAATGAAAACAAATTAAAGCAAGAGAACAATGTTAAATTTTGTTTTCCAAAATGGCCACACCTAAGTTTTTTTGTGTTAAACATCGGTATTAGATTGTTGTTCACAATAAGATAAAACTGATTGTAATTGCAATTGATATTTTGAATAAAAATAAACTAATTCAGATGTGCTAAAAATCATTGGAAATTTACTTATTTTAATTTGCTTAAGTGATGGACGAAAAGTCAAATATATAAAAATAAATTGAGCATTAGATGGAAGTACCTCAACTCCTTATAACTATAGTGTCAATCATACTAAAAATAAGTGAAGTTTTTTTGTCGTATTATTGAGGAATGTAAACTAGTCAGAGAACTAGATCGTGCCGGTGTTTCACGCACTTCTGCTTTCAACTGGGTGTGGTTAGCTGATTTTGGAGGTGGACGAAACCCATGTCACAAGTTAATTTACCAACTTAATATCAAGCTATGGAATTTTTAATATAACGCTGAATATAAACTGTACATCGACAGTTTGTTTTAAGGAAAGAGGACTTAAATACTATTCCATTGGAGATCCGGATGAAGCAATTTCAGTAAATATTCAACCTGGAAATTTAGATTAGGGTATTTAACTTTATAATAAATAAACTTTCATATTTTTAGTATTTTTTTATATATGATGATAAATTAACTTAAATACGATTAGAGGTTCCCAAGATAAGATTTGTGTGGTGTGATGGTAATTGTACCCCGTACGGTAATTTTGTTTTCCTTTGTTATTATTGTTCATTATAGTGGAATAATAATCGTCATTTTCCCGTATTATTGCAAAAGTCCAAATGGTTCACAGGGGAACCAACGAAATTACAATAGGTTTCTTTGTTTTAATTGTGAGAAATTTATTTTCACACAATTAGGTTTCTGGAATTGTGGTTTTTTTTAAACTAACTTGACGATTTCTTTTTGTTTTTTTGAACGGATCAAATAAAACCGGGGTTTTGAGTTAGGTTGGAGAATGGTTGGTCGGGACTCGAAAATTATCTATATACGCGAACGGTCGTAGTTGGTGAAAACAGCTTGTGTTTTTCTTTGTTTTGTTTGAGTGACTTCTTTTTTTTGTGTTTGGTATTTATTTTTTTTTGTGGTCATATTGATTGTTAACGTCGAGTCGCATTATATCCATAATTAAGTGTGTATTAAAATTAAATTTGGAAATAAAATTTGGAAATAAAATTTGGAAATAAAATTGGAAATAAAATTGAGTACAAATCGACATCTATTTATTTTGTATTAGTGCAGCATTCGTTGTCAAACCACAGTAAACCTGCCAAACAACAATCAACGGAAAGTTACAGGTGAGTTAACTAATTAGTAAGTCTACACTATCTATATTTTCTTCGAGGTTATAGTGTTCATTTTGTTTTAATATAAGGGACCCCTACGGAAGTATGGTCTGTTCAATGATAATGGGTCAACCTGGTTTTAAAAAGCTGGACCAGAGTCATATTTTTATGTGAGTCACACGTTGGTAGTAATAACCTCTATGAGGTTATTACGGAATAATATGTTATTTTTCGTATGAGAACTTGGCTGGCGTAGGGATTTTCATCACGTAAGTAGGGATGGCCGTCTATGTTTCTTCGGCTGATTCTTATTATTTTTACGAACCGCTTCCAACCAGGACCATCTAGTTACCGGACAACCCACGACCAAAGACATACGTCTGAGCCAAACCGAAGAAGCGGGTCCGGATTTCTAGCTAGATGGTCAAATCTTTAACGTTGGCCAGGGCAATCTTTACTCCTTTTTGGTGGCTCAAGTTGCACTGCTAATCGTTTCAATTATGCAACACTGTTTTTTGACGCACTTTAGTTATCGAACCCATCGCCGGTTGTTCTCTCCGCAGTAACGAAACATATAGTTAACTCTTTAGCTTTAATTCTTTATGGTTGATAAACATACAAACTGCATCGTTTTGGTAAAATGAGTGCTATCGCGTTTTTCAAAATCTAATTTTACCACATGGCCATTGATAAAGTTGTATCCGTAATAGAAAGTATATAAAAATGCAGGAACAAATAAATAGTTATTTAATAAAATTTTTCTGCATTGAATCAAGTTTTATTCGAAACCATGTTTGATGTAAAAATAAAAAGTTAAAACACTTATATTGCATCAAAAATATTATTTTTATTCGAATATAACATAAATAAAAACTACCAATAGAGCAAGAGCCCGCGACGGCCAGACCCTCGTTATTTTATAAAAGCTGAAAGTTTTTCTGCGCATACCCCCTACTCAGTAAGGAACGATTAGCGACATATGAAGTTTGGATCATGGTGGGTTTGGCAGGGAGCAGGTAACAAAGGGGCATCCAAAGTTTCGTGAAAGTATAAAAAGTAATTTTTTTATATATTCTTCGGGATAGTATTAGAAGTCACGTCACCCATTGCCAGACACTTACTATCGTGGTAACTCCCTGCCAGACACCCTTAAACTTGAACAAATTGATAAAGCTCAAGGGTGACTGGCAGGGGGTTGCCACCATAGTAAGTTTCTGGCAATGGGTAACGTGACTTCTAATACTATCCCGAAGAATATATAAAAAAATTACTTTTTATACTTTCACGAAACTTTGGAGGCCCCTTTGTTACCTGCTCCCTGCCAAAGCCACCATGATCCAAGCTTCATATGTCTCTAATCGTTCCTACCTGAGTAGGGGGTATGCGCAGAGAAACTTTCAGCTTTTATAAAATAACACAGGTCTGACCGTCGTGGGCTCTTAGTCTATAATCAAAGTAGGCTATTTTTCCAACATTAAAATAACAAATTTCAAAATTTATGCTGACAGAATTCTATCAACAGAATTCTGTGGACAGAATTTAAGTGAATGAAACCTTTGAAAAACTCTGTCGAAGATTTAAATCAATCGGCAGAAATTTCGGTCAAAATTGTGTTGGATGATGTCGATTCTGACAACAGAAAAGGTTCTTTCGACATAAAAACAACCTACAGCAAATCCAGGCTTAAACTAAAACTAAATATACTAGATTTCAACAAAAATATTTATATGGAAAAAAAACTTCTCGCGATCGACTTAAATTTTCTTTGCGATCGACGGGTTGGGCACACCTGCTTTAGTTCAACGATGCAACTCTAGATCATTTTAAACCTACAGACGAAATTTTAAACGGGCAACAATCAACCCTGCACAAATTTTTTCACCCTGGAACACTTCCTTTCTTCTAACTTATACCCCTATACCTTAACTTATCATGATCGATGGCTGGAGCATAGAATGGAAATATACATGATTCCTTTAGGTGTTTATGCCACCATGAAACAAGATATAAGGGGTCATCAGTAGAACTCGTCTACGCACAAACACTAAAACTGTCGGGAGAATTTTTCATCGAAAATCCTTTCATATATGCCAAACAATGGGATGGACAATTGACCGAGCAGTATACAATGCATAAAGTCATCCAAACAGATATACGACAGAATAAATATGGCGTTTTATTTGTCCTGAACTCGTTAGAAAACTGTGACTAAATTTTCGTCAGGAGAAAGCAGGCTAAGCGAAATTCTTTATCTACGAGAGGGGGTTCTGTAGGAATTAATGATATATTTACATTTGAATATTTCAATTCTATACAATTTAAATGATCACTTAAATTACCCGTGACACGAACTGACTGAACAATTGATAAAAGCTCAAAGCTGTTTAACTACCTAGTCGACATCATACGACTTCGCTAAATAATTAATTTATTCTTGATCAAAATTCAAAAAGTAACGATAACACTCATGCAATTAATTTATAGTAAATCTTAATTCAATTAATCAATTCGGAAGTATGTAACGAACAATTGGAAATTCTTGTTAGTTTTATACTGAGTCAATTAACAGATGCAACATTTTCTAAGCGAAGAGCCAAGTTCGCAAATAAACCCGGCAATAAACTTTATCGCACCTTGTTACCTTTTGTTTTAAATTTTTCAATTTTACTCATTACTCATTAATTTTACTTATTAAGCAAACCGTTCAGTCTTTCTAAACACATAATTTCATTCGACTAATCGAAAATAATTAGTTTTGTTTTAGCGGTATTTTTAACGGTTTCCGGATTTTATAAATTGAATCATGAACGACGGTTGCTTATTATAAACGATCAAAAAAACACATCTGTATACAAACCAACATTTTAAAATCACATTTAATAATATCAAATATCAACGATTCTTTCACAAAATATTAACGGTTAAACGTTGTTTATCATATTAAATTTTAGAACAAATTTTTAAAAATACTTATCGTTATCGGTATTGTTTTTTGCCATACAAACTATTTCTAGAACCACGTATGTCAGATTTTAATTAATATTGTTGTGTTGTAGCGACTTGTACAGTGATTTGTGTTTACAAAATAGTTAAATTTATATATTAAAATGGAAAAAATCGTATTCATAGATGAAATAAACATTAAATTAGAACCGGACAGTTTGCAAGAAGTATATAATTCACCGTAATTATAGAAATATATTGAAACCAACAATTTTAATTCAATTTCAGTCATCAATCGATAAAATTAAAAAAGAAATAAATGAAACCGATACTGAAAACACTACAACTCCTGCTTGTAATGCTGGGCAAAATAAATTAGAACATGATGAGATAAGCATTAAAAGTGTAAGTAAATTTCTTTGTAAATTCTGAATCAGGCAAATAAGATATTTTTACTGATGATCAATCTTTGTAATTAATTTCTGTTAAATTTGTACAACAAAATTGTTTTTCAAAACTTTTTATTATGACTAATGTGCTACAGTAACAGTCCTAATATAAATTACAAACGACTACAACAAATTAATCTCAAAATTGTGCTTCTGTATCTGGAAATATATAATATAACGATATGCATTATATGTGGTATATTGAAATTTGGCGGCACTGTTACGGTCGCATTTGTTGAGCATTTCCAGAATATGATTTCAAATTAAGGTAATAAGAGGAAATACATCATCACCAACCATAATAAAGCGAACGTTCTTTTGATGTTCTTGCAGTGGTATGTATGGTGGAAGTAAAAGATCCCTTCGAAACATTTTACGGTAAAGTGATGTACTAACAAAAACTAAAGCGACGTTCATTTACAAATGTAAAACAATAGTCACCATAAACAATTTATCGCTGATTAAATCTGTTTTTATATTTTTCTCCTTATTTCCTCTGATTGTGGCAGCTAGGAACAGGAGTATGTAAATAGTACGCCTAAGTATTTATTTTATTATTAGATGAAATGTTACAGAACCAAAACGTTCTAATTAATGATGCAGAAAATTGTTTAGCTAGTTGTTAACCCGTTTCGTATACGGCAAATAGGAATAAAAATCTTGCCTCTATAACTGGGGTATTATCACAATCCGCTACAAAAAAAGAAAGAAGAGATCCTCGTCAAACTGTAGCAAATATTACAAAACATTTAAAGCAAGCAAATGGGGTTTCGACTAGTCAACTTACCAACAATTCGCAACCACAACAAGCAAGGCGTTTACCAGATGCACCTGCATTGTACGGAAATTTGTTGGCTGCTATACTTAGAAAACTACCAGGAAGAACGCCACTAACCTTGCAAAATCGAAAAGACAAAATTGATGTCTTTATTTATTTATTTATTTATTTAATTCAACAAAAATGTATACAAAGGAGGCCACAAGCCCATATTCTTGCACAGAAGAACTATTTCATTATACAAAATAATAAAAACAAAGAAAAAAAAATTTTTCACTTCTCTTTTCTACGTTTCTTTCATTCCTTCCATTCCTTCACTACAACTAAAACTAAGTGTTAACTTATATAAATTCAAAAAAGAAAATAAGATAAAATTTTTTCTTTAACTTCATCTTCAGTCATTAATTTTGATTAAAATTGTTCCTCTTTATCTGCTCATTCTCCAACAAATAACCATGTTTTCTCTAGCGTCTAGCCCTTCTGCATCCCTTCCACTTGGAACTTCTCATACGAATGAGCAATATAGATTAACAGTTTATGCTACATCAAACGACATTTTATTTAAAACTAGTAGAAATAGAACCAATAACTTGTGAAATATAAATATTTAAAATCACGTTTTGTTCATAGAAAATATTACAAAAATGCATTTTTCTTACCCGTATTTCATCCTTTAGCACTTCATTAAGTGCCTGGCAAACATCTGGCTGTATGTTCCATTAGCAACATGATGAGATATTTTGAATTATTTTCCATGAATAATAAACGAATCACCAGCAACTTGAGAGTCAAGATATATTTTGTTAAATTTCAAACCATTCTGAGAAAATTGAAAAGGATGCTCGTATTAGCAGTTTACGAATATACCCTAAAACTTTACATTGCATAGTTTCTACAGACTTTTACTAGAAAGTCTTTCTGGTGTTTTTTAACAGTTATAAAGTGGATGTTTTGGAACGGTAAAAAAAAAATTTTCAGATGAAAATAAGTTTGGACTACTTGAAACAAATAAAACGCCAAACAAATTAAATCAAAGTTAAAAAACAACACTACTATTCTCTAACAAAATATTCGTATGAACATTTATTACTTGACCAACGTTTAAATCAAACAATCGCCACGTTTGTTTGACTCAAACGTTGGAAGAAAACATTTGAATCAAACGTTCACCGCATCGTGTAGAGTCGGTGTTCCAACTCAACCTAAAATAAATGAATATTTAAACGGCCAAACAAACTCTAAAATCATTTGATTGTATTTAACTTACTTTTTTTATCTAAAGAAACAAATTACACTCACACATATCTGTTGTCAAATTAATTAAATTAAATTATTGTAACAATTCTTTCTTCTTGTTTGAGCCGTCGTAGAATTAAGTTCTAAACTCTAAATTATTAATTGTTCAATAAAATCAAATCAAGTATTTTGTTTGAAAGAAAGTGATTTTCATTTTATTAAATAAATTAAAATACATTTCATAAAGTAGATTCAGTGCTTTATTCATTTTTGTTCTTTGGAGATAAGTCATCGCAACATTTGGTCCTTCGAGCCGGATTTGGAACCAGATAATAGAAGTGAATTTGGAAATTTCAACTGGGAATACATAACCTTGCCAAGACCTGTCACCAAACCACGTTTCGGTCGATAAGTATAACATAAAATATATTTTTTCTCAAGGATATTTAATTTACAGTGAAATTAAAAAAGCATTCAGAATTCTTTTTGAACATTCATTAAATGAATATAACTGCATTTTTGATTAATGTTTTTTGTGAACATTGAACATTATAACGTATGAATTTCTTTAACATTTCTTCAATCATTTAAATAAAATTTATTTACTGTGTATTTAAAATATTTTGTTTGAACATTTGTTATTATTTTTGTGATTTTGGTGTGTTTTCTTTATAATTTTTCGTGTTTAATATTGCGTCCTAAATTTAATTACAGTATAATGGCTACGTTTAAAATGAATCCTAAGGTGTTAGCTGCAAAACGTGAGATTGTTATGGGGCAAATGGTTAATTTAGTACGGTTTGTAGATGAGCTCGACGAAGATAAAGCTATTACCGAGCAATTAGTAACACGTTTAAATCGAGCACATGAACTGTTAAAATCTTTCACGGAAATTGAAGATCACATGTTAAATTTCTCAGGTGAAGAACCATCACAAGCTGTTGAGTTCGAAGAACATTACTACCATGTGGTTGCCCAGCTCAATTCGAGCATTAGGCGGACTAATATTAACTACGCGAGCTTCAATTCCATTGATGAAACATTGAGAAGTAGCGCGTCATCTTCTAAATCGGTAAATGTAAAGCTACCTCGGCTTAACATTCCAACCTTTAATGGCGATTATAAGGAATGGTATTGTTTTTATGATCTATTTAACAGACTTGTCTATGAAAGTTCATCGCTTTCGCCTGCTGAAAAATTTCAGTATTTGAAGGGAGCGCTCACAGGTAACGCAAAGAATTCCATAAGGCATTTAGCTGCTTCTGAAGCCAATTATTACGACGCATTTCAAAATTTAGTTAAACGCTACGATAAAAGAAAATACATAAAGAATTCATTTGTTGAATCAGTTCTTAGTGGGCAATCAATAAAAAATTCAACCACCAGTTCTCTTCGAATCCTCACCCACGAATACGACGAAGTATTCAATGGTTTAAAATCTCTTGGACCACAATATGAAACTCGCGATCCAGTAATGATGTATTTGATGCTAAATAACCTAGATAAAAATAATCAAGATCGTTGGGCGGATAAGATAGTCGAAATAGATGCCCAACGGTTGAGTTTTTTTTTTTTTTTTTTTTAAATAAAATGTGATGTGTAGTAGGCATTACAATATGTGTCACAACAACACATAAAAACCTTTTAAGACCAAGGTCCCACAACAACATGCGTTCTAAGGATGTTAATGGACGCAAATCTGTTTTTTTTTGTTTTTTTTCTAATATTTTTTTGTTAAATAATGGATAACTAAACCATAAATCCTATCACATATAAAATATGACATAGGCCAATATTTCGTGATAGGATAGGGAAAATAAAAATAAAATAAGAGGTAAAAAGCAAATTTGTTTTAAAAATTTGCAGGAACAAAACTAAAATTGGTTTGCCAATAGTCCAGCTAATGGCATAATCCTTGATTATGGGACACAGTATATTTTTCCAGTTAATGATGGAATTTCTCAATGACCGTGCGGATGCTACTCAGGGTTATAGAGCAAAGCCAGAAAATATTTCGAAATCGCAATATCGTTCGCATACACAGTCTACAAAGTTTGTGCTTCTTGCTTCTGAGGATACTTGTGCATGTTGCAAAGCCGGAGTTCATAATTTATATGAATGCACAAAGTTCAAAGAGTTGAACATAATCAATCGAAGAAAGTTTGTGAAAGACAATCGTAAATGCTACAATTTTTTGAGTGGTTCGCAAGCAGCTTACCGCTGCCGCTCAAAACGGAAATGTGACAAATGCAAAAAGAGGCATAACACTTTATTGCATTTAGAAGAAATCTCCGATGCTGACCCCAAGGTCTCATTACTTACAAGTTCATCCATTAATGATAGAAATGAAGAAGGTTTAAATGTTCATCAAATTAATAAAGAACTCTCGACGGTTCTATTGCCGACAGCCTTAATATTTGTGATGAGCTCGGCTGGAGAATACAGGGAGTGTAGGGCGCTTTTGGAATCTGGTTCTCAGATGTCTTTCGTCACAGAAGAATGTGTACAACGGCTACAGCTGCACCGCAGCAACGCTCGCGTGTCTGTCACTGGACTAGGTATTAGTCCAGCAATAATCTCTAGAGGACTGACAGAACTTACTGTTGCCTCCAGAATTAACAATGCTCTAAATATTAAATTCAATATACTGATTCTATCTAGGATCACATCTCAACTTCCACCAATGAAGTTTGATATTTTCAAATGCGATCATCCAGGGGATCTTGAATTGGCTGATTCGAATTCAAACAAGTCAAGCAGAGTAGACATACTTATTGGAGCCGACCAATTTTTTAAAATATTAAGTCTTGAAAGAATTATCAATGAACCCAACCAACCCATTGCTCAAAATACGCTGTTTGGATGGGTAATAGCTGGAGAGCTCAGTTCTAAAAAGATAACAAAATCCACCATAAATCTTCATGCGGAAACTGATATTGATCAATCGCTCCGTAAGTTTTGGGAACTGGAAGAAATGACCGTTAATATTCCTCATTCAGAAGAAGAGAAATGGAAAACATTCGTTGCAAACCGTTAAATGGTCTCACGTTCGGTCGAATGACAATCCCGCTGATTGTGCATCGCGAGGAATCAATCCGTCGCAATTGATTTGAAATCTGCAATGGTGGCATGGTCCTGATTGGCTATCGAACGAGAGGTGAGCTTGGCCGTCAAGTGACAATTTATCTTTGGATGATAAGGCTGTAGATGAAGAAAAACGCTTCGACATGATTCGAGTTTTTGCAACTGAAATACCATATGTTATACTGGATAATTTGATGGAAAGAATATCATCGTTTAATAAACTGGCTAATGTTCTAGCATGGGTGATACGATTTTGTAGAAACTATTGTTTGAATCGGAATGCACGTACAGTGGGAGCTAATAGACTGCTCACACATTTGTTTGATTTTTTACATAAAAATTCTAATGATATCTCAAACTTTCTTTTAAGGGACAAAATCAAATGGCACTTTATACCGCCAGCAGCTCCACACTTTGGTGGACTTTGGAAAACTGCTGTAAAGTCAACAAAGTACCACCTCAAAAGAGTGGTTGGAAATTCAATTCTTACCTATGAGAAGACGGCAACACTTCTAGTAAAAATTGAATCGATATTAAATTCGCGTCCAATTTGCCCGATGCCATCAGACGAAGTGGATGCGCTAACTCTAGCGCATTTTTTAATTGGCCATCCATATACATATCTTCCGGAACCTGATGTTCAGCATTTTAAGTTATCCAAATTGTCCCGTTGGCAAATGGTGCTGCAGTTGTCACAACACTTCTGGAATCGTTGGCAACATGAATATCTGACAGCCTTGCAAAGAAGGCATAAATGGTACCCGAAAAGAAACAATATTAAAATTGATGATGTTGTTGTATCAAAAGACGAGAACTTGCCACCAGCAAGGTGGCTACTTGGTAGAGTTACTGAAGTACATCCAGGGAAAGACGATTTGATGTGTGTCGTCACTTTAAAAACTAAAACTGGTTTGTTAAGACGTCCTATCAGCAAGATCTGCATACTTCCTATTGTTGAAGATGGTGATACTTCAAGGCCGCCGGAATGTTCCAACTCAACCTAAAATAAATGAATATTTAAACGGCCAAACAAACTCTAAAATCATTTGATTGTATTTAACTTACTTTTTTTATCTAAAGAAACAAATTACACTCACGCATATCTGTTGTCAAATTAATTAAATTAAATTATTGTAACAATTCTTTCTTCTTGTTTGAGCCGTCGTAGAATTAAGTTCTAAACTCTAAATTATTAATTGTTCAATAAAATCAAATCAAGTATTGTGTTTGAAAGAAAGTTATTTTCATTTTATTAAATAAATTGAAATACATTTCATAAAGTAGATTCAGTGCTTTATTCATTTTTGTTCTTTGGAGATAAGTCATCGCAACAGTCGGTATTAGAAAAATCTTATAAATAATCTCAAATCTTATAAATAATCCGCAGAGGTTTAAAAAAAGGGTTCATCAACACTTAAGAGCGCAAGTTGTTGTGGGACTTAAGTCTTAAAAGGTAGTTATGTGTTGTTGTGACACATATTGTAAACCCTATAACACAACACTTTTATTAAAAAAAAATGTAATTTCAATACCAAAATTATATTTAAAAGCAATACCAAACCTACTACTAACATTAATTATTATTTATTCTAGATATCAGACAAACGTTACGAATGTAAAATTTGTAATAAAAAGTATAAATTCAACTGTCTGTTAAACCAACATATGAAAAGTCATTCGGATGATAAACCATATGAATGTTCAGAATGTAGTAAAACATTTGCGGAAAAACGAAATTGGGAAATCCACAAACGAACTCATGACCCGGAAAGAATAAAGGTAAGGTTAAATTGGTCTTTTGAACAAAATTAATTTATAAACACATTAAACGTGAACTTTAATTTTTTAAAATTTTCCTTTTCCCTTTCCAACAGTTTCCATGCCGATTCTGTAATAAGGAGTTTACAGGAAAAAGGGAATGCGAACGTCATATGACGAACCATACACGCGAAAAACTGTTTCAATGTTCACAATGTCAAAAAGAATTTACATATAAAGAAGCTTTGAAGTCGCATATGAAAATTCATACAAGAGGAAAAGAGGTAAAATTTTATTTCAGTTAACGATCTAATGGTTTGTATAAAAAAAAAACTTAAATGATCATGAATTTGCAAAATTTAAAAATGAATTTGAATTCTTCAACGAAAGTTATCATATCTTGATTTTACTACCACAGTTATAAAGTTTATGAGGAGTTGCGTTGCCGTGTGGTTAAGTAGTTGGATTTGAACTCGGAGAACCCCCTTGATTTTACTTCTTATTAAAATTTTTTTTCTATTTGTTTTCAGTTTTCGTGTAATTTATGTGATATGAAGTTAGCAACTAACAGTGGATTAAAACAACATATGAACATTCATACACGTGAAAATTTGTTTAAATGTTCTGAATGTAATAAAGAATTCACACTAAAGATAAATTTGAAACAGCATTTGAAAACTCATTCAAAAGAAAGATTACAGGTAAGATTTTACTTTAGATTTTGTGCTTATTAGTAAATAAAAAAAAAAGTTGAAATGAAGTGAAAAGATTTCTTGATCTTTCTCAACACGAAGCTCAGCTGATGGGTTAGCTTATTCAAGTGGCACTGCGACCTACAGATATATTGTATTTAATCCTGATCTTATAACGTTGTTGTTGTTGTTGCTGCGGTGGTTGTTGTGCTAATCCTCCGACTTTAGATGTCACTGTATAATGTGCAGTGTGGTAGAATCCGAACCCTAAACATATTTAATGCGCTCGATTGGACTAATATTTTGCGGTAGAAGAATTGTTAGTCTTCCATGACCGCAAAACCTAGTTTGTAAAGGTGGTGGTTTATCACCCCCTGTCCTTTCAGTCCAATTTTCTTTATTCACTCCAAATTAATCTTTTCTTTTATTTTTCCATTTCTCTTAGTGATCATTTCAATAATAGCCTGAAAAATGGCATAACCAATACCCCCTTGTGTATGTAAGTGCCTCCTTGTATTTCAGTTTGCTCTCAATCTCGTTGCTGTTGCCGTTTGTCATAATAATCCCTGGGCATAATAAGAGCTATTAGATAATGGTAGAGTACCTATACTTCTCTCTCTGGCGTTTGCATGTTGTTGTTGTAGCGACGAGTTGTGGTGCTATTCTTCCGGCTCCAAGTCCAGATTCAGGAAGTATGCTACTGCCCTTGGGCGGTACCACAGATCTTCCTTCATCAGGTCGGTTGGTTTCTCTGGACAATTGAAATGGTGGTTAGCATCATGTGGCGTGCCTTCACATGTGGGACACTTGTCAACAATTTCCTGGTCAATTCTACTCATTTAGTTATTTAAGATGCGTGACCAGCCGGATCTTAATTGCGCTAGGATGGTTCTGGTGCTGCGTGGCAGTTTTACCTCTTCGGCAGCGACTTGTGGTGGTTTGCTATTAAGAACTCGATTTGGGGCGTAGTTCTTTATTGTGTCTTCAACGGTTTTTGTATGTATATTTTTCAACCCCCTCTTATACGTAGGCTCGTCGATGTTACCTATGTCTTGATTGTTTTCAACATCTTGTAGCAAGCATTTCGCAGTCCTTCTTATGTCTCTAGGTGGTGTTGTCATGGATAAGGTGTCATTGCAGGGATACTGCTCTCTATGACAGGACCAAAGATATTGTTTGGTAAGCATTTCGTTGTGTTCACGGACCGGCAATATGTTACATTCCTCGTGTGGGTGATCTCGGTGGGCCATCAAGTGACATCCGGTTGCTGTACGCAGGGCCGCGTTCTGTGTTATCTGTAACTTATCCCAGTGGGTGTCAGCGGGAGCAGCGTAATTAATGAAAGGCCTTCCTATTGCTTTATATGCTGTTATTATTATGTTTTATCCTTACCCAACGAACTACCCGCTAGAGCTTTCAGTGCGTTATTCCTGTTTTTAAGTTTTGTATTTACTTGTTGAGCATGATGAGCGTTGAATTTAAGTAGTGGATCGAATGTTGCCCCCAGCAGTTTTGGATTTTTGACAGCAGGAATTAGTATGTTGTCAATGCAGATGTTGAGTGTTGTATTTATCTCCTTCGTCCACGTGGTGAAAAATGTGGAAGTGGACTTTTTAGTGGACAGTTTCAATTTTCTGGTGCGTCGTATGTCGTTCAGTAGTGCAGCATGTCACACTGTGTCGAAAGTTTTTGACAGGTCAAGTGCATCTGAAATTGTTCTAGCACAGGGTTGTTTTTGGTTTAGACCATCGCTGATTTGGTTTTGGATTCTATTAAGCGCGGTGGTTGTACTGTGTGCTTTCCTAAAGCCATACTGATGTGACGCCAATTTGCAAGATCCTGTTAACCGAGGTAGTAGTAGTGCTTCTTTCAATTTTGCAACCGATGAGAGGATAGAGATCAGTCTATAGGATTCTCCCTTTTCTTTAGGCTTGCCAGGTTTCAAAATGGGACTTATTCGAGCCGTTTTCCAGATATTTGGTATCTGGAGCGTATTTAGGGATGTGTTGAGTATGGGTATTGAGAAAGTTCAACCCTTTGGGGTCAATGTGTTTTAGCATGATGGCTGAGATGCCGTCTAGTCCAATAGCTTTAGATGGTTTGAATTTCTTTATTGCGCTTCCGACATCTTCGGAAAATATGATATCCTTGAAATTTTCAGTATTAAGTTTGCGCATATGTCTTAATATTGACATAGTGTCTTTTTCATGTTTACTTTGCTTTTCTGTTACTGCGTGTTGAATTTTGTTGCGCATTTTCTATGGCTTTCGATTGGGATATCATCGAAGGAGATTATGCAGTTGTTATGCGTTTGATGCGGATGTGTTAAACCCTTTATCACCTTCCACAGACTTTTATTTGTGCCAAAGTTTGACTTACTCACTAAATCTTTCCATTTGTTACGTTTCTGTTCCATTACTAATTTTTTTATCTGCTTGTTCAGGCCCGGAATTCTAGAATCAGTCGGATCTGCCTTACGGATGTCATCTCTTTGCGAGGAAGGTAGACAAGCTTCTTGTGGGAAGTTTGGTTTAATATATTGGTAAAATTTGCTTACTGAATCCGAATTCAATAAAATTGGTAAAATTATCCCAGTCTACTTTGTTAAAATTAATATATGTCTTCTTCTCGGATTTCATTTCGTTTAAGGTGATTATGATCGGCACATGGTCTGATCCCAATGCAATTTCAGTTCTTCATTCAGCGATTGGCATTAGTGACATGCTGGCAAATGAAACATCTGGAGACGAGTATATGAGTCTGTTACTCGTTTGTTATTTGTTACTCTTATTGGTTGTGGTTCATTGCGGACTCCAAACTTGAAGCCGTCAATTTGATCAGCAATATTTTCATCTCTTGAGTCAGTGTTCAAGTGTGAGTGCCAACACCGCGACTAGACTATTGTTTTTATACATAAAGTTGATGATATCATCGATTTTGTTTAAAAGACCGTTACAATTTAGCTGCATTATTTTCAAATCACTTGGGGTTGCCGGATGCCGGATGTGTTCATTCGCATTGTGTTCTGTTGCCAGCTCGTATTTGTATGTTGACGTGATGCATAGCAACATGGCGGTATGTAGTTTTTGGTCCATTGCTTGTGTATTGCAAGGCCTGAGCAGTTCTTGAGATGACACCATTCTTTACAACTATTACACTTGCCGGATGTAGTGTTTGCCCTTAAAATGTTTTTGCATATTGCACAATGCCTTATTTTATTTGGTCCAGGATTTCTTTCAATGCCGGCCATGATGAGGAGGATCAGAAGCAGTGAGGCCAGTGACAACTGCTTCTTTATCCAAAAAATGGAGCGTCGGAGCAGCACCTTTCGTCGAAATTTTTGTGATGGTCCTTGGTCGGAACTGGGTTCCGAGTACTTCTGTTGCGTAGACCCGTCCGTCTTGAGAAGCTCTGGCGTTTAGATCCCATGGAGTAGCATTTTGGGTAACTCCATTTTACAAAATATCGTTTCTCCACATCATTTCATATAATTATCTTAATTTTTGAAACATTTGCTCGGATTGCTCTCTCTCATCACTTTGCCAAAGAATTGTTTTGAAAAACAATTTAAAGAAATTATAAATTTTTTTTCTATTTGTTTTCAGTTTTCTTGTAAATTATGTGATTTGAAGTTAGCAACCAAAAGTGTCCTTAAACGACATATGAACATTCATACACGTGAAAATTTGTTTAAATGTTCTGAATGTAATAAAGAATTTGCACAAAAAGATGGTTTAAACCAGCATTTAGAAACTCATTCAAAAGAAAGATTACAGGTAAGAATTTTTTTTAATGGTTTGTGCTTAGTAGTAGATATAATAAATTTTAAAATGAAGTGTTAAACTTTCTTGAATTTCCCATACCAATATAACAGATTTAATTTATTTTGAGGAGAAATATTCAAACGCCAGTTTTTAAACATAGGCAAAGATGCAATACTTTTCAAACTGGATTCCAACGAGCTCCAACTTTTAACTACATTTATAAAAAACGACGACTGTTTAATGTTCGCACTGATCGACTATAATTTATTTTTTGGAATAAATAATTCGGTTTTTTTAATTTAATTGATTTAAATAGGAAATGTTATCACGAAGATTACAGTTAAGCATTTGTTTAGTATATATTGATATCGAATCGAATTCACGCTTGTTAAAAATATAGGGCCTGCATGAGTTTAGAGCAGTTTTGAGCTTTTCCAAGCTGCTTCAGAACATCTTGAGAATAACGGAGTACAGTAGATAATATGTGGAACAATGAGCGATCTTAGCCTTAATAAGTTAGCCTAAAGCCTAAAGTTAGCCTAGGCTATTAATTAGCCTAAAATCTTGAACTGTGTTTGCATTTGTTTTTTTTAATAGGTTTAACATATGCTGTTTTTCCAGGTGTCTGGAAATTTTGAACTCTGGTTTTTAGTAAATAAGTTTTGATAATCATTTAATTAGATAGTGGTCGGAAGTCCCAATACTACCTAGATGTAAGATAGAGATCTAAAAGAAAACTTGTAGCACAGCCATTACGAAGGGTGGAATTTGGGACTTTTTCAATTTGAGACAGGCGCTCTGATGCAGCAAATATTTGTGCCAGTTTTTCATTTTTATCGTCATCGGTCGTCTTAGAAAATTCCAACCATAGTATTAGTCTGGAGATTAAAGAAATAGGGACTGTTGGGTCATTTGAGGACTGGTATAATATATTGTTAAAAAATAAAATGTCTGGTAGACAAACCATTAATTGTAGCCATCACCATGTTATAACGTTTAGTAGAGCAACCTAGTCCCCTATAGGTGGTAGCAGAGGTTACATTATGATTTGTAATATCGGACAAGAGTCCTGTCTTATAGCTCGGGTAATCTAGCACCGTACAACAGCGACGAAAGGGTAGAAACGTGAAAAGTTCTTGCTTAAAATCTTTTCAGAAATCTTAAATTTTGTTTTCCTTTTTTCAGTTTTCTTGCAAATTTTGTGATAAGAAGTTGGTATCCAAATATGGACTTGGACAACATATGAAAATTCATACACGTGAAAATTTGTTTAAATTTTCTGAATGTGATAGAGAATTTACACAAGTAAGCATTCAAGTAAGCATTCAAAAACTCATGGAAAAGAAATATTACCAGTAAGAATTTATTTAAGGTTTTGTTTGTCATTCTTATTTATTAGTGGACAAAACAAATGTTTGTAATTAAGTGAAAAATTAAATAATATAAAATAAAATAAAAAACATGTAAGTTACAACTCTCCTATAAAAATTTAAAAATTCCAATGAAATTTCTCGTTTCCTGCCATTAGGTAATTTTAATTTGCTTATTAAGTATTGATGACTATATGATCGTATCCCTTTGCAGGGATCTAGCTCTGTAATAATTTTGAAAACTTAATCTTCAGTGGCTTCAGAGAAGTTATATATTTTCATGCACGGATTTAGGTTGTGGGATTCGACGATTTCATACGCCACATCGGCAATGATTTCACAAATTGGCTGACTGCAATTTAAATTTTATTCAAATCAAGTCGCAATTAAGAGACATATCTCCAAAACTCACTGTAACGTCACCTTCCACGCAGCGCTATATTTATTTTTTTTTGGTGGGACGGGCCTTTGTCAAATATGCTCTGACGAAGCGGTTTCTTTAATTTTTTTTCTTTAGACACAACACAAAACAGCAATATCTAAAAAAACACTTACACAATAAATAAAGAAAAATAAAATAAATTAAACTTCAACAATTATTTTTTCATTTAATAAACTATAATTTCTTTAATTAAGATTCGCAAATTATTTCACAATTATTTAATAATTTAAACAAACAAAAAAAAACATTAATCAGCTTCACAAATAAATAAATAAATTATTTTGCTAAATAAACACAATATATATATAAAAAAACATAAGCAAATAACCAAATGTGATGCGGCATGCGTTGTTCGTCTTCTAATTCTCTTCTTCGCAATATCTTTACAATTATATTGCAGCCAAGTTTGATGTGTTGCTGTGAACGTCCCAAAATGAAAAGACTGTTGCTGGTGAACGCAAAAAACGAATAGACTGTTGCTGGTGAACGCCAAAAACGAATAGACTGATCGGTAACTTTTATCAGCTATTTATACCCATATTTCTCCATCCATCAACATAATATTTTTTTGTAATAAATTTCCCCTCGATTGTTTATATTTTGTTAGTTGGCCACTTTGACGACTTGAGCTATTTTCGTTGTACAGGCATATGTCGGTTTAAACTTCAACTATTTCTTCAATTTCCCATTCAATGTGATAGATTACCTCAACGATTTCCAAACTTTCCAAAGTAGGGTTTATAAACATAATTACGGCCAACTATTATTTCTTAGTTCGATCTTTCAACTTCTGATTACATCTCGCTTAAACAGAGCACCACCTAGTTACACCATCTGTTGGTTGTTTTTGTTTATTTTCTTGAAACATTTACTCGCAAACAAATATAAAATATCCCAAAAAAATAGCAGTTTTTGATATTAATTGATGAACCGATGAATCATTTGATTATAGTTTATTTTCTTTTTGTTTTAATTTTAAATGGTTTGTTTTTCAATTTTCATTTTCTTTGTTTTTTTTCTAAATCTAGGTTTTACAATTGGTTTTACAATATTATTTACTAATAAGGAAATTTTAATATTTATTCAAAAGAAATCAGAAAATTTATATAAATCAAATTAAAATAAGTTCTCTTACAAAAAAAACACAACAAACGTTAATCGATTTAAATAATTGGTTTGAATTTTATTGTTAATATTTATATTAATGAATTTAAAATACAACAAAAGCAAATTTAAGCAAACATTTAGGCGAATAAATTACGTTAAACAATCACAACAGAAAATGTGTGGATATTTTTTAATTATCAGTTAAAGAATTTTTATAAAATAATCCGTCGATCAGATTATTTATTACCGCGTTACATCACATAGGTGCATAAAGTTCGCAAGCACCGCCTTCACAGTTTGCTGATGGTTTCAGTTATTAAAACCATTCTGAAAGAAAGGTTGTTTGTTGACTTTTGCTTCTTACGCTGGTAGACTGAATATGGTTGTCAGCTTTCTATTTCGTCGTACTATGCCCTGCACATTAATTCTAATATTTAGCATTCCATTACTGAGAATGAAACTTGAACTAGAATAAAATTTTGAGGGTGTGGGTGCTTGTGGTTTGGTCCGGTTGACATAGAAATTTGACTTCAACAGTGAAACGTTGTGGATGCATTTGTTTTTCGACAACTACATGTAGGATCCTCGAACCCCAACCACACGACGAGTAGCAAAGCCATCAAGATGCAAATGTGCTACATCGATTAGGATGATGATTTTGCTCGAAAAATCACCATCGACTTGTTGATAGTCAAGTATCTATTTAATTCCTCTATTCGCTGGACATAGCCATTAGGCTTCAATTTTTGTGTTAATCGAATTTTGTAAGCATGGAAACACAGATACACATACACTGTATACATACACTGTAGAGAGCTTTTTGAAATTTGCAGTTCTTGTTCACGAGGCTGAATTGGTGTTCTGGGCTTTTCACAAAAACTACAAAAAACCGAAAAAGTTTTGAATAACAAAACTGCATTCTGTAACTCTACTGGTAAGGTACGAAGTTAAGAAATTGGGTTCGCTTATATTAGACCAATGACCGGTATATCTCTATCAATAAGAGGAGGTAAAGAAGACTTACAAAAATTACTTTGGACAGCCTTAACAGCTTTAAAGAAATTACTTGAACCAGTTCGGTGCTCAGAAATTACGTGAACCAATTGGGTAGAAATAGACTCATCCAATTCGTAACTCAAATCTTTCATCGGCCTTTTTTTCATAGATTTCATTACACAATTGATTTTTACTTATGCGGCGATTTGAAATATTTCATGTATGTTTTTGATCAAATCACTTCGGAACATATTCAATGACAGTGGTGCATCTAAATCTTCTGTTCACATGACACGAGCCAAAAAGAATATTGTCATCATAAATTTTATTTTATATTAAAATTGTGAATGTTGTTGTAATACATTAATTCTTTCCAATTTTTCATACTTAGGTAAAAAAATTAGAAAAAAACAAAAAAGAAAGTTTATATAAGCGTACTGTAGTGTCGGAAATGCACAATTATTTTAAATAATTGAATTTTTACACAAATGGGTTGAGAAGTTTATTGAAAATATTTTACATTTATTTTCGAATAACTGTATAGTATATTAATATAGGTAAGGAGAACGGAAAAAGCAAGTACGACTGACACCGAAGATTTTTCCTATTACATAGTTTGATGTTTTGTATGAAAAAAAATAAAATGTTAAAATTAAATTAAATAGAAAAGCCATAAGAATTTTGGTTAATTTTAATCACTTATATATAAATTCAACTTAGTGGTATAACATATCTTGGGCGTCACAATCGTGGGGACGACCTACATGACCCGAAAGATAACAGATCTTAAGCCGGGCTTTGAACAAAACAAAATTAATGTGAAAATTGTTGAAATAATGGGCCAACTAAATATTATATTATTGTTAAATTATGTATTATTAAGTTTGTACAAGTTTGAATGTCTTAAACAAGTTAAAATTTGTACAATATTTATTATTGCTTTACCATACATAATTATAATAATTATTAATTGTTAATGTAAATATATATGAATTAATTAATAATAAGTTAAATTAACCATACTTACTGCAAACAATAATTTTTATTTTCTTAAAGATATCAGACAAACGTTACGAATGTAAAATTTGTAATCAAAAGTTTAAGTTCAACTGTCTGTTAAACAGTCATATGAAAAAACATGTGGATAAGAAACTATATAAATGTTCGGAATGCAGTAAAACATTTGAGCGAAAAAGAACTTGGCAATTGCACAAACTAACTCATGATTCGGAAAAAATGATGGTAAGGTTAAATTCGGCGATTAAATTTTTAAATACATTAAACGTGATCTTTAATTTTTTTAATTATACTTATAGTTTTCATGCCAAATTTGTAGTAGGGTGTGTAAAAGAAAAAGGGAATTCGAACGTCATATGAAGGTCCATACACGTGAAAACTTGTTTCAATGTGCACACTGTCCAAAAGAATATACATGGAAAACTACTTTGAAAGCTCATATGAAAATTCACAGACAAGGAAATTTACAGGTAAAATTCTATTTCGTTTAACGATTTGGTTCGTATTAAAGAAAAAGTGTTAAATGTTGATAACGAGAGTTGTTATATCTTGGTGCTCGGAGAATAGTCGCAAACATGGTATCGTGTAAAGTTTTAAACGCTCTCATGCAAACGAATAGCATCGCAACAAAAGAACTTGTAAATTTGCAAATATATTAAAAATCCTAATAGTATATTGTATTAAACATTAATCAAATAATAAGACTGATTAAAAGATCGTCTTTTTCACTTCAAAAACTTTTTTTATTTTCAACACCAAATTTTTCTGTCTCAAAGAGACCTTCTTCTTAGGTTAATTGATTTTTAAACTAAACTAATTTCAACACCATAATGATTATTTATATATCTGAAAGTAATTAATATTAATTAAAGTTTTTGTTATTGCAGAATGTTTTGGAATGTTTTTTTTTCGTTTACCCATACTTTAAAATCATAAAAGTAAATCTGGTGTGAGCGCAATAGGTGATAAATTTAGTTTTTCATTCCAGAAGAGCCGATTTTAGTTGTAACATTTAAATTTCATTTTGACAAAGATACAAAAAATAAATAATTTTGAAACCATACTATAGTACCGTGAATAACACAAAAATTGTTTTTGTCCCAGCAACAATTAAATGATTTTCATCGGTAGGAACGACCCATACAACGTTGTTGTGGTGACATCTCTCAAAAGTCAAGACCCACGTGTGATATAGGAAATCACAACTGGGGTCAATTAGTGATCGAACGATCGAATGGAAGCTGATTGTATAAACAGCAAAATCACGCCATGTGATTTGACTATCACCCCTCGATAGGGATTTGACTATCATCATGAAAATCTCTTTGTGAATTGAAGTCAAGCTTGTTTTTATTTCAATCAAGGTCGGCAAGGCGCAAATCTACGCACTGGCGTTTGATCCACAAATATTTACAATATGCATATTAAATATCTTGTCAAATATGCATAGTTTTATAGACAATCTATCTCCGCCTCTCTCTCTCTCTCTCTCTCTCTCTCTCTCTCTCTCTCTCTCTCTCTCTCTCTCTCTCTCTCTCTCTCTCTCTCTCTCTCTCTCTCTCTCTCTCTCTCTCTCTCTCTCTCTCTCTCTCTCTCTCTCTCTCGCTCTCTCTCTCTCTCTCTCTCTCTCTCTCTCTCTCTCTCTCTCTCTCTCTCTCTCTCTCTCTCTCTCTCTCTCTCTCTCTCTCTCTCTCTCTCTCTCTCTCTCTCTCTCTCTCTCTCTCTCTCTCGCTCTCTCTCTCTCTCTCTCTCTCTCTCTCTCTTTCTCTCTCTCTTTCTGTTTTGCTCTTTTCTACAGTTTGAATTTGGAAAAATATTCTGAAAAAATTAAATCTTTATTCTAGAAAATATCACAAATAAGTTCTGAAGAACAGGAGTTCTCCTATCAGATGTCGATGTCAAATCCGAGAATGAATCTACAACTGCCTTATCTAAAATTATGAAATCCGAGAAAATTGATTTAGTTGAAAATGACTTAACCGAATATATTAATAATACTGCACAAACCGAAGTAAGTCACTTTTGTAATTTATTGAAACCTAGGCAGTTTTAAAAAATTTTGTAGTCATAAAGTCGCTTTTCCTGTGGGTTTGTTCATTTAGATGTTTTGAAAATTTTGTTATTTTGAGTTCATTTAGCAATTAATTAAAGATAAACATAATCTAAAAGAGTTAAACCAACTCGAATAAAAAGTTTCTGAAGAAAAAAAATCATCATTTTTGACGAATGTGTTTGCTTTAAAAAATTAATGAACGAATTTACAAATGACCCAACGCCACGAAAAATAAGTTCAGTATTGTATAGCCGTTATTTATTTTGTACTTGTAATTGAATGCAATTCGTTTATTAATTTATTTTTATTTACCTTTTCTTAGGTCAATATTGAAGAAAACGAATCATCTCATTTGGTTTATAACACCTGTTACAGTGAAACGATATGTAAAGAAGAAGTAATGCTGCCTGATGAGAACGATTGAATTAATATTTCAAAACAAAACTGTAATTAATAAAAACAAAACTCTATAAACTATTGGATTGTTATTTCTTTAATTAGTTGATTTTAGTAATTTAGTTCAGTTCTTTCCGCGTTTGAATCAAATCAATTTAAAATTTGATCGGATGGATTGATATCGAAAAATCGCATTGGTACATCAAAAATTGCCGATAACATATTATTGCGTAAAGTTTTTGATGTTGTCATACAACCTATAACGAAAATATTGCACCGTAGTAAAATAAGTTGTAAATGAAGGAAATTGTTTAATTTACGTTAAGTTGAATAAATACGAATCAACTTACGAAAATAGGGCCAGCAAATAACGATGAAAGAAATACAAGCAAATCGCTATTTACACTTCATTAGTCAATTTATCGCTGACGTTAATACTGTCGCGGATGCATTATATTATGCATCCGATAATGAAGTGGCCAAAGTCGTGACTCACTTCGACTTCGGTTCTGTAGGGATTGATAATATATTTACATTTGAATATATTAATTTTATAGCATTTAAACGATCACGATGATTACCCGTGACACGAACCGACTGAGCAATTGATAAAAGCTCAAAGTTGTTCCACTAGTCGACGTTATACGACGGCGCCATTTTTATCTAAGTGGCATTTTAACGATTTCCGATTCAACGGATTTTATAAATTTGCACCGCATATCACGAACGACAGGTTACTAATGGAACCGGCATAAAAGCAATTCATACTAAAACTGTTGAAGACGTTATAAGGAACTACGCCCCCATCGAGTTCTTAATAGAAATTCACCAAAGGTCGCTGTCGAAGAGGACCAAACTACTCCGTAGCACCAGATCCATCGAAGCTTATCTAATATTCGGTTGATCACGCATCCTATAACTACATGCGTTGAACCAACCTCACGAAAGAAGATTTTAGTACCAACCAAGCAGTAGCAGATTTCCTGGACATGAAGTCGGAGGCTTAGCACCAAACCCGTCGCTACAACAACGATCGACGGTTGCTTATTGTAAACGATTAAAAACACTTCTTTAAACGTATACCAATTAACATTTTAAAATGGCATTTAATAATATTAATACTAAATATTAATACCCGTGTTCGTTTTAGGAACATAAATAAACTTGCTACTCGAACCAAATTTTAAATGGAACGACATAAATGTGAGGTGTATTAGATTTTTGAGCACGTTTCCGACATTTTGTTCGACAATAAATTGTGGGAAACAATATTGTTAAAAAACGTAAAAGAAAATTAGTTTGGTAAAATTTTACGTTTAAATTTTATTTTGAGTTTGTTAAATTTAAGAAAATTAATTAGATATTAAAAAATTTCTGAAAACTGAAATTATGATTCATGCAAAATGAAAACAATTAAACAAAGCATTTAGGCTTTAAGGGTGCTGGTGCTTTCCAAATGACGACTTATCTGTGGAACATGTCTTATTCTAAACTTATTCAAATAA
>OY856188.1:29920925-29955925 GCA_963693315.1 Diogma glabrata
GGAGTAATAGTCCGATTCACTCTCTCCACTTGACCATTTGCCTGAGGTGAACCTGTAGCAATTTTAATGTGTTTTATATTGGCTTCTACAAGAAATTTACTAAATTCTGTGGATTTCAAACTACTACCCCTATCAGATACAATAATTTTCGGTCGACTATATTCCAAAAAATAAGACTTGAGACATTTTATAACTTCTTTGGAATTTGTAGTTTTTACTGCGTATAACTTAACGAATTTTGTAAATCCGTCAATTATTAAAAATATGTATTTCTTTTTATCATAAGTAGTTGTTAACGGCCCGAAATGGTCAATATGCAACATTTGAAACGGAATATTCCCTTTTGGTATGTTATTTAAAAAACCTCCCACTTTTCCAGTTTTTGCGTTAAAGGCTAAACACTTCAAACAATTTGCAATAAAATCTTTAACTTTTTGTTTCATATTTGGAAACCAATAGGATTTACATAACACAAAGTAACACTTTTCTACCCCTAAATGGCAGATTTGCTCGTGACAATTTCTAATTACCTGTGTTTCCATTTCTTCTGGAACATAAAATAAAATTTGACCATTTTTTTTCGGTAAACTAAACCGTCTCTCAATTCAAATAAAGAGTGTTCCCTATTGCATAATTCTTCCGAAAGTTTTTGTATCTCTGGGTCTCGACCTTGACATATAGACAAATTTTGTTCAAAAGAATTCTCAACCAGTATTAAAATATTGATGTTTCTGCTCAGAGCATCAACATGTCCCATACGATTACCGGAACGGTGTTCGGTTTGGTATTCATAATTTTGCAGCTCTAACGTCCAACGAGCAATTCTAGGATTTACATCCTTTTTGTTCAATGTTAAAACTAAAGAATTGCAATCCGTAACGATTTTAAATTTTTTCCCCATTAGATACATTCTAAAACGTCTCAGGGCATAAATTATTGCTAATGTTTCCAACTCATAGGAATGATAACGACTTTCAGTGGAAGTAGTCCTTTTTGAGAAATAAAAAACTGGATGAAAACGATTATCACTCTTCCTCTGCATTAATATCGCACCGTAACCATGACTACTTGCATCGCAATGCAGCTCGGTATCGTCGTTTGGGGAATAATTTGCCAATATTGGAGATTCAATAAGTTTTGATTTTAGTATATCGTAAGAATTAATCTCTGCTTCGCCAAATTTAAATTTAGTGTCCTTTCTGACTAAATCATACAAAGGCTTGGCAATTAAAGCGAAGTCCTTAACAAATTTTCTAAAATATGAATATAGTCCTAGAAAAATATGAACATCTTTGGTTGACTTTGGAATCGGAAACTGTGATATGGCTTCTAAATTATTTTTATTCGGTCTAATTCCATCGTTAGAGATTACATAGCCTAAGTACTCTATCTCTTCCCATAAAAACTTACATTTGTCGAGTCGTAATTGTAATGAATTCTTATTTAGAATATCAAGAACCTCTCTTAATATTTGTACATGTTCCTCAATCGTAAAACTTACAATAAGAATATCATCCATATATATTAATATTTTGCCGCTTGTGATTAAATCTTTAAAACATTTGTGTAAATACCTAGAAAACACAGAGGGTGCATTTTTCAGACCGAAAGGCATTTTAGTAAATTCCCCACTGTCCTAATGGGAAAGGTAAAACAAAAGAAGTGTACTTAATAGATTCCTCCGCCATGCTAACGTGATAAAACCCATTTTTCAAATCCAGGGTACTAAAATATTTCTTTCCCTCTAATTGGGCTAAATGATCCTCAATAACGGGTAAGGGAAAATTATCCTTCGTCGTAATCTTATTGAGACTCCTAAAATCTACGCGTAATCTATGTTCACCATTCTTTTTTTTCACTAAAACAATAGGAGAACAGTACGGTGATTCGCTTGGCCTAATCTTTCCTTCTTTGTGCAAATCATCTACAATTTTTGATACTACTTCCCGTTCGCAAAAAGATAAACGTCGTGGCGCACATCTAAATTCAACATCATTTGTTAAAGTTATTTTCATTTCAAACGGTTGTTCTGAATTATCTGTACGCTTTTTATTCTTAAAATAATCTGAAATTAATGAATTTACATTTTGTTTCACCTTATAATCTAAATTTTCATTAATATTTAATTCAAAATTTTCTTCTTCGTCACAATTTATAGCAAAAATATTATTTTCAAAGTTTACAAAAGAATCAGATAAATTATTATTATCTACATAACTAGTTTCGGGTTTTAAAATATTTACATAATGATTCTCAGTATTTTCAAAATTTGATAAATTATGATTAACAATTTCTGACGTGTTAAGTTTTAATTCAAAATTATTTTACTGGAAAACATTTCCACCTTTTGATAAATATATATTATTTTGATCCATAAACTCTTTACCTAAAACACAATCTGGCTGCATTGTATTGTTAGGAGCTATTAAAAATTTACATAAAATTTTATTGCCCAAAAATTCAATATTAAGGTGTAAGCTATTTAATACAATCAATTTTGAGAAATTAAGACCACTATAATTACTGTTTAAAGTTACTGGATGTGCAGATTCCACAATATGTTTTGGGAAAAACTTTTCTTTAATAAAATTTATAGGGCTGCCCGTATCCAAAAATACATTAATTGAAAAATTTAAACTCATACCTTGACCAGTGTATAATATTTTTGCGACTCCATTTTCCTCTATTCGACTCGATACTGCGTTTGCTGAATTTTGATTCACCAAAATTATATCTGTTTTCCGTTTTGAACAGGTTTGCGAAAATGTCCCAGTTCTCCGCACACATAACAACTGCCTCGTTCCCTTTTAGGTTTCCGACACTCGCTCGAAAAATGACCGACCCGATTACAATTATAACATTTTGTAGTTGATTTCAGGTTAACATTAGAATTTCCATGAAAATTAATTTTTGCCACATCGGATTTAATAAAATTTTGCTTCGGCGTTTGATTTTCGTACTTCGACTTTACTTTTACCTTAACAATTTCTGCAAATGCTTCTACGAGCTCACTTGTTGTAGCAAATCTTTGTATTCTTGCTTGAATTTCCAAGTTTGAATCCTCCATTCCTTCGATAACATATTCTAGAAGTTCATCATCCGCCATATTTACTTTGTTTGCTAAAATTATTTTTTCGTGAAAATATGTGATGAAATTTTCTCCGTCCCTCCATTTTCGTTCTTCAAATTTTCGCCTGATTGAAATTTTTGTTTGTTTGAGGTTAAAAAACCTATTCAACTGTTCCAAAATTTCAGTTGAACTTAAGGTTATATTAGGTGGTTTTGAATAAAACCATTCGCCTGCCTTCCCCACTAATTTTTTAACCAATGCCAATTTCATTACATTTTCACTAACACAGTATGTGTTTCTAATAACATTGAATTGTGAGGCCCAGTTATCGAATTCACCTTCAGATCCGGAAAAATCTGCAAGCAGATCGCAAACATCTCTTACACCGAGGTTTACCATTTCGGTTTCAACATGTAATTCCGATTTTTTCGAACCTTTTGCCTTTAATTTTTCGTTTTCAATCTCCAACCTTTCTAGTCTTATGCGGAGCGCAACCAACTCGTCATTCTCTTTATCTAACCATTCTACTCCACCTTCAGACATAACTTCCTCGTTATTTGAACACGTGAGTCGATTCACCAAAACATGTTTTACTCCATGTGTTGGTAATTTGCGTTTTTGCAATTTTTTCCTCAACTCCTTAACACTTAAATTGTTTATGTTTTCGTCACACATTTTCTTAAAAATTAATATATCTTTTTATTGTAATTATATAATTGTTCACTAAGAATAAAGCTTAAACTTTTCTAAACACGTGTTTACATAAAAAGTTTTCTTTTAAAATGTTTACATAAAACATAATTATATTTTTACATAAGTTTTCACATAACATAACATAAATTTTCACGTAAATCCTCACATAAATTTTCACTGAGTTTTCGCATAAATTTTCAGTAAGAATGGCTTACCACCCCACACCTGATTTTCTGTTGGCCGTATTTCATAAAACTTTTAAATAAAACTATATTCTCCGATACCATAACGAAAACTGATTTATTTTTCTTACTTTTTATTACAAACATTTTGACATTCCATCTTCTTCTAGAAAAATAGAACTTAGCGGATAATATTGATAAATAAAGATCGGTTTTCATTTAAGTTCCCGACGCGACATCTCGGAACAAACGCGGGTAATTATTATTTAAATTTATTAATAAAATTCATAACAGTGTTTTATATTATATATATACAATAATAGGTGCGTTCGTTTTGACTGAAACAACTGAAAAATCAACAACAATTGCATATAATTTTTCAGTTATTTCAGTTGCTTCAGTCAAATCGAACACGGCTAATGTAACTAACATTTAATAAAATAACTCCAAATAAATAAAAAAAACTCTAAAGTGGATTTATTAGAATTAGAACCTTAGTTCCGTAATTAGCATCGTATCGTATCTTCTGATACTGATACTTCAGAGACGTTAATCTTTAATTTATTATGGTTACACTAAACAATTCATAACTTTAAATAAAAAACATGCTGAAAAATAATGCTATCATTAATCCGTAGAGTACCCTCGCGTAGCCTGCATTCTCATGACGAAAATTTAATCACAGTTTTCTAACGAATTCGGGACAAATAAAACGGCATATTTATTCTGTCGAGTGTAGCTGTTAGGATGAGTTAATGCCTTGTAGCGTAGACGAATTCTGTTGATGACCCCTTTATATCATGTGTCATTTTTGCATAAATACCTAAAGGATTCATGTGTATTTCAATCCTATTCTCCAACTTCAGCCATCGATCATGATAAGTTAAGATATATTGGTATACATTAGAAGGAAGGAAGTGTTCCAGGGTGTCAACATTTGTGTAAATAAATTTCAAGTTCTAAGTCTGGTTTTTGTGCAGTTACGATAGTATTGTAGTAGAAGTGAGTCGCGACTTTGGCCATTTCATTATCGACCGTATTATCGTCGGCGGTAAATTGACTAATGAAGTATAAATGACGATTTGCTTGTATTGCTTTCATCGTTAGCATGGCTCTATTTTCGTAAGTTGATTCGAATTTCTTCAACTTAATGTAAATTTAACAATTTTCTTCACTTACAGCTTATTTTACTACGGTACAATATTTTCGCTATAGGTTGTATGACAACATCAAAAACTTTACACAATAATATGTTATCGGCAATTTTTGATGCAACCAATGCGATTTTTCGATATCAATCCATCTGGTCAAATCTTAAATTGATTTGATTTAAACGCAGAAAGATCTGAACTGAATTACTAAAATCGTCTAATTATAGAAATAACAATTAAATAGTTTATAGAGTTTTGTCTTTATTAATTACAGTTTTGATTTGAAATGTTAATTCAATCGTTCTCATCGGGCAGCATTACTTCTTCTTTACAAATCGTTTCACTGTAACAGGTGTTATAAACCAAATGATGTGATTCGTTTTCTTCAATATTGAGCTAAGAAAAAGTAAATAAAAATAAATTAATAAACGAATTGCATTCAATTACAAATACAAAATAAATAACGGCTATGCCATACTAAACTGATTTTTCGTGGCGTTGGGTCATTTGTGAATTCATTCATTAATTTTTTAAAGCAAACACATTCGTCAAAAATGATGATTTTTTTCGAAAGAAATTTTTTATTCGAGTTGGTGGTTTACCTCTTAGATTATGTTTAACTCTAATTAATTGCTAAATGAACTTAAAATAACAAAATTTTCAAAACATCTAAATGAACGAACGCACATGAAAAAGCGACTTTATGTCTGCAAAAATTTTTAAACTGTCTAGGTTTCAATAAATTACAAAAGTGACAATTACTTCGGTTTGTGCGGTATTAATATATTCGGTTAAGTGTGTTTGAACTAAATCAATTTTCTCGTATTTTATAATTTTGGATAAGGCGGTTGTACATTCATTCTCCGATTTGACATCGACATCTGATAGAAGACCTCCTGTTTGTTCAGAACTCGTTTGTGATATTTTCTAAAAATAAAGATTTTTTTAATTTAATTTTTTCATAATATTTTTCCAAATTCAAACTGTATAAAAGAGGGAAACAGAAAGAGAGCGAGAAACAGAAAGAGGAAGACAGAGAGAGGGAATTTATTTTAATTAATTTTAATTTCATTTAATTGCAAACATTTGCTTAGTTCACTAATGGGTGTCCACTGAGGGCCGGTTGTACAATAGCAGTTTAAGCTAAAGCTTAGTAGAAACCGATAGGAGGTTGAGCTTAAGCTTAAATGACAATGGGTTGTACAAGTGAGATTATGGTTAAGTTCTAAATCTTAAGTTCTAAAGATTAAGTTAAATTTTCTAAATCCATAATCTACTGAAAAAGTCGCCTGTATGCAAGATGTGATTCTCAAGATTATTTCGCAAAATACTAGTCAGAATTATTATTCTTGTTGTTTTCCAACAAGATTGATTTGATTGTTTTTTTTTTTTCGAAAAAAGTTAGGTTAGCTTCTTGAACCGCACTTGAACCAACAAATTTGGGGGACTCAACTTCAACACTGGCTTAAGCTCATACTCGCGACTAAAACGCAATTGTACAACGCGTAACTGAACAGAATCTCAGGTTTAGCATAATTTCAGCTTGAACATCGGCTGAACTGCAATTGTACAACCGGCCCTAATAAGCACAAAACTTTAACTAAATTCTATCAGTTTTTAGATGCTCGTTCAAATTTCCCATTTGTGTGAATTCATTATAACATTTAAACAAATTTTTACGTGTATGAGTTTAGTAGTGTAGTCCCACTCTCGCTGTTTTTCAGGTTAATTGATTTTTCAGGTGTAAATATATGACTAGAATCTTTATTGTTTTTAAAATAGATTATTTTTTCTTAGTGTGTGGTGAAATGATGAAAGCAACAACAAAACATATATTTTGAGTTTAAAGAATGAAAAGCAACAACAAAACATATGTTTTGAGTTTAAAGAAATGCCAAAAATAATTTTTTGCGTTATCTTGCAAATAATTTTTGCGTATGGTCGTTTAACTTTTACGAATAAAATGAATTTTAATGAACAAAAAAATGTGGATTTCGTACCACTATCTATAAAACAGAATGAGATTGAAAGCAAAATATGAAAAAGCAACAACAAAACGTATTTCTTTATTTTTTGCCTCGTATCTTTTATGTTGTATGAAATATTATTTTCTTTTTTTTTGCTACGTTGACAAAAAAAATTGTGAAGATTTTCTTGATATTTTTTTTTTTTTTTTTTTAATAAAATGTGATGTGTAGTAGGCATTACAATATGTGTCACAACAACACATAAAAACCTTTTAAGACCAAGGTCCTACAACAACATGCGTTCTAAGGATGTTAATGGACGCAAATCTGTTTTTTTTTAATATTTTTTTGTTTAGTAATGGATAACTAAACCATAAATCCTATCACATATAAAATATGACATAGGCCAATATTTCGTGATAGGATAGGGAAAATAAAAATAAAATAAGAGATAAAAAGCAAATTTGTTTTACAAATTTGCAGGAACAAAACTAAAATTGGTTTGCCAATAGTCCAGCCAATGTCATAATCCCTGATTATGGGACGCAGTAAATTTTTCAATGATTAAAGCTCAGATATGTAGTTATATGAAGGCTCGTTTCATCGAGCAAGCCACAGCGTTCCAGCATCAAGGAATATTCATTAGCTAAGATTGAGAGTGCTACCGTTGACTGAATACAGTCCATCCGCCAGCACCCCTAAGATATCACCTTGGCTAGTGATATCTCACTGCTATTGCCAGTGGTATGTGATATCTCACATTAACTCATATGCCAATAGCAGGGACTGGAGTACGCGGGGTTGTCACACCCGTGGATCAAAAAAATAGAAAAAAATTTACAAATTAATAAAAACTGATCCCTCCATGCTGATATATTTTTTTACAAAATTGTTTTTGTTGTAGGAAGTGAAAAATGAATTTTGTATCGTAATTGCGTCTCGATATTGTCCCACTTTTCTTTTTTGTTGTTGTTTTAATCTGTTGTTTTCCTGTTTGTTATGTAAGATTTGATTTTCTCGACAGATGTTTTGAAAAAATGGAATTACGAAGCACTAACTATAAAACAATTGATTTTTTTGTTGTAGAAAGTGAAAAAAACTTGATTATTCGCGGCGCTTGGCTTTTTACGTTAAATAATTAAGTAAGATTTTGATTTTTTCATTGGGGCACATGTGTTGTTCTAGTTTTCTGGTTGTTATATAAGATTTGTGTATAAAGCGACCAGAAGAATTAGAACAAATTGTGTTGGAAAAAAAAAATTATGATGTGTTGGAAAACAAAAACTTTTTATTTGGAATTTTAGACGGCTGCCTGAAATAAGTTGTCAATTGAAAAACAAAAATTATAATTAGATGTTCGAAATGGTTCGTACCATTTATTTCAAAAAATATGTTTAATGTGGAACAACCTTTTACCATGCAGATTTCTGGTCCTTCTTCTTCGGGGAAGACCACGTTTGTATTAAAGTTCTTGCCGCATATTCATGGTATAAAGAAACTGGTTTGGTGCAATGGTGAAGCTAATTCGATTCGATCTAAAACATTTCGATTTTGAAGATATTGAAATGTTAGACAACGTCCCCGATTATTTTGATAATCTTGAAAACACATTAATCATCTTGGATGATTTAATGACTGAGGCGTATAATAAAAACGTTTGCGAATTATTTACCAAGGGTTCACAAATTAATTCAGTTGCATTGAGAGAAAAGAAAAAAAAAATATAAATATAAAATATAAAAATAATAAAATAAAAATATAAAAAAATATTATAATATTATAATCGAAATGATGAAAAAAAGCAATAACAATACATATGTTTTTGATTTTAAAGAATGAGTTTGTGTTTTAATCTTATTTTGCAAATAATCTCTGCGTGTGGTCGTTTAAATTTTACGAATAAAATGAATTTAATGAATAAAAAAATGGATTTCGTTGCACTATCTATCGAAAAAAAGATATTTGAAAGAAAAAAAGCAATGACAACAAATTAATTCAATTGCATTGAGAGAAAAGAAAAAAAAAATATTATAATATTATAAATAGATAGCGGATCTCACACATTTTCATATATGTGTTAATTGATTTTTTTCACGTATGAATATATAACTAATGTAAGATTTTGATAGTGAAAAAATGGATTGCGAAGATCTATATCTATAAAACCATTGTTTTTCGTTGTATGAAGTTGAAAAATGAATAAAAAAATTGATTATTCGCGGTGCTTGGCTTTTTTTACGTTAAATAATTAAGTAAGATTTTGATTTTTTTTCATTGGGGCACATGTGTTGAGATTGCTCTTTGTTGTTCTAGTTTTCTGGTTGTTATATAAGATTTGTGTATAAAGCGATTAGAAGAATAAGAACAAAAATGCGTTGGAAAAAATGATGATGTGTAGAATAAAAAAACTTTTTTTGTTCTAGTTTTCTGGTTGTTATATAAGATTTGTGTAAAAGCAGTGGTATAATAAAAACGTTTTCGAATTATTTACCAAGGGTTCACTTCATCGAAATATATCTGTTATATTAATTACTCAAAATGCGTTCGATCAAGGAAAATTTTGCAGTGACATTTCGTTAAACTGCAAATACTTAGTTTAATAACCCCCGAGATAAATCTCAAATCTATCCATGGTTTTCACCAGCTTGTAGCCGGTCACTTCGTTTTCAACGTTGAGCGTCAAATCTTCAGGCCTAATTATTTCTTTCTGCACTGTCCGTGCTGCATCGTTTAATAGTGAGGGTTTTTATTTTGTTTGTTTTCGTTTTCGATTGATCGACAAATTGATTGTTGGTCTGCAGCTTGCTTAACATTGATTCACATAATATTATCTTTATTGCAAAATTTATAAAATTACAAAATTGATAGGTAATATTTGAATATGAATATTTGAAGTTGACCAAGAAAAAAGAAAATGAACACTGCGATCTAATGACCCAAAATGTGAGGACTTTTGTTTCGTTTGTTTTCGTTTTCGATTGAGAGGTTTTAAGCTGGCTGACAATTTTTCAGTTGATTCAGTTCTATCTAACCTAATTGTTCTTGCAAACTATTGAAAACGTTTGAAAATTAAGTACGGAAAATTAAGAGGAAAACAAAATCCATAAAAAAAGAGAAAAATGTTGCAAAAAACAACGAAATACGCCAAAGAAATTGGATCCGGTTGGGTCTTTAACTATTAATTAATGCTCAAATTCTTCAGAAATTCATAGATGAGGGACATTTTAAGGGATATTTTTCTCAGGGATCTGAGTTTTCAAATTTCTTAATTTGTTTTTATTTGTCTACAAATTTTGGGGTAAATTGGGACAAAGAAATGATAAGAATCAGACTGGCCAAAACAAATTAATTTTTAATGGCAATAAAACCGGGGCGGTAAGGTATTGGATTTTACAGTTAGTTATCTTAAATTATTTGCACTTTCCCTTTTCTAACAACTGGATACTTGATCTAGACAGTAAACAAGAACTAAACTATGTAGTTGTTAAATGGTATGGAATTTTCAAATGAAAATCCAGTTTCTGAACCATATTTAAGGGACTTTTTCATGTTTATGCGCTTTCCCTTTCTAACAAAATGAATAGTTGATCTAGACAGTAAACCAGAACTATACTATGTAGTTGCTAGATGATATGGAATTCACAAATGAAAATCCGGTATCTGAACCATTTTTTCTGAGAAACTTCAAACCATACTTTTCAATTGAAAAATTTTGCTACATTAACAATATCTATGAATAAATTATACAATATTTGCCCGTTATAATTTTAAAATTTATGTCAAAAATGCTACTTGGGTAAGCTTATGTAGATAATTTTGCAACTATAGATGTTTATTTGGTTAAAATCATCACCACAAATAATTTAAAATCAAAAATCTTCGTCCATTGGTTGTTCTTCTGAAGCTCATTCTTCTACAATACAGCAAGAGAAACTTGATTTGCCATCATTTGTTGGCAGGATTAGAAACCCTGCATCACTCAATTAAAGTGGTTTTTGTGAATATATTTTTTGGCCGCGTTTTAAATGATTCTAAACGTCTGTTAAAATCTTTGTAGACGTTTAGACTGTGATACGCATTGTGACAAACTTTGGCAAAATAGTTTGGCCTTAGCTGAACGTGCTGGCTTGACTGGAATTTTTTCTGAAGTATCTGAAGTATCTGAATTTTTTTTTGTAAGTTGGTTTTTGTTTTTAATTTTTTTTTTAATTTTTTTTTTTTTTTGTTAATTTTCTTTGTTAATTTTTTTTTGTTTTTTTTTTTATTTTCATTTTAATTTTATTTATTTTTAATTTTTTATTGTTTTTTTTTGTAACAAAATGATAGCTTAGCAAAACTTTGACAAAATGGCTTGGCCATTGGCTGAACAATCTGCTGAATTCAGAGCAGTCTGAATATCATAACGATAATGAAGAAGGCAATCCAGGAAATTATGGCAATGAAGAGGGCCAACTATCTTTTGCAACTTCGAGATGAGTTTATCATTCTTTATTTTTTCAAGGTGTACGTTATACAAATAACAGTTTCAAGTGTGCTGTAAAACTGCTTATCGTTTACAAGATTTTTAAAGAAAAAACTATTGAAATGACAGAAACAAAAACCGTACGCTTTTCCAATAAGTTAGAAGTGCATGTTGTTTATGTATGGAATTTCGCAATGTATCTTTGCCACCTAAACGCAACCGTAATAGACGGTACCCAGTATTCTGGTAGACTGAAAACGTTACCTGTTTTAGGAAAGTGTCTCAATCTCCGGAGAAAAGGAGAAAATGTTCACGAAGGAGAAATCATGACAGAGTTTCAAAATGATTTCTGATCGCTAATAGTAAGAGGAGGATCATGCCAGTGGGTTATAGCTTAGAATAACACATCAGGGAGTCCATACAAAACTGTACTCACTAAACTAAAGAGTGTTCAATCAGCTGCATCATTGTGGCCAGATATAATGGGTGCAATTGTGTCTAACATCATTTTCCACTCTATGGTGACTTCTTTAAAATTCGCGAGCGTTCGAAATATTTTTTTAAAAATAGCGATAAAGTAGCCGACGATATTCAAAAATATTTACACTGCGTATCTAAGAAAGACGCCCACTGTGCATGCTGGACACAACTGAAAAGATCTCCGAGAGAATTATTGGTACTCAACTTAAGCGAAATAGTAAAGGGAATGGAGCCTTTCTGGCTGGCAGTTTGGTTTCAGAAAGAAACGCTCTATCATTGAAGCAGCAGAGTCCTTTGCATTCTAAAACGTTTCTAGGCAACTTTCCCGTTTCTCCTCTAAAATAATAGATCTTCAGAGAAAGTCTTTGAAGATCTCAACATGGTACATGACAGAACACGGTTCGATAAACCACCACCTTAACAAACTAGGCTTTTCTGCCTCTGGCAGATGCAGATTTCGCAACTCGGAGGGAGAAAAGATGAAACAAATTATCCGTAACTGCTCTGACTTTGTGTGACGTAGATACATAAAGCTCGCTCGGTCAAAAGAGACTAACACTTCCTCTTTCAAACAATATTAGTTCAATCGAACCTATTAACTATGTTGAGTGGTTCGGATTCCACCCCATTGCAGATCATACAGTGAAACCCACGTCATTTGTCGTATAACAACATTAGGTTTAATCTTTAGGTCGCAGTATCACTTGAACTCGTTAACCGATCAGCTAAGCTTCGAGACCCCTTAATATAAAAAAAGTGAATATTCCATATTGTCGAGAAAGATCAAGAAAGCTATCCACTTCAATTTAACATTTATTTTATTTACAAATAAGCCAAAACCCTTAAGTAAATCTTACTTTTGAATGAGATTTAAAATGCTGCTTCAAATTTGCCTTTAGCTTGAATTCTTTATTACATTGAGAACAGTTAAACAAATTTTCACGTGTATGAATGTTCATATGTCTTCTCAGTTCAGTTTTGGATGTTAACTTGCTATCACACAATTTACAAGAAAATTGAAAAAAAGGAAAAAACTTTAAGATTTGAATGCTTTTTAAGCGGCAACTTTTCACCTAGCTCCAATATTCGAATGTTAGTTAAATCTATAGAAAACGCTTAAGAAATCTATCTCTAAAGCTTGCAAAGAAAAATCACTTTTCAGCCGACATTATAATTTAGCGTTGGTAAAATACCAATTTTGCTATGGAGTTTCTATTACAATTTGATGTACGAGTATACAAAAGTTTACTTTTATCGTTTGCATGGGAGCTTATAAAAAATTACACGATATCATGTTTGCGACTATTTTCCGTGCACCAAGACATAACAACTCTTGTTGTCAACAATTAGCAAGTTTTTTTCATACGAACCAAATCGTTAACTGTGTTATATAATCGTTTACCTGTAAATGTCCTCGCATATGAATTTTCATATGAGCTACAAAAGCAGTTTTTCTTGCAAATTCTTTTTGACAGTGAAAACATTGGAACAAGTTTTCGTGTGTATGGATTTTCATATGACGGTTTAATCCTGTTTTTCTTTTAAACTCCTTATTACAATATTGGCATGAAAACTATATGTAGAATTAAAAAAATTAAAGATCACGTTTAATGCATTTAAAAATCAATTTTGTTTGAAAGACGTTGTAGCTTAACCTTACCTTTATTCTTTCCGGGTCATGAGTTAGTTTGTGTGATACCTTTAAAAAAATAAAAATTATTGTTTGTAATAAGTACGGCACATTCAAACAGTTTGACACAAAAAATAAAATAATAATAATATAATAATTGTATTAATAATATAATAATTGGTTTGCCCATTATTTCAATAGTTTTCACATTCATTTTGTTTTGTTTAAAGCCCGCTTGAGATCTATTATCTTTCGGGTTATGTAGGTCATCCCCACGATTGTATCGCACAAGATGTTATACCAATAAGTGGACTTTCTGTATAAGAAAAAACAATAATCTCGGTTTATTAAAATAAACCAAGATTCACATGGTTTTTTTTACTTAATTGAATCTTAACATTTTATTTTTTTATGCAAAATATCAAACTTTGTGATTTGCAAGATTTTCGGAGTCAAGCGTACTTCCTTTTCCCGTTGCTAATAACTTATAGGATATACTAAGTTATAAAAATAAATGTTAAATATTTTCAACAAATTTCTCAACCCACTTGTGTAAAAACTCAATTATTTAAAACATTCCGAGGTACATCTAATACAGGAAGCTCATATCAATTTTTTTTATTTTTTTCTAGTTTTTTCGCCTAAATAAAATTGGAGAGAATTAATGAATTCACAATTTTAATATAAAATTTATGCTGACAATTTTCTTTTTGGCTCGTGCCATATGAATTCTTTTAGTTTTTTTGGGGATAGAAAATTGGGCAGTTGGTATTGGCATATGGTATATTTTCAATTTTTTTTTTGTGTTCAAAATCAGCTCTCGATCAGAGTTCAGCCAACCAACTCTAGCCCGCTTTTATTTTAGAGGTCAGAGGTCTATTTTATTAAGTTTAGTACAAACAGTTTGACAGTTTTGATTTGCTTTAAATTTCGTTTCTTTAAAGCAAGGAAAATTTTTATAGTAATTTTCGAATTTGTTTTTTTTGAATGTTTGAATTTTTCGAACTTTTAAGTTATTTTAAAGTTTTAAGTTTTTTGAGTTTTTAAATTTGTTTACTCAACTGCTCGTTCCAACTCCATGACTATCAACCCCCAAAATTCCAGTTTCTGTTTTTTTTTTGATTTTTATTTTCAAAATTATTTGTTTTTGAAAAATTTTTATTTTTATTTTAGTTCGTTTAATTTTTTTAGGCGTTATTAGTTTTGAAATATGTTTATAAATTTTGCATTGCTTTGATTTTGTTGATTTTTTATTTTTTTGAATTCTTAATTTTGAAATTTTATTAATATCGAAATTCTTGGAATTTTTTTATTTTATTGAAATTCATTTGTTTTTTCTTAAATTTTCTCATTTTTAGTTATTTACCCTTGCTTTTCTTTGTCAACGTGTGACATTAAATCTATCAATCTTTTTTTTCCAAGCTCAAATTAATTTTTGTACTCAAGATTTTTATTTTTTTATTTATTCTTTCAATCTGTTTTCGCCTGATAGTCATTATGGCTTCTAACCCTAGTTTCTCCCTGGTCCACCGCAGTGTATTTTGTAATTTGTACACTCTGAAAATGAAAAGTATGAGCATGACCCAACTTGTATCCTGTGGTCATTTCTTCCATTTGAATTTTATTTTTTTTAATTTGAAAAATTTTGCTGTTTATTAATTTTTGTATTTGTGTGTTGATCTGTGGGCGGAAGGCAAGATGTCTTGTAAGTCCTGACTCGCAGGAAATATTTGTGTTTTGAAGATTTTTTTTCAGTTTTGTTTTGTGTGCGAAAGGCAATATTCTGTGTGCGCAAAGCAAGCTGACTATTTTTGATTTTGTAATAATTTTAGGAATCTTTTCAGAATTTTGAATAAAAATTTAAATTTTTGATTTTATTATAATTTTTAAAAATTTTTTGGAATTTTGAAAAATTTGTGATTTTGTTATAATTTTTTGAAATCAATTTAATCAGGCCCCTTTTTTTGAAAAAAATTAAATTAATTATTTGTATAACATGAAATGTAATTGAACATGAAATTGGTAGATAATGGGTTGTTTGTTTTTGAAAAGTTAAAGTTGCTGAACTCTAAACGGAGAGGTGTTTGAGTAGTTTGCTCTGTTATAATTTAATTGCTCTGTTATAATTTATGATCTGTTATAATTTTCCAATGAAATTTTTAAATTTTTATAGGTTACATGTTCAATATAAATTTTTTATTTTTTTTTATATTATTTAGTTTTAACTTGATTACAAACATTTGTTTTGCCCACTAATAAGCACAAATGACAAAACCTTAAAAAAAATCTTACCTGTAATATTTCTTTTCCATGAGTTTTTGAATAATGCCGGTTCAAATTTCTTACATGTCTAAATTCTCTATCGCATTTAGAACATTTAAACAATTTTTGAGGTGTATGAATTTTCATATGTTGTTTAAGTGTCATTTTGGTTGTTAACTTTTTATCACACAATTTGCAAGAAAACTGTAAAGGCAAAAAAAAATGTAAAATTTCTGAATAGTTTTTAAACAGCAACTTTCCACCTTTCTATCCTTTCGTCACTGTAATACGGGTATATCTTACCGGAACTATAAGACAAGACGGGGTCACTATTGCAAACCGTAAACCCGTTGTCACAATTTTTTGCTAGTAGCTAATGTGACCTCTGTTACCACTTGGGGTGGAATAGGTTACACTACTAAACGTTATAACTGATGTGTCTTGGATGTAGCTTCTATGCCCTATCATGCATATTTATGCTTCAACATAAAATACCAACTGGAGAGTATTCTCCACTTTAGGAAACCCAGACAGACCGATTGGGACCTTTTTAAAGTACATCTTCGGGATAATGTAGGAGTGTGTGGAAGGATCAACTCCACAATGGAACTTGACTTTGCGGCAAACCACATGCAATATGTTATCAGTTATCACTGAAGCATACCACAGAAACTCTCTAATTACTAAGTTTAAATGATCAGAGATGTGCCTAGGTGGAACGACAACTTGGATAGGATGAGGAATTAAGTGCACAAGCTCTTTAACATAGCACAAAAAGGATAACCACCTAGACGTAATTCCAATCGGCTCTTAGTAACTACAACAAAAATCCCATATGATCAAACATAAACAGTTGGAGAGAGCTTTGCGGAACGATTGATAGTCTATTGGTTGTAGCTCAACTCCAAAAATTATTTGCGCTTGAATACACAAAACCATCTGGATTCAATCTATCGGCCGGACGGTACCTAGTACCTACAACACCATCTGTAATCAATGAAACTCTAGAGACACTATTACAGACCAACTTCCCGTGCTTTACATGCGTAAGCTCGGAAGAACAAAATAAATATACAAAACTTTCATCCGTTGGATCCTCCAACTAGGAAGGTTGCAGAACAACTAGTCATCACATCTCTAGGAGGCGACGGAATCTTCCGATCTTTTTGCAAAAAGGTCTGACTGCCATTTTTCCATACCTCGAGCGGCTGTTTACAGCAAACTCCAACCTTGCGTAAGTTCCTCAGATATCGAGAGAAGCTATAGTAGTATTCATACCTAAGCAAGAAAAGAAATCGAACGAAGCCAAATCATAAAGACCAATAAGTCTCACATTTTCTCTACTAAAAACGATGGAAATGGTCTGGAGTACTACATTCGTGATGTAGGCCTTAAGCAAACAATCCTCTTAACTATGTATACCAAACCGAAAAATCTACGGCAACTATACAGTATAAAATCGTAAAACGGTTTAAGAGTAAACAGAAATATAAAGAGGAACTTACATGCACGGTCAAGGAGCCTTTAATAATGTCCATTTTCGGGCTATTACTGAAATGTCATTAAGAAGGAAAGAAAATTACGCTATACTGGGAAATACATCAGTAAATGTCAGAACTTCTAGAGGTTGCCCCCGGAGAAGGGTACTCTCTCTCTGTTGCTTTGACTGAAAAATCTGGCTTCACCACTGTAGGTAAACATGACTGTCGGTGACCGAACCCAGGCAGTCGTGATGAACTGGTGCAACAAGGTAGGCCTGCAGAAACTTGAATTGGTAAAGCTAGGGATTTAGCCCCAATATGATAATTTGGTTACTTCAAAGTCTAATAAAACCCATACTGTCTGGTGGCCAAAACGTAGCTAAATTCAGACACGGCTCACAAAAATACAAAAACTTGTGTGCCTCTGTGCTATAAGGGCTTGCAGAACCACACCAACAATCCCAATGAAAATACTCTTTCTTTCTCTATTGCACCTACACCTTAATTCTGCAGCCGTATCTAGCACTCACAAACTACAGCTCATGCAAATACTTAAACGTACCACCTGGCAACCTAAAGATCCTCTCAACTGTATGCCAAATACTTCTGATCTAGACAGACCGTTAATTGTTAAAATAGGAACCAAGGAAAGCATCGAGAACTACTTACAACCACTACCATCCAATGCCAGCGTCTGGTTACGAATGGCTCCCGAACCAATAAAGGCCCAGGTGCAGGGATGCTGGGCTCCAGGTCTAAACGGGCTTTAGCACTGAATAGTCTGCAACAAAATACAAGTCGAAACCTTCACCATCAACTACTGTGCTATTGTGTGCCGAAAGGGAACACAGCAACACAGCTATATATACATTATTTCTGACGCGCTTCAATTCAAAACTAGTATGAGAACGCTACCAAAATCTATAAAAAATTGAAGAAACCAACTCTGCGTCACACTTTTGTGGGTGTATGATCACACAGGGGAACACGGCAATATGATAGCAGGCTCGCTTGCAATGAAAGGCGCAAACATTAATTGGTTCAAAGCCGTGCTTTGGACTGACCAAGAATTCGCTCAGTCGCGTTATCCAAAATTGGGAACAGTAACAAAATAGATAACTATGAAGAAGGGGAAACGAATGAAAAAGATCCAAACATGATGCGTGGCAGGACAGCTCCGATAAACCATCACCTTAACAAACTAGGGTTTGCGGTCAATTAAGACTTACACTTCCTCTACCTCTAATACACAAAAAGTCAATAATCAATATTGTTGAAAATATCAAGATTTTCACTTTATTTTAACATTTATTTTACTTACTAATAAGCACAAAACCTAAAGTAAATTCTTACCTGTAATCTTTCTTTTGAATGAGTTTCTAAATGCCTGGTAAAATTTGATTTTATTGTAAATTCTTTATTACATTCAGAACATTTAAATAAAATTTCACGTGTATGAATGTTCACATGTTGTTCAAGTCCACGTTTGTTTGCGAACTTCGCATCACATAATTTACAAGAAAACTGAAACAAATAGAAAAAAACTTTAAAATTTCTTTAAATTAGCAAGTTTTAAACTTCCTAATTGCGAAGTGATAAAAATAATCCAATGAGCAATAAATAATAGTACACAGGTTAATGAACATGAACCAAAATCACAATAACAACGGTACTTTTCAGCACCATAAGACAAAAAAGTCCGAGCGGCAGGTATATCCGCTAGAAATAGGTAGATTTCGGGATCAGACAGTTATGTGTGCAATTAGAATCGGATTTATCAGATTACTTTAAAAAAAACTAACATTAGATACAAATAAAACTAACAATTCATTTTAAAAAACATATTGTGAATTAATGGAAATGAATGTAAAATTAATTAAAATAGATATAAAATTAACTAAAATTATGCGAAATCTACCTAAAAAAATTTAATTACCGCCACGGAGGTAGAGTACAAGATTTTTTTTTTGTTGTTTTTCGTAGGAAGTTAGAAATTTTCACCGAAAACATTTGAAACACGACTTTAGCATTAAATAATTATATATAAAATAATTAAAATAATTATTCTTATTTTGTTGACTTATAATTTTTGTTGCAACTAACACTTCTAACAGTCTAGTTTAAACTAATTTAGAAACGATTATAAGGTGATAATTACCATTGCATAATTTCAACGGTTTTTTTAAACCATTTTTTGCTTCTAATATGATTACAACTATCCATACGCATACATCACATATATAGGTGCATACAACTACAACAACGCAAAACATTTTTTCCAACCAATATTTTCAACAAATATGATTATTAATTCATTGGACGAAATAATATAAAATTGTTTTTATTCGTTGTAGTCCAAAAAAAAATGTTTTAATTTCTTATAAATTATTCATTTTTATTTTATTGTGACGACGCGTTTCTGCTTTACTCCAAAGCTATCTTCAGGTCCAACAAAATAAAATACTAACATAACAAAAAATAACAAAAAATGGAAAATTATATAATTTAAAAATATTTTGAAAAAAACTTACAAAAATGAAAACACTGTTTCAAAAAAGAAAAACTGAGAATGAAAATTCACATATATTTTTTAAAAAATTCTAAAAAAACCAACAAACAGACTGAAACTTTAACTTCTATCTTTTCAATTATAAAAATTAAACAAAAACTGATACAAACTGAAATTTAAATCAAAGCTAGGTAGGAATCAAATATTTAAATGAAAGATAAGTAAACGTTGTCAAAATAGGTGTGATCCGATTGTATATTCATATTATTTTGGAATTTTTTAATATAAATAGCTTCAGAAATTTTGCGCTTGGTAGTATTTGACTCAAAATTTAAAATCTCAGGATTATCCCAATCAATTTTATGATTACTGGAAACAGCATGATCACACAAAGCACTGTGTGCACAAGTCACACAGTGCTTTGTGTGATCATGCTGTTTCCAGTAATCATAAAATTGATTGGGATAATCCTGAGATTTTAAATTTTGAGTCAAATACTACCAAGCGCAAAATTTCTGAAGCTATTTATATTAAAAAATTCCAAAATAATATGAATATACAATCGGATCACACCTATTTTGACAACGTTTACTTATCTTTCATTTAAATATTTGATTCCTACCTAGCTTTGATTTAAATTTCAGTTTGTATCAGTTTTTGTTTAATTTTTATAATTGAAAAGATAGAAGTTAAAGTTTCAGTCTGTTTGTTGGTTTTTTTAGAATTTTTTAAAAAATATATGTGAATTTTCATTCTCAGTTTTTCTTTTTTGAAACAGTGTTTTCATTTTTGTAAGTTTTTTTCAAAATATTTTTAAATTATATAATTTTCCATTTTTTGTTATTTTTTGTTATGTTAGTATTTTATTTTGTTGGACCTGAAGATAGCTTTGGAGTAAAGCAGAAACGCGTCGTCACAATAAAATAAAAATGAATAATTTATAAGAAATTAAAACATTTTTTTTTGGACTACAACGAATAAAAACAATTTTATTTTCAACAAGTTAAGAACAATTTCCATACACACATTGTTTTAATTATCATTTCCATTTGCAGATCTATTATCTCTCTATTTCACGTATTTTACTAACATTTTCTTACATAAAAGTAAATACCTCATTAAATATATGCAATCTTCTAAAAACCGCTTGGAAATTTAGTTTAACCCAAAATGCAATTCATTTTGGTAAATAGAAAATGTAATTTTTCTATGAAATCTACCTATAAAAAAATCTAGCTAAAAAAATATTAGAAAAACATTATCAATCTCATAATATTCAAATGTTGTTTTTTTTAAACAATTCGAAAACAAAACAAATACCTATAAACAAAAACCAATACTTAACTCCTTCTTTTCATTTTCCCACAATTTTTGTTTTTTTTTTAAATAGACAAAGAAAAAAAACTTTAATTTGATTTTAGGGGTGATGTATGTAGTTTTATCTATCTACAATAAATTTATTTTAAGGTTGTTTGGGATTACGGTTATTTTGTTTAATGTTTATAAGTTTAACACTTATCTGTAATTATTTAGTCTAATTGATTGGTAAAAATACGTTTCATATACTTAATTTTTTAAGCGCCCATTGTATGCATGAATTTAGATATGATTTGTTTTGTGTTTTTATTTATTTATTTTTCAATTTTTTTCGGTTTTTATAATTTTCTTAGTGGTATTCACTGGCTTTAGATTTTTCACACAATAGGTGTAGTATAATGCTTATAAAATTGGAACCTATTTTGTTAGAATGTTGAAAATCTCTGACGTTATAAATGAAAAATGTATCTAAGAGAAAATAGGAGTTTAAACAACATAAACTCAAAAATGATGAAAGCATAGCCGTTTGCGTTTGTATTGGTTTCAACAAACTTAGCGGCTCAACCTTTGGACTTGGATCATTTTTTTTTTAAATTCTGGAAAGATTTATATTTGAAGTACGTGAAAAAAAGTTTTCAAATATGAGCTTGGCCATTTTAGCTAGATCAAGGGCAGCAAAGTTTAGTAAATTTTTAAAACAGCTGATTTTTGAGGAACCTGAAACGCCAAAGTTGTCATCTGGATAAAAATGATAGAAAAAGGTTCAAATATTCAATATTTTTAAATTTTATTAAAATATTATTATTAAAACGGAAGTTATAGCGCCCTAGATTATTCAACTTTTTAGGCTCTAGCCGCTTAACCGGTACCCGGATATGGCCAGTTCACGAACTTGTCCAAGACATTATTTGCCGAAACATACACAGAAAATTATTTTGGTGTAGGTCGAAAAATGCGACCGTGAGAGTGCCGCTAAATTCCGTTATACCTCATATCGTTATATATATATATATATATATATATATATATATATATATATATATATATATAATTTTTTTTTTTTTTTGTTTTTCCATCTCCGCTTATCACATATAGTCGTTTGGCATCAAAATTTTTCCGAAATTCCGAGATGAAGCCCATTGCAATAGGTAGATTTTTATATGAAATCTACCTAAAATATTTTGCAATTAAACATTGAAGGCATTAGCAAGCCAAAAACTGAACACTTACAAAGAGTATTAAAAGATTTCGACATCGACGCTGTAATTCTGCAAGAAATGCAGCAGATGAAGATTACAAGCAAATTAGTGTTATTTACCATCAAGCATATGGATCTGCCACGTATGTTAAGTCAGAAATCATGAAATGCACCCTTGTACTTACACACACGGACAACGATATACATCTTATTGTTGTTGATATATCGGACACGAGGATTTTAAACGTATACAAGCCACCAAATACAGCATGGCCAGATGCTACTCTAACATTAATTCACTACCCAGCAATATATGCTGGAGACTTCATTAGCCATCACACTCAGTGGTCCTGTTCAAATAACAATCCCAATGACCCCAATCCCAACTGACTGACTGGGAGGATGGTAACCACATGTTCCTGGTATATGATGCGAAAGACTTGAAAACCTTTAGATCTGCTAGATGGCGAAGTGATTACAATCCCGACTTCTGTTTTTCCACAAAAAACGAACAACGTAACCCTATTCCAATATCTAGGGCTGTCTTACAAGGTTTTCCACGCTCTCAACATCGTCCAGTAATTCTAATTGAGTATTTTCCTTAAAATATTTTGACAGATAAAATAGTTGATTTTAAAGCCAAAACTGAATTTTTGTTAATACAAAATCGTCAGTTTTTGTATGAAAAGTGTTAAAAAATAAACTGAAAATTTATCTAGGAATTGTTAATTACATTTAAACAAGTAGTGTATAAACTGGTTAAAAATATTCCATAAATTTATGTTAAATCGATGTTTTTGGTTCCCCGCAGTGTTGTTTAGTTACTGGAAAATCTTCAGTTTTATTTATGAAAAATGCCCAAAAATGATTTAAAATAGTTAAATAATAAACTAAACTACAAAGTAATAATAATATTAATACAATTAGTGTGTATAAATTGGTGAAATATATTCAATAAATTTATGTTAAAATCAATGTTATATTGCTGTATGTAATCTGTCGTTACGTCGTTATATTTCTGTATGTAATCTGTCGCTACGTCGCTATATTCTGTCTAATGATAATTAGAAATCAGTAATTATGTATTAAAATTTACTGCAAAACCAATAATAATGCAAATATATTAAAAACAATTTAAATACAACACAAATCGATCTTGATTTGCAAGAAATAACAATTATTTAAGGTTTTCGAAATACAAATCAGCTGATCACATATGTCAAGTTTTTTTCGGGAAAAAAGGTGTACTATAACAAAACCCCCGGTATAGAAGCCATCTACATTTTTTAGCACAATAAAAAGCGTGAACTTGTAGCGCCATTTTGAAATTAAAACGCAATATAAAAAAAATTCAAAAAATCGCCATAACGCTCATAACGCCATCTGGAAAACTAAAACTCCATGTAAAAAAAATTCAAAAATATTTAGTCAAAAACACTAATCCAATTTTTTGCATATGGCAATGTTCATTGTTTATTGCAAATGGCGTGAAAGTGTATGGCTATGATATATCGGGGGTTTTGACTATAAACAAAAAACATTGACTTTAGCATAAATTTAATGAATATATTTAACAAATTTATATATACCCTTGTATTAATACTATATATAATACTATATAATACTATATATAATACTATAATACTATAATACTATATAATACTATATAATACTATAATACTATATAAAATTGTAGTTTAGTTTATTATTTAACTAGTTTAAACTGTTTTTTGATTATAGAATTTTGTAGTGTAAATAGAATAAATATAGGTATATGTATACAGTTGACGATTTTTTTTGTACGAAAGGACAATCAGGCTTGTAACTAAAGACGGTTTTATTTATAACATAAAAATTGGATAATTTATTCATATTGAGTCATCTATATTTTAATAGCAGAAATATAAATTTAAAGATTTTGTTTGGATGTTTATATTTTAAAATTTGAATTGTATGTAATTTTAAATGAAAATGCTTAATAATTAATAATAATTTTAAAAAAAGTAGTAGAAAAAGTACAGTTTTCTACTCGCCGAAAATCATATTTTGAATCTCGCGACCATTACCAACCTCGGCTATCGCCTCGGCTGATAAACTGTCCTCTCGCTTCAAAATATGTTGTTTTCGGCATCGTTGAAAAATATACTATTTTCCGAAAAATTGGCTAAAAAAATAAATGAAATCACTTTTTTGACATACTTGACAATATTTTTTTCACAAACTTATAATGCAAAAAAAATTCTCAATAGTAATAATTTCTTGTTCATTAGGTACTCCTTATATAATATACCGCTCTCTCTCTCTCTCTACTCCAGTCAGGAATGTATTCTTCTAGGAAGCCTCTTGGGATGCATTTCTTAGCAGTTGAAATGATGGATCCAACGAACCTATCGTAATTTTTAGGAATGGGTTGGATCCAGCGAGTCACTGCTTCCAACTCTGACCTATATTTAGTCGAGTCAGCTTTGTTAAAATTCCATTTATGTTGAGGTGTAGGTTAACGAGTGAGATTTGAATTCCTACCTCAAGAATAAAACCTACCTCCCTAAAATCATTAAATAACACATCTTTAAAGGTTTATTGTTTTTTGCATTTCACGTCTACATTGACCTTTTTACTTAAACGTCAAAATGAAATATTAAAAATACTTACAAATATCCGGGGGCCAAAAGTGAATTTATGTTAATACAAAATCTTCAGTTTTTGTATGAAAAATGTTAAAAAATAATTTTAAAATGTAACTAGGAATTGTTAATAGCATTTATAAAAGTATTATGTATAAACTGGTTAAAAATATTCAATAATTTAGTGTTAAATCAATGTTTTTGGTTGCCAGTAGTGATGTTTAGTTACTGGAAAATTTTCAGTTTTGTGTATGAAAAGAGTCAAAAAACAGTTTAAACTAGTTAAATAATAAACTAAACTACAAGTTAATAGTAGTATTAATACAAGGGTATATATAAATTGGTTAAATATATTCAATAAATTTATGCTAAAGTCAATGTTTTTTGTTTATAGTACACCTTTTTTCCCGAAAAAAAACTTGACATATGATTGACAGCTGATTTGTATTTCGAAAACCTTAAATAATTGTTATTTCTTGCAAATCAAGATCGATTTGTGTTGTATTTAAATTGTTTTTAATATATTTGCATTATTATTGGTTTTGCAGTAAATTTGAATACATAATTACTGATTTATAGTTATCATTAGACAGATTATAGCGACGTAACGACAGATTACAAACAGAAATATAATGACGTAACGACAGATTACATACAGCAATATAACATTGATTTTAACATAAATTTATTGAATATATTTCACAAATTTAGACTCACCATTTGTATTAATATTATTATTAATTTGTAGTTTAGTTTATTATTTAACTATTTTAAATCATTTTTGGGCATTTTTCATAAATAAAACTGAAGATTTTCCAGTAACTAAACAACACTGCGGGCTACCAAAAACATCGATTTAACATAAATTTATGAAATATTTTTAACCAGTTTATACTTACTACTTGTTTAAATGTAATTAACAATTCCTAGATAAATTTTTTAACACTTTTCATACAAAAACTGACGATTTTGTATTAACAAAAATTCACTTTTGGCCCCCGGCTTTAAAATCAACTATTTTATCTGTCAAAATATTTTAAGGAAAATACTTAATAGTAGGCTTATAACTAAAGACGGTTGTCTAATATACAAAGTCAAGTCTAAAATAAAAACAACAGTTTTGATTTAGTTTTTGGATGGGAATGACGTTACGTAAATTTCTGATATATTTTAAAACAACGTAAAATATTTTATGTAAATAATAGTACATTATGATGCTAGGACGTAAAGCTAAAGATTTTGGACGGATGTGGAGTTTGCAAATCGAGGCGCTAGCCGAGATTTGCACCCACATTAAGTCCAAAATAGCTTACGTCCGTGCATCATATACTATTTTTTATTCGCCGCAAGCAAAATATTTTAAGAAAAGTTGTTTATTCTAAATTAAAATTATAAATTTTCATAAATTTTAAAATAAAAATATGTGGAACAAGTAACCTTTGACTAAATATTTATTATTTTTTGCAATTTATTGTGTAGCTATGACAACAAATGATAACAACTATTTTAATTGGATAATGAAATTTTGAATTTAAGGGTTGCTTTGATAAAAATTTTCATTTTACATAGAATTTGAACAAATACAAATGCTTTTTACTTTTTTGGACGTAGCTACGACAACAAAATAAATAGTTGAAAAGTGATACTTTAAAGCCGCAAATCACAGTAATAAAGTAACACTTTAATATTGTTACGATTGCAGAAAAATCTAGACGATTACAGAAAGATCTAAACGATTACGGTCACTTCCAGGAAAATAAAATCAACAAACAAGTTAATGAAATGAATATTGTTGTTGTTGTCTCTTCTTAGAAATAGGGTCAACATAAACGATTTTATGAATCAAATCAACATAACGTAAAATAATCGAATATTCTAATGTTTTCTCAAGGTTTCTGGAAAGTGATGTCGAATTATCTAGAAGTATTGCAGAAGGTATATAAGAAAAATACCTTTTGTAGTTTTTAATTAGTTTATTTTAAACCTGCGATTGTGAAGTTAAAAATTATAAAAGTGATCTTTAAATTAGTTTTTGTGTAAAGTTTTTGTAAATAAAGTTATAAGTGTTATTAAATAGAAATATTTTGTGTATTATTTTGAACGTTGTGAATTGGAAATTTCTACAATAAACCGTTGGAGTTTCGAAGCTGTTGGAAGAATATTCTAGTTGGGAATATTGTTTGCTGTATTGTTTTCCTGTTGTTGTGGAACAATTAACTTAATAAAACCTGGTGTGTTTGCTTACTAATCAGTGATCGAACTCAGAAAGAGATTGGGAATTGCGTTTATCGAATTGTGAGTTAGGCCAATTCGAAGGAAGTTTGGAAAAACGTAACATTGGTGACATCGGCGGATTAGTTAGCTGTTAATAATGGTTTTATTAAGTGATTTGAAGGTTCTTGAGTTAAAGAAAGAACTAGAACAACGTGGATTGTCAACAAGTGGAAACAAAACTGAATTAATGCTACGGCTTCGACAAGGAATGGAAGCCAATGGAATGGACATGGAAAGTTACCAGTTTGGAGTGATTAGTACAAATAATGATCTAGTGGCAGCTGATAAGGAGAAAAGTTTTGTTGCAGAAACAACAACAACATTACCATCTGGAAACTGCGATTTTATGCAGTTATTGGCTATGATGCAACAGATGAGTTTGAACATCAGTCAACAGAATCAGCAATTGGCTGCCGTAAACGCTAATATGGTTGCCAATAAAGACGAGCTGAATCAAAAATTTGATCAACAAAGTAGCAACATCAATCAACAGCTAGAAACAGTCAACAATAACATGGCTGTTAATAAAGAAGAGATTACTGCAACACTTGCTGCAAATAAAGATGAGATGAACCAGCAAATAAACGAGTTGAAAATTGGAATACATCAACATTTGGATGAGAAACTTCTACAAATGTCAACGGCATTCGATGGAAAAGTCGCGAAGATTCAAAACGATATCCAAGAATTAGAACAAAAAGTGCATGACGAAAACAAAAAGGTACTTTCCAAAGTTGATGATTTCGAAAAACGGTTGCAGGATGTTGAGACGACCAAAGTTACCTCACAGGTGGTACATCAAGCAGCAAATATCAAACTAAAACCACCATCATATGACGGTACCACATCTTTCGGCATCTTCAAGTTCCAGTTCGAGACTGCAGCAGATCAAAATGTTTGGAACGCCGAAAATCGTCTTGCTGCATTGATAGTTGCACTTAAAGGGGAAGCAGCTGAAGCATTACAGGCAGTTCCAGAAAACGATCGCAAAAGTTATGCTGAAGTGATGAATGCGTTGGAACGAAAATATGGCAGCGACCACAAAAAGGAGCTATACCGGATCGAGTTAAAGGGTCGCTTGCAACGGAATGGAGAAAGCATTCAGGACTATTCTTCGGCAGTAGAACGCCTTGTACATTTGGCACACTCGAATACTCCACCGAATTTTATGGAGAAAATGAAGATCGAGGCGTTTACTGATGGTATTCGTGATCCAGAAACACGAAAAGCAGTAATGTTGTCGCCAAAAGCAACATTCGCAGAAACTATTGCTTATGCCTTAACGAATGAAACTGCGCAAGCAATTATTAAACCATCAATTAAAATACGCCGGGTGGAGTTGGCTGATGAAAACAACTACAAGTCAAGACCACGAGAGAGTATACGAAGTGATAGAATTCGATGCTGGTTATGTGGCAAGTTGGGCCATATTTCGAGAGAATGTCGAGATGTTAGAAGGAAACGAGCAAGATCAGCATCGCCTATGCAGCGACGTCAAGCAGAAGAACGGGTGCAGCAAGCTAGGGAAGACGATAGAGCAGCACCGCATCAGTTAAACTACAACGAGTCAGCCTAAAGGGGCGTAAGCTGGCTCCCACAACCGATTGCCCCATAACCTTCATCCATGTTTCGAGATTGACAAGGGGAGGTGACAGCCTTACTGTTAGGGCTAATATTGATGGAAAAAGTTGTGTCATCACGTTAGATACGGGAGCAACAAATACAATTGTCCGCACTGATATTGTGAAAGGGAAACTAAAACCAGCAGGGAGATACCGGATGCAGACAGCTACTGGCGAAAGTGCAAGTATTAAAGGAAAGAAAGTGGTCAACTTTGAAATAGGGAATACTCACTTTCAACATGAAGTGGTGGTAGTTGACATTGTGGATGAAGTCATCCTAGGCATGGACTTCATGAGGCCAAATGGATTCGTTATTGATGCTGGCAAAGGAGTACTCACTTACGGAAATGTTGAGTTGCCACTCCAATTTAATGGTGAAGATTCGAATTGTGTTCGTCGAATAATATTAGATCACAGGGAAAAGCTGCCACCCCAATCAGAAACAATCATTTGGGGAAAATTGGAAGGAGGTTCTGGGTCACCCAGGTTGTGGGTTGTAGAAGCCAACAAAGAACATCAAAATTTTAAAGAAGTCGTTATAGGGAAAACTTTAGTTAGATCGGATGCTGATTACAAAATACCAGTAAGAGTTTTAAATCTGTCAGATACGCAGAAAACAATAAAAAAAGGATCAATCATAGGACAATGTGAAGAGGTAGCTAAAATAATAAAGTGCGAGCAGAAAAACATCAATAGCTCGGTCAACACAAAACAACAAAAAGCAGAAATGGAACAACTTGTGCAGAAATGGACAGAAGGACTTTCAGAAGAGCAGAAGAAAGCAGCACGTCAATTGTTAGAGCGGCACAAGTCTGTATTCTGTAGTACACCTGAAGGGAATGGCAGAACCAATATGGTAAAACATCGTATTGACACCGGAGCAGAAAAGCCGATACGCCAGGCACCAAGGAGATTACCATTAGCTAAAAGAGAGGAAGCTGATAAAATGGTAAGAGATATGAAAGAAGCTGGTGTAATTGAGCTTTCAGACAGTCCCTGGAGCTCACCTGTGGTGTTAGTTGGCAAGAAAGATGGGAGCTTGAGATTTTGTGTTGACTACAGGAAACTAAACATAGTTACGAAGAAGGATAGCTACCCATTGCCTAGGATTGATGATACACTGGATACATTATCGGGTTCAAGATTGTTTTCAACACTGGATCTGCAGAGTGGTTACTGGCAGGTGGAAGTTGCGGAGGAAGATCGGGAGAAAACGGCTTTCAGTGTAGGTAATGGACTATGGCAATTTAATGTCATGCCATTTGGGTTATGCAACGCGCCCGCAACTTTCGAGAGATTAATGGAACGGGTACTAAAAGGCTTGCATTGGAAAACATGCCTTGTATATTTGGATGACATCATCGTCATGGGAAAAGACTTTGATGACCACTTGAGGAACTTGGCGGAGGTACTGGAAAGGTTGCAAGCAGCCGGTTTAAAGTTAAGTCCCAAAAAGTGTTCACTTTTCAAGGAAGAAGTAAAATATTTGGGACACAAGGTTACGGCAATGGGAATTCATACAGATTCTGACAAGATTGCAGCAGTTATGAACTGGCCAAGACCAAAGAACCTACATGAACTACGAAGCTTCCTTGGATTGTGCACATATTACAGACGGTTTGTGCCAGGATTCGCCAACGTTACCAAAAGTCTGCATGAGTTAACCAGAAAAGATAAGGCATTTGAATGGAATGAACCTCAAGAACAAGCATTTGTGGAGCTCCGAAAGAGATTATGTACGGCTCCAATTCTGTCCTATCCTATACCAAATGTTCAGTTTATTTTGGATACTGATGCCAGTAATGAAGGTATAGGAGGAGTCTTGTCGCAGAATATAGATGGTCAGGAAAAGGTGATAGCTTATTTCTCGAAAATGTTATCAAAGCCGGAGCGAAATTATTGTGTTACCCGGAAGGAGTTATTGGCCATTATGGAATGCGTCAAACATTTTCATAAATACTTGTATGGTCAGAAATTTCATCTTAGAACTGACCATGGTGCGTTAAGATGGCTACTCCAGTTCAAAAATCCAGAGGGACAAGTAGCACGCTGGATCGAACGGTTGCAGGCGTACGATTTGGACATTGAACATCGAAAGGGTACTGCACATGGGAACGCTGATGCATTATCGAGACGACCCTGTCCAGTTGAATGCAAGCATTGCAGTCGTCAAGAAAATAAGGAGAACATCATCGATGTACGATTACTACAAGTGCTACCTGACGATGAATGGACTGCTGAAGCCATAAGAAAAGATCAATTAGAAGATCCGGATCTTGCACCCATCATCGAGTTCAAGGAAAAGGGCTGCAAACCAGTATGGGGAGAAATTTCTGATAAAACTCCAACTTTGAAGGCGTACTGGGCGCAATGGGACAGTCTCCAGTTAGAGGATGGATGTTTAAAGAGAGTATGGGAAAGCTCCGATGGCAAGATAAAGCAATCCCTTACAGTGGTACCAAAAAGGAAAATAGAAGCAGTACTAAGGGAGTATCACGAAGGAACGAGTGGAGGTCATCTTGGGATAAATAAAACTCTTGCAAAAATACGACAACGGTTTTACTGGGCGGGGACTCGGCAATCAATTGTGGAGTGGTGTCAAAAATGCGATAAATGTGCGGCGGTGAAAGGACCCGCACGAAGAAGTCATGGAAAAATGAAGCAATACAATGTAGGTGCTCCATTTGAAAGGATCGCAATGGATGTAGCGGGACCATTTCCAACAACTGATAATCAGAATAAATATGTGCTTGTGATCATGGACTACTTCAGTAAGTGGCCGGAAGTGTGTGCGATTCCCAACCAGGAAGCAACCACAATCGCTGAAGCTGTGATAAATAATTGGATCAGCCGCTATGGAGTTCCTATGGAGATCCACACCGATCAGGGACGGAACTTCGAGTCAGCTGTATTCCAGGAAATTTGTCAAATGCTGGGGATTAACAAAACGAGGACGACAGCTTCACACCCACAGTCAGATGGGATGGTTGAGAGATTCAATGCTACTTTGGAGGAATTTCTAGCAAAAGTGGTCAGTAAGAATCAACGTAACTGGGATCAACACATTCCTTTGTTTTTGATGGCATACAGATCAGCAGTTCATGACACCACGACCATGACACCAGCTCAAACTATTTTTGGAAGTGATTTAAGACTTCCTGGTGACCTCAAATTTGGAGCGGTACCATCAACATCATTGTCTGCGCAAGAATACGTCAATCGAATCAGGAAGAACCTTGAGGATATTCACAATCTTGTTCGGCAGAAGATACAACTGACCAGTGATAAAATAAAAGCCCGATATGATATACGATCTAATAATAAAGGTTTCGAAGAAGGACAATTAGTATGGCTACACAACCCACAACGAAAACGAGGGTTATCACCAAAACTGCAAGCTGCATGGGAAGGACCTTACAACATTATAACGAAGTTGAATGACGTGGTTTATAGAATTAAGAAAGGCCATCGAGGCAAAGCGAAAGTAGTACATTTGGAAAGATTGGCCTTATACAAAGGAGAGCTAGATCCTGTTCGGGACGAACAGGCTTAAGTGGAGGGTATTGTTACGATTGCAGAAAAATCTAGACGATTACAGAAAGATCTAAACGATTACGGTCACTTCCAGGAAAATAAAATCAACAAACAAGTTAATGAAATGAATATTGTTGTTGTTGTCTCTTCTTAGAAATAGGGTCAACATAAACGATTTTATGAATCAAATCAACATAACGTAAAATAATCGAATATTCTAATGTTTTCTCAAGGTTTCTGGAAAGTGATGTCGAATTATCTAGAAGTATTGCAGAAGGTATATAAGAAAAATACCTTTTGTAGTTTTTAATTAGTTTATTTTAAACCTGCGATTGTGAAGTTAAAAATTATAAAAGTGATCTTTAAATTAGTTTTTGTGTAAAGTTTTTGTAAATAAAGTTATAAGTGTTATTAAATAGAAATATTTTGTGTATTATTTTGAACGTTGTGAATTGGAAATTTCTACAATAAACCGTTGGAGTTTCGAAGCTGTTGGAAGAATATTCTAGTTGGGAATATTGTTTGCTGTATTGTTTTCCTGTTGTTGTGGAACAATTAAGGTGTTGAATACTTAATAAAACCTGGTGTGTTTGCTTACTAATCAGTGATCGAACTCAGAAAGAGATTGGGAATTGCGTTTATCGAATTGTGAGTTAGGCCAATTCGAAGGAAGTTTGGAAAAACGTAACAATATGTAGGCGAATAAAAATATTTTTTTTTGTTTTTCTTAAATAAATAGGTGAAATAATTTTTTTAAAAATATCTTAACACCAACTGTTTGTTACCATACTATTTAAAAAGAATATGTGAATCTTATATAGTTAACTATTATATTATTTTTACATTTTTAATGTAAATTGTCCGTAAATAATTCTAAAATTAATTAACATCGTCTTCCCAAGAAAGACAAATTAACACTAAAAAATTATTTCATTCAATTAATTGATTCTCTTAACGGGTTTTCTAGGATGATTTATTCTAGTTAAGAAATTAGAAAATAGATGGCTTTTAAAAAATTACTTTCGTCACTAGGTACGAAAGTATTTTGTATAGGTTTTTTATCACTGGTGACGAAAAAGAAATTTTCGATGCAATGAACAAACATCGAAAGCAGATTTTTTAAGTTGGGTAGTAGAAAAAAAATTTAGCTGTTAGTGTGACGTAAATATAATTGAACATGAAATTGGACATGGAAAATGTTTGAATTTGTTATAATTTTAGAAATATTATTGGAATTTTGAAGAAAAGTTTGTAGTTTTGATTTTGTAAGAATTTTTGGAATTTTGAAAAATTTAAAATTTTTGATTTTATTATAATTTTTATAATTTTGGAAAATGTTTGAATTTTTAAGAATTTTTGGAATATTATTAGAATTTAGAAAAAGTTTAATTATTTAATTTTATTCTAATTTTTGGAATATTTTTGGATTTTTGAAAAAGTTACAATTTTTGATTTTGTTATAATTTTTGCAATATGCTTAGAATTTTTGAAAAAAGTTTAATCTTTGATTTTGAAATAATTTTTGGAATATTTTTAGAATTTTGTTTGAAAAAAGTTTGAATTTTTGATTTTATTACAATTTTTACAATATTTTTGGAATTTTGAAAGAAATATGAATTTGCAATTTTGTAATATTTTCTCGAAACGCTAAATGGAGAGGTTTTTGAGTAGTTTGCTGATTGTATCTCTTTTCACTAAATTATGTTAATTTATGATCTGTTATAATTTTGCGGCAACGTATTGATGTTTCGTGTTAGTTTTTTTAATAAATTTCGAATCAGAGATAAAAAAATAGATGTACTTTAACAAAGAGTTAATGTTTAAGAGAGAATGTTTGATATACATCGCTGACCAAAACTAAAAACAATGTCCTCATAAAAGTGTTTTGCCGAATACTATATCAAAACCTTAACCCAGACCGAAGCCTTGATATCTTAGAGCCTTGAGATTTCAGCCCCTTTATATTCTAACGATACAACAATCAAAAATTAAATAAAGAATTAATCAATGCAAAATATAAATGTTTTCTTCAAAAATTGAAACAGGAAATTATAATAAGTTATTTATTAATAAGAGCTGCAAAAAACGATTTTATTTTAATTCAGCATTAAAATTAAAAAATGTTCATTAAATACTTATTTTAGAAAATTATTAATTTATATCTGGAAAATAATCAGGTTAAGTAGATTAAATTTATTAATATCTATTAATTTATTAATATTTATTAATTTATTAATATTTATTGGATTTAAAGAAATGTCAAAAATATATTTGTATTGTTCATTCTATTAAACAAAATCACTAATTATTATTTAGCTATGACGCTATCAAACTTTGTATCAGTCCTGTATTTTACCATGCTGTCCCCCGAGATTTTTTACAAATACAGAGCTTTACAATGTCCCTTATATTATATCCTAATTTGATATGCCAATATCTTTTAGTTAACATAAATTTTTCACGAACATAAATATAAAATTAAAATTTTTTTAAATTTCAAGTATTACAATCTCGAGCCAAATGTCAAAATCGTATGGCAACTTT
>OY856188.1:29960925-29980180 GCA_963693315.1 Diogma glabrata
TTTTAATTTATTTATTTTTTGTTTTATCTATTTTTTATTTTATTTATTTTTTTATTTTATTTATTTTTTATTTTATTTATTTTGTATTTTATTTATTTTTTATTTTATTTATTTTTTATTTTATTTATTTTTGTATTTTATTTATTTTTTTATATTATTTATTTTTTTATTTTATTTATATTTTTATTTTATTTATTTTTTTATTTTTTTATTTTATTTATTTTTTTATTTTATTTTTTTATTTATTTTTGTATTTATTTTATTTATTTTGTATTTTATTTATTTTGTATTTTATTTATTTTTTATTTTATTTATTTTTTATTTTATTTATTTTTTATTTTATTTATTTTTTATTTTATTTAATTTTTATTTTATTTATTTTTTATTTTATTTATTTCTGGATACATAAAAAAAACCAACCAAATAAATCCGCAATAGCAAAACATGTTTTGGAAAATCGTCATGTAAATTTTTTAACGACAACAATAAATTGGATGCTTTTGAATCCCTTTACATTCATAAGGACATTAATGCAATTAACATCGACAAAGGTATAGTATTTTAGTCAATCAGTGTGTAATGAAATAGTTTATTCTCAAGCAAAAATTTAAAATTTGAGCGAGGCACGAGCGAAATTTTTAAATTTGCGAGAGAATAAAACTCATTAAACACGAATTGATTACACTACTTTATTCTCTGACAAAGAATTATGTATTATATAAAATAAAAACGTTTCCTTCAATTAAAACATTAAATCTTTATTGTTTAAATTGATAAATCGAATTTCTGATTAAAAAAACCTATTCCTAACAATCAACCAAATTCAACTAAAAGAATTAAGAACATTTTTGGCCTTAATTTTATTTTAATTTAACCCAATGAAATTCTCTAAAATGTAATGACACCATTCAATTTCAACAATAACATTGGAATTATACTAATAACAAATAGTCCACTTTGATATTAAAAAATATCAAATAATTTTTGAAATAATTAACTGATATCCTACAACGTATAATTCATAAAACATATATAAAGAAATGAAAAATGGTAACAAGAAAAATGGTAACAAGAAAATGGTTACAAGTTCTGTTAATGGTGAAGATAAATCGTATATTCAAATTTCGATTGATGTCGCCAATAAAAGAGGAAAATATTTATTTATCATTGATTCGGGTGCTGATATTTCTATAATGAATTCCGAATACATTGATAGTGATGTAATTTTTTATCCAGCAGAAAAATGTAAATATCGTGGAATTTCTAATGATGTTTCAGAAACTCTTGGGGTTTTTGACGCTGTCTTAAGGTTTCCAAACAATATCTATGTAAATCATAAGTTCCATCTTATAAAAGGGAAATTGCCAATTCCAGTTCATGGAATTTTAGGAAATGATTTTTTATTAGCAAATAAATGTAAATTAGATTTTGATTCAAATAGTGTAGACATAAAAATTGGTAGGCATGTTTATTCATATAATTTAGTTGGGAGAAACGAAAAAGTCGATATGGTAGATAAGGATTCTAGAACAATTCCTGCTAGGGTTGAATATATAACAAATGTTAAATTTGATTATTCTGATGGAACTGAGAGAGTTTGTTTTTCTGGAGAAATTTACCCTGGTGTGTATCTTGCAAATTCAATTGTGAAAATCAAAAATAAATCAGCTTTTGTTAGTATCGTAAATAGTAACGAATATCCTGTTAAAATTCAAAAAAATATAAATATTGAAGCTAAGTCTATTAATGATTATAATTTATACCGTGTTGATTATCAGGAGAATATAAATGAACGATTAAAAAAATTAGAATCAATAATACAAACTGATCATTTAAATTGTTATGAAAGAGAATCTATTATGAAAATTTGTCGTGAGTTCAATGATCTATTCTATTTAGATGGAGATAAACTTTCGGTTACAAATGCAACTCGTCATTATATAAATACTATTCCGAACTCTAAACCAGTTTATATTAAACAATATCGTCAACCACAAATTCTTCATGAAGAAATTCAACGTCAAACTGCAAAGATGCTGGATGGGATTATTGAAGAGTCCGAATCCCAGTGGAATTTTCCTCTGCTTTGTGTTCCGAAAAAATCGTCAAATAAGGAAAAAAAATGGAGAATTGTCGTGGACTATCGTCGCTTAAATGATATTACCGTTGGTGATTGTTATCCCTTACAAAATATTTCGGAAATATTAAAGCAATTAGGCCGTAGCAATTTTTTCACGATAGATCTAGCAAACGGTTACCATCAAATTCCATTAACTGTTGAAGATAGACCAAAAACTGCGTTTTCAGATGGTATTGGTCATTATCAATTTACTAGAATGAGTATGGGTTTGAAAAATGCTCCAAGTTCTTTTCAGCGTTTGATGAATAATATTCTATGTGGACTTAAAGGAGTAAAATGTTTAGTCTATTTAGACGATGTCGTAATTTATGGGAAAAATTTAGATGATCATAATTTAAAGTTGATTGATGTCTTCAAATGCTTTAGAAAATTTAGTTTAAAATTAAACGCTAATAAATGTCAATTTTTAAGACGTGAAATATATTTTTTAGGACACATAATCACACCAGAAGGAATAAAACCAGACCCTTCGAAAATTGATGCAATTCAATATTATCCAACACCAAAGTCTACTAAAGATGTGCAATCGTTTTTCGGGTTGGTTGGATATTATCGTAAATGTTGTCCCGAATATTCAAAAATAGCGAAGCCATTATATAATTTATTAAAGAAAAATGCTGTATTTAAATGGAAAGCTTTTCATTTGAAAAGTTTATTGATAAAACCCCCAATATTGCAATATCCAAATTATGAGAAAGAGTTTATTCTTACTTGTGATGCAAGCGATTCCGCCATAGGAAGTGTTTTGTCGCAATTATCTGAAGGAAACGATCTTCCAGTTGCTTTTGCAAGTAGAACACTAAATTCTGCAGAAGTAAATTACTCGACTATTGAGAAGGAACTTCTTGCAATTGTTTGGAGTGTTCAATATTTTCGTCCATATTTGTATGGTCGACATTTTTGTATTTTTACCGATCATAAGCCTTTAGTTTGGTTGAATAGTATTAAAAATCCGGCATCTCGACTAATGAGATGGCGAAGACAGTTAGAAGAGTATGACTTTGATATAACCCATAAACCGGGCAAATCTAATACAAATGCAGATGCTCTGAGTAGAATTGTTTTAAATCGTACTCCTGAAATTAACGCCATTACTAGAGCGCAGTGAAACATATTATTTGATCAGAATAATGATAGTAATTTTAATTCAAATTCTTATGATACTAAGGATTGTTCCAGTGCAAGTGGACATCACTCGTTAGATCCAGCTATTTCAATTTTTAAACGCTACGCCTGTCTCCTCCAGCGAAAGAATAGCCACCTATCGTCTCGATGAACATGTGCAGCGTAACATGAATTGTCAAAATAGATCAACCGTAAGTGTGAATGAAAGTTTGGTCAACTCTCCTTCTGCATTTTCAGGTTCAAAACCAATTAATTCTAATAGCAGCTCGTTAAACAAAAATTGTTTACCAAATTTAAATTACAATTTATTAAATGATAGGTTTTTAGCCTCCAGTCATTTAAACAGTGAAGAAGAAACAAATAAAAGAACAAAAGAAGAAGATTTATCAAATTTAAATGATAGACAAAATGTCTCGTGTCGTTAATTTGAAAACCAAAATCTATTCCGCGTAGAAGATTCTAATAATATTATTGTCCTTAATAATTCGGATGAAATTGAAACATTGATTCGAGAGTTTCATAATTCGCCTATTGGTGCTCATGGATTATATCGCACATATAATCGTATTAAGTAATTTTATTATTTTCCTAAAATGTTATGCAGAATAAGTAATTATATTCGGAACTGCGAATCATGCCAAAAAAATAAAACGCATTTAAAACCGAAACAGCCAATGAAAATAACTTCGACGTCTACACAACCTTTCGAAAAAATATTTCTTGATATTGTAGGTCCTTTAACGTCAACTCATTCAAATAACAAATATATATTAACCATGCAATGTGATCTAACTAAATATTCTATAGCTGTTCCAATTCATAATCAAGAAGCAGAAACTGTAGCGCAGGCAATGCTAGCAAATTCGATATGTATATATGGTGCGCCCTTGTCAGTCCTCACTGATCAAAGAGCAAACTTCATGAGTAGTATAATCAAACGTATATGTAAATTATTACACATTAGAAAAATGAATACCAGCGCATACCATCCACAATCGAATGGGGCCCTTGAGCGTAGTCATAATGGGTTAGTCACATATCCTAGACAATTTTTTGAAAAGGATCCACTCGATTGGGATTCTTGGGTGAAATATGCTATGTTTTCATATAATACAACTCCTCATAGTGTTACACATTTTATGCCATATGAACTTGTTTTCGGATATAAGCCTAACATTCCAAATTCATTTAAAAAAAATAATGATGTAGTCTATAACTATGACGACTATGTTGTTGATCTTAAATTTCGTATGCAATCGTCGTATAAAATTGCTCGTGAGAGTATTATGAAATCGAAAGAAAAATCTAAAAAATACTACGATCCTAATTGTAGAGAACAAAGTTTGAATGTTGGAGATTTAGTTCTTTTAACCAATGAAGCTAGAAATTCTAAACTAGATCTACCAACCCGTGGCCCATATACTGCTACAGAAATAATTTCACCAGAAAATACCGAAATACTTGGAGGTGTTGTGGTTCCACATCCCTGCCTTTCTATAATAATATATAATGTACTTATCTCTATATTTTACGCGCATTTCTGTTTATATATTTATTTAATAATATAAATATGTATAATAATATAAGTACTGTAAATGTTAAGTATGTCTGTGTTTATTATATTTTGTGATACTTAATTTAATTAATAATATAATTCGTCCACTTGGAATTAAACCGTGGTCGAGGTATGTCATTTGTATTTTATAATAGTTAACCAATTTATAATGTTAGTGTTAATACAAATTGTAAAGTTATCTTAAATCAAATAAGTCGATTATTAATCATTCGTTTTCTTCAACAAATCGAGTCTTTTCCATAACATACTAATAACAAATATTTATACGTCTGGCCTACTGGGATATTAAAAATTATCAGTCTAATTTTGAAATAATTAACTGATATCACAGTAGGCCAACGTATAATTCATAAAAAATATATAAAGAAATGAAAAATGGCAATTTCTAAACGAATTCCCCTCGTTCGTTGATAAATTCTCATAATTTTTTGAAAAATTCCTCAAGCAAGTGGTATTGATAATAGCCCTCGGCCTACGGCCTCGTGCTTTTATAAATATACTTGCTTTCGAAATTTTTGGCAAAAATTATTTCGAATTATCACCGCCCTTGGGAAATTACTACTGCAAATAATTTATAAATATAATTAGAAATATTAAAAAAAAAGTCAAATAAAAAAATTAAAGATCGCATTTTGTTAAAAAGACGTTGTAGCCGATACCTTACCTTCATTCTTTCCGGATCATGAATTCGTTTGTGGAGTGTCCAATTTCGTTTTTCCGCAAATTTTTTACTACATTCTGAACATTCATATGGTTTCTCACCCGAATGACTTTTCATATGTTGGATCAACAGATAATTGGCCTTATATTTTTTATTACAAATTTTACATTCGTAACGTTTGTCTGATATCTATGAAAAAATAAAAAATAATGTAAGTAGTAGGTTAGGTATTGCTCTTAAATCTAATTTAAGTTAATGAAATTACATTTTATAAGATTTTTCTATCAACAACTCATTTATATGAGTAATCATATTTTTTTTTGTGGCGTTCATGCTCCATGTAGGAGCGATGCCAAGCTAATCAGCTTCGAATATTCACTACGGTCCTTCGCAACAGCGACATAATTACCTGGGCAGCCGATTTTTTAAGGTCGTTTATTACGTTCGTCCCATTGCAGTCGTGGTCTTCCTCGCGGTCGGCCAGTCCCTGGGGTACTAACGTACATTTTTAAATCATTCCAGACTGTGAATCGGCTCGTATTAATGCCCAAACCAAGCAATCCTGTTGGAACGGATACAACCTATTACATCTGGACCCTCAAGAAGGTCTTTGATCTCAAAGTTGAATCGCGTTCTGTATTCTCCATCGTCTGTCTTAAGTGGACCAAAAAACATCTTGTATAACTTGAGTTTGGTTTTAGTTGATACATACGGTGATCCAAGAAGAGGTTTAATTGAGTAGAAAGTTCGATTACCTGCAGCGATTCGAGCTTTTATATCTGTAAGTATGCTGTTGTTTGAGTCAAGCATGGCTCCCAAATATTTAAAAGATTCAACTCCCTCAATTCGTTCTTCCCAGTACATCAAATCTTTCTTCTCCGCCTCTCTTGAAACATTCATATGATTGGTTTTATCGTAGTTGATTTGAAGACCAATTTTTCTAGCACCACTCTCAAGCGACTTGACTCATAACAGCTTCAATTCGGCCGAGATTGACAACATCATCAGCGTACGCGATCATCTCTACTGAGTTTATTGACTAGATATTGTGGTTAGTCGGTAGTTTCTTTTGACGTCACATATATTCCAAGGCTAGATTAAAGAGTATAGGAGAGATAGCATCACATTGTCTTAACCTGGAATCGACTTTAAAAAATTTTTATATTTCGTTCTCTACTTGTACACATCATTGAGAGTTCTGTGCTGTCATTTTGCATGGTGATACCAGTTTACCAGAGATTCCCATTGACACCAGAGCAGACCATAGAGTTCCTCGTTCGGAAAAGGCGTAGTCCTGCATGAAATCAATGAAGAGTTGGTGCACAGGTATGTTGACGTCACGACATTTTTCCAAAATCATGTTTATCGAGAGAAGTGCAAATAGTTGTTCAACAAAAGGATTGATTGGGGCTAGCAAAATGTATATAAAGATCTTATATGCCTGTACAGAGGATAGCGAGCGAGACTATAGAGAAGCTTTGGAAGACAGTGGAATAAAACTGGAAAGTTACTAGTTTGTAAGAGTCACGACAAATAATGATTCAGTAGCAGTTGACGAAGATAAAAGTTCTGTTGCAGAAACAACAACCTCATTGCCACCTGCAAATTGTGATTTTACTCAGTTAATGGCTATGATGCAACAGATGAATTTGAATAGGAATCAAAAATTTGATCAATAAAGCAGCAACATCAATCAACAAATAGCTGCTACTAAAGATGAAATAAATCAACTATTAAATACAGTAAATACAAATATGGCTGCTACTAAGGAGGAGATTAGTCTCAACACCAATCAACATTTGGCTGCAAATAAGGAAGAAATCAGTAACATCAATCAACAGTTAGAAGCGATAAACACAAACATTGCTATGAGTCACGATGCAATCAAACAAATTATGGATGAGAAACTTCTACAAATGTCAACGGCATTCGATGGAAAAGTCGAAAAGATACAAAACGATATCCAAGAATTAGAACAAAAAGTGCTTGACGAAAACAAAAAGGTACTTGCAAAAGTAGATGATTTCGAGAAACGGTTGCACACAGAAGTGGAAGCGATATCAGATGCTGCGTATGTGATGTAGAGGGTCACGTGGCACGGGAGTGCATGAAAACTAAAGAAGCAGATAGATCGTCGTTTTCTGCGAAGAATATGGGTCGAAGACAACCAGCACGTAGGGTTCAGGAACAGCAGTAGGAAACTCTTGTGCTGGATATGTTGGAAATCGGGCCATATCTCACAGGACTGCTGGTACAGGAAGCGTGAAAGATTTTCGTCTCTTATTTAACGGAAGTCCGTTGAAGATGCAACTGTAAAGCGAAGAAGTGAGGAGAATGTTGCATACATTCCAATTTCGAGAATTTCGGTAAATGGTGAAAGCTTGGGTATCAAAGGACAAATTGAAGGTAAAGGTTGCTTAATGATACTGGATACAGGTTCAGTCCAAACATTTGTTCGCAAAGGTTTGATTGGCGGCGTTTTAAAACCATCAGATGGATTGAAACTCCGAACAGTAACTGGAGAATGCGCTGATATAGCTGGGAAAAAGATCGTTGAAATAAAATTAGGATACAACTGCTATCAACAAGAGATGCTAGTGGCAGACATTATGGATGAAGTCATTTTGGGGATGGACTTCATGAAGGCGAAGGGATTCGTCTTCGATTTTGGATATGGAATCCTAAAGGTTAATAATGTTGAGATGCCACCACTTGTGAATGAGACAGAGTCTATAGATATTGGCAGCGATGAGAAACTATGCAGTGCAGAGGAAAATGCAGAACCATCATCCAAACAGATGAGGGAGAGAAACGTCAACCGACGCAGACGTTTGAACAAACGCCGAATGTTAAAAAGGAAACAAGTTCAGGTCTATTACGAAGTGATAAATGAAGTAGTTCAAATAGCTTCAAACAGGGATGAATCGCAGCTGAAAATGAGAATGTTTCAGAGACATGGCAGTGTAAAACACTCAAAGGGAAGGGATAAGGAGCACTTTAGAGATAATGAGAATCCATACTCATCACGGTGGGCTGACATAGAACAAAGTAATGACCAAGGACTTAGAAAGGAACCGGAAGTAATTGTAAACAGCCTGGGAAATAGAAAAAGAAAAAAAAAATGTTTGGATTCAACAGTTGGAGGCGAGATCTAGATCCTGTTCGGGACGAACAGGCTTAAGTGGAGGGTATTGTTACGATTACAGAAAAATCTAGGCGATTACAGTTTCTTCCAGTAAAATCAAATCACAACAAAACGCAACAACAAATGAATGAAATGAATAGTGTTGTCGTCGTTGTACATATTCTTAGAATTAAGGTCAACATAAAATAAATGATTTTATGAATCAAATCAACGTAACGTAAAATAATCGAATTTTCTAATATTTTCTCAAGGTTTCTAGAAAGTGACCTCGAATTGTCTAGAATTAAGCGGAGTAGTGTATAAGCAATTGCCTGTTGTAAATAAATTAGTTTTTATTTTAAACGTGCGACGGTGAAGTTAAAATTATAAAAGTGATTTTTAAATTAGTTTTGTGTATAAAGTTTTAACTTTTAAGTGTTATTGAGAAGAAATATTTTGTGTATTATTTTGAACGTGGTGTACTGGGAATTTCTACAATAAACCGTTGGAGTTTCTGAAGCTGTTGAAAGAATATTCGAGTTAGGAATATTGTTTGCTGTATTGTTTCCTGTTGTTGTGGAACAATTAAGTTGTTGAATACTTAATAAAACCTGGTGTTTGTGCTTACTAATCAGTGATCGAACTCAGGAAGAGATTTGAGATTGCGTTTATCGAATTGTGAGTTAGGCCAATTCGAAGTAAGATAGGAAAAACGTAACAATATTTTACTTCTATAAAGTTTCGATACAACTTCCACAGAGAAGTTCTCCCCACCACCGGAGTGGAAGCTTCTAAAATACTTCTATATTTAATATTAGAAACTTATCTACACAACACTAAATAAAGCTTTCGAAAAATGGTTATAGAAGTTACAGCTGTCATTAGAATTGATGTTGTTTCGGTTGTAACTGTTTAAAGATCTTATAGAAGCACAGCTGTCATAGTTTAAAAATTGTTTCATTATTCAACCTTTAGAGGTTTTACGGATACTGTTTTGCGAAAATGAAATATGTCAAACTGACGGAAGCTATTGTTTCTATTATTTCAACTAGAGGAGCATATACGAAATTGAAATTGTTTTGTTTTTGTCAGAAAAGTATGTGCATAAAGCGGTTTTTGGTTTTTAATGTCTTATTTAGACATATTTTGCACAATATTAAATATTCTTTATTTAGAGTCTTAAAATAGACAAACAAATTTATTAAAATCATAATCAGCTAAAGATCAGAATCAAAAATCAATTAGAGTGGAATAGAGAAAATTTAAAGATTATTTGGATAGGTTTTATAAATAATGGTAGATGAATTTTCTTTACATTTCTGAGAGCTAAAGTCGTCAGGAAGAACTGAGGCGATACAGAATTTCATAATTTAGTCACTCTATTAAAATAATTAACAGCAAATGGATGGTGTGATATGCGATGCTTGTATTGTTATTGTTTTATATTAATGTAACAGTTTTAAAAATTAACTGCGTTTATCAGCACCTTTACTAGTACGCATGTGGTTGTGATACCTATTAAAAATCCAATTGCAAAACTTTTTTTTATATTTTGTTTTCGGAGTGCGGTAAAATCACTATATAACAATTTATGTTGTTTTAATTAGAGGCAAAATTTCCACTGTTGAGTTTACAATTTAAAAAAAAACATTATTTATATTTTATATTTATAATAATTTTTCTTTTTTAATTAATATTTTCTCTAACATGTTTCGAATAAAGTTCATCTTCAGAGAGATTGAATTTGCAACAGTTGCAAATTCAATCTCTCTGAAGATTAATATTATTCGAAACATGTTAGAGAAAATATTAATTAAAAAAGAAAAATTATTAAACAAAATCTTTTAAAAACCTAAATCTCAGATTAATGATTATGATTTCATTGTTAAAAATAAAAAAACATATTGAAGTTACATGGCACATAGCTTTTCCATAAAAAAGTAAACCCCTGAATTATGCTATATTTTCTACATCTAAATTAAAAAACTAAATTCTATGGAAGTCTTATAGAAGCCATTATTACTATCAAAGATATTTATTGTTTCTTAATATTTAAATTAACCGATTGGACAGCGATCAGGACAAACGATCGAATGGCCAGAGTTCGAAACTTGATGCGACCGTAAACAAAAACTTTAATTTAAACACTATAAATAACATAGCAATAACAATTATAATTACTTTAAAAAAGTGTACATACATAAAAAGCTTTGTAATATTTTTGTCACATTTTTAATAGCTTCTATAAGACTTCTAAAGATTGCTTAAAACAAGATTGCTTCTAATAGCACTTTACCGAATCTATAACTTGTCAAACCATAAATTCTATTCAGCTTGCATAACTGATTACAAAAGACCTTACCGAAGTTATTTACAAATCATAGCTTCATTAAAGGCGGGGAAATTTCTCCAAATGGCCTTTATCGAAACCGTTTAGAAGTTTTAAAGAAACTATGAAGGTGGGGAAGCTGGTTTCGGTAAGACTGTTTAGTGTTTTTAAAAAAGTTGAAATACTAGTTGGGTAGGGCGGTAACATCAGGCCCAACCCAAATTGACGTGAATGGGTCCGTTCTGCATCTTAAGGCAAGCAAAAACAACCTTTTTACACGTTTATATAGCGATCCGCTTGACCCAAGACCGACGCCCGCACCTAGTCAACCCTAACAGACGCTTGGGTCGCATTGGTTTTAAGGCAGCAAGTTGCCGTGATGCAGCGTCATTGACTAAGCAGTTTTTACCCTGCCAGTCTCCGATGCATCAACCTAATTCTGTCACCATTACCCAGGCAACACGGCGTGGACGTCGAATTTCGGATTTGAATACATAGTACAAGAATTTTAAATTTCAAGATGCAGAAGAAAAAGAAAGTTTTTCCCTTCATTTTAAAATTTATTTTATCCAATAAGCACAAAACCTTAAATAAATTTTTACCTGTAAACTTTCTTTCCAATGAACTTTTATTAAATGCTTCTTTAAATTACATTTGTGTGTAAATTCTTTATTACATTCAGAACATTTAAATAACCTTTCACGTGTATGAATGTTCATATGTTGTTTAAGTCCATTTTTAGTTGTTAACTTCGCATCACATAATTTACAAGAAAACTGAAAATAAATAGAAAAAAACTTTAAAATTTCTTTAAATGGTTTTCAAAATTTGCTAATGGCCAGTGATGAGAACAATCCAATAAATAATAATACACAGGTTTAAAAAAGTAAGATAATTATATGAAATGATGTGAAGAAGCGATATTTTGAAAAATAAGTTACCCAAAATGCTATTTTTAATAAGAAAAAATCATAGGGTTCGCCGAGTTCAAATCCAACTACTTAACTACATGGCATAAAACTTTATAGCTGCGGTAGTAAAATCAAGATATGATAACTCTCGTTGAAGAATTTAAATTAGTTTTTAATTTTTGTAAATTCATACATCATTTAACAGTTTTTTGTTTCTACAAACCATTAGATTGTTAACTGAAATAAAATTTTACCTTTAAATTTTCTCGCGTATGAATTTTCATATGCGTTACCAAAAAATTTCTATTTGTAAATTCTTTTTGACAGTGTACACAATGAAACAGGTTTTCGCGTGTATGGATCGTCATATGAAGTTCGCATTCTCTTTTTCCTATAAACTCCTTATTACAAAATTGGCATGGAAACTGCAAGTACAATTAAAAAAATTTCAGATGGTGTTTAATGCATCTAAAATTGATTTTGTTCAAAAGACGTTGTATTCGATTTAACCTTACCTTTATTCTTTTCGGATTATGAGTTTGTTTGTGCATTTCCAAACTTTGTGTTGACACAAGTTTTTTATTACATTCTGAACATTCATATGGTTTCTCACCCGAATGACTTTTCATATGACGCTTTAATGAACTGTGGAACTGATATTTTTTATTACAAATTTTACATTCGTAACGTTTGTCTGATATCTATGGAAAAATAAAAACATTTAAGTAGTAGGTTTGATATTGCTCTTAAATCTAATTTAAGTTATTAAAATTACATTATTATAAGATTTAACTCATTTATAAGAGTACTAATATAAGTAACATAAAATAATATAAAGTTTGAGCAGACGTTACAAAACGTATACTAGGCTCATGAGTTTTCTGATGCATCACTAAATATTTTAAAAATGGAAATCTTTTATTGCTCTCGGAATATTACATTCATATGATTTTTCATGGAATGTAATATCAATCGATGTTCCTATTAAAAAAATATTGTAAGCCTCTAACCCTTCAATCTAGTAAATTTAAATCAGCCTGCTGTTTACGACTTCAACATTTTTAAGTTTTGTTTTTGGCTTAAAATATGTGATTTAGGGTGCTTTCCAAACGACGACTTATTTGTGGAACGTAACTTATTCTAAACTTATTCGAATAAGTATGCTGGCGAAGTGACTTATTTTGTATCTCTTTTTTCATAAAAATCTAATCTGATATGTCAAATATACTTTTTATTTAATTTTGTTATTATCTTTCACTAGTTTGATCAAACGTTTTTATAAATCAGATTTAAACTGACATAATTATAAACATTATTGTCTTGAATGATTATTTTGACATTTTTAATATGGCGGCAAATAAGTAATAAGTATCAAATAAGTCTTCGTTTGGAAAGCAGCCTTAGCTTTCAATGTTTTGAGCGCATGTAGATTTAAAATTTGTTGTCTCAATTATTGTGTTCGAAATATTTTTTATTGATCATCCATTTTGACATGCATAAATTTTGTGAGAGTTGTTAACATTTAAACAAATGTTTCATAATTTTTTCTGTTTATTAGTGCTTAGTGGAAAAGTTGATTCTATATTTTTATTTCTAGATATATACATTGAAATGTACCTTGTTGCTTTGATTTTAAATACGCAAGTCTTTCTGTCTCTCTGTCAATCGTCCAAAATACCTTGTGAAGTTTTATATATATTTTATTTCGTAATCCCGGCTTGAGATCTGTTATCTTTCGGGTCATGCAGGTCATCCCCACGATTGTTACCCCTAACTGATGTCATACCACTAAACTGAATTCCTGTATATGTGATTGTAATAAGCCAAGATTCATTTTGCGTTTTCTTCTTCGTCTTCTTTAACATTTTATTTTTTTTTATACAAAATATCAAACTTCAACTTATAGAAATCATTCTGTCATGGAGAATCTTTTTATTTTCAAGTTGTGGAGTGATACTTGTTCAGTCAGTCAGTGATATTCAATTGACTTCAGTTCTTCGAGTAGTTCGTTTTTGTTCGGTTGTTCCATGATTGATAGAAGTTTTAAATTATGCATTAGTTTACCGTCCGTCATGGAGGAGTATGTGACATTCGAGTGTTTCCTCTTGATAAGCCATGCGTATTGTCTGGTCAAGGAACCAATCGAAACTCTTACCTTTAATCTAGTTTTCCTGTGTCTTTTAAGGTGTAACGCCCAGTTATTTCTACTCTCAAACATTTTTTTACATTTAAAACATTTGTATGGATGGTTAGCAACCCCATGAACTTTCATATGCATTTTCAAGGAAAGTTCATTCGTAAAGCTTTCCTTGCATGTCTTACAAACATACATTTCAACAATTTCAGATTCTAGTTTTATTTCCTAGGAATAAACGTAAGAAAAATATTATTATCTGAACAGATCTAGTAGATTATAGTATTTTAGTTTGATCATCAGTAAAAATACTTATTTACCTGATTCAGAATTTACAACGAAGTTTACTTACACTTTTAATGCTTATCTCATCATGTTTCACTTTACTTTCCCTAGCATTAGAAGCAAGAGTTATAGTTTCCTCACTCCTGGTTTCATTTAATTCTTTTTTAATGTTATCCATTGATGACTAAAATTGAATTGAATTTGTTAGTTTCAATTTGTTTCTATAATTATTACGGTAAAATATATACTATTTTGTCAAACACAAATCACTGTAACAAATAACAACAGCCGTTACAACAACAACATCAATCAAAATCTGACATACGTGGTTCTAGAAATGGTTACTATGGCAATAACAATACCGATAACGATAAGTTTTTGTTAAAATTTGTTCTAAAAATTTAATATGTTAACGTTTAAACCAGTGTTTCGAACCCAGAAAAATTTTGTGCAGGTTCAGGTTCGGGTTCAATACAAAACCCCCGATATAGAAGCCTTCTTCATTTTTTAGCACAGTAAAAATCGTGAACTTGTAGCGCCATTTTGAAATTAAAACTCAATATAAAAAAATTCAAAAAATCGCCATAACGCTCATAACGCCATCTGGAAAAATAAAACTCCATATAAAAAAAATTCAAAAATATTTAATCAAAAACACTAACCAATTTTTTGCATATGGCAATGTTGATTGTTTATTGCAAATAGCGTGAATGGGTATGGCTATGATATATCGGGTAATTACAGTGGGTTCGGGTTTGGTTCGGATTCGGGATCAAATTTGTTACAAAAAAAAAACAATTTTTTCGTATTTTTTTATGAATTCATTATTTTTTTATTAAGAATCTTTGAGATCAATTAAACTCAAGTAAGTAAAGAAGTAATTGAAATTTTTTCAATTCAAAAGTATGGTTTGAACTTTCTCAGAAAAAAACTCCAATTCACATTTTCGTGTTTCGGATGAATTCGAACCTTCCTCGTCAGTGCTCGGCTCGAATCCTTGGGCATACACGCTATCGCTTACGCCGTTGAGGCGATGACAATTTCGAAGTTGAAACTTCTTATCACTTATTTATTTTTGCTTAAGTTGAATTTTTTCACTGTCATTAGACTCCATATTATGGAAATGTTTTTACATTATATGGGATTTTTTTATTTTTATTTTTTTATGTTACATTATATACCGTTTTATGTTTCACACATATTAATTTGGAAACAAATTTTCATTTAATTCTCACTATTCACTATTCTCTACTGAAACAATAAATTTACCAAATAACCAACATAATCTTGTTTGACTCAAAAAAAATCCTGCGAAATATGAAATTTCTTACGCAAACTTCCTAAATTTCTTATATTAAAAATTGAACCTGAACCGCGTTTTTGATTGGGTTCGGGTTCACATAATTTTAAAAAAATCTTCGGGTTCGAAACCCTGCTTTAAACGTTAATATTTTGTGAAAAATAAATCGTCGATATTTGATATTATTAAATGCCATTTTAAAATGTTGGTTTGTATACGTTTATAGATGTGTGTTTTTAATCGTGTATAATAAGCAACCATCGTTCGTTGTTGTTGTAGAAACGGGTTTGATGCTAATCCTCCGGCTCCATGTCCAGGTTCAGGAAATCTGCTACTGCAACTTGGTTGGTACCATAAATCTTCCTTCATCAGGTTGGTTCAACTCTTGTAGTTGTTTAGGATGCGTGACCAACCAGATCTTAATTGAGCTAGGATGGATCTGGTGCTACGGGGTAGTTTGGTCCTCTTCGACAGTGACTTTTGGTGACTTTCTATTAAGAACTCGATTTGGGGCGTAGTTCCTTATAACGTCCTCAACAGTTTTAGAATGAAGTGTTTTTATGTCTGTTCTATTAGTAACCTGTCGTTCGTGATATATACGGTGTAAATTTATAAAATCCGTTGAACCGGATACCGTTAAAATACCAACGTTAAAATACCAACTACCCCGTAGTACCAGATCCATCCTAGCTCAACTAAGATCCGGTTGGTCGCGCATTCTAAACAACTACATGAGCAGAGTTGAACCTGAAATTATTGAAAAGTGTCCCGCATGTGAGGGCACGCCACACGATGTAGACCACCTATTGCATTGTTCTGGAAATATAACTATCTTAAGTCGTCATCTTTTTGATCCGGAATGCTTTGAGTACATTTCCTCGTCCACGAGAAACATAAAACTCCTGGCCAGGTAATTGGGAAAAATTGCAGAGCACGTATGTCTCATCGTCCATTACGCAACAATCTTTGGTTTCAAAGGAATCGACTCAACTGTTTAACTTGTTTTTTAGCCACTGTTTTATTCTCTGCATTTCTGTCTGGAATTTTTTGCACTTTGTACGATTTTAAGCCGGTCTGGACTTTAATTCTGCGTACTGACGTTTCTGACAAGCCCACTTTTTGACCCAATTTCTGATTTGAGATGTTTGGATGCTTCTCCATTTCAGACACAGCTCCATTTCAGACCATTTCCGCACCTTTTTTGGCGAGTGAAATCCTTCTGGCCTGCCACTTCCAGGCTTTCGAGTCAATGTGAGCTCTTCCTTGAAGTTCTAGATTACTTTTGCTGCCGTTGGTCTGGTCACTGTAGCTTGTTTTGCAATTCGAACGAATGAGAGGATTTTCAATAAATTTTTTAAGAATAAATTTACGCACCTTCAAAGTTTTCGCCATTGTAAATTCAATTTCGGTCGTAAAAAAACAAAAACTTGATGACATAATGACCTAATGAGACAAGTATTGCAAAGATTACTGCATTCAAATTTATTGATACAAATAAAGGGTGTAAAAGTTATGTCAGTTTTTCAATGTTAACGTTTTTCTGCCTCAGTCCTTATATAACACATCACAGTAAATACAAATTACAGTTTTAGTGTTTATGCGTAGACGAGTTCTGCTGATGACCCCTTTATATCTTGTTTCATGTTTGCATAAATACCTAAAGTATTAATGTGTATTTCAATCCTATTCTCCAGTCATCGATCATGATAAGTTAAGATATAGGGGTATACATTAGAAGGACGGGAAGTGTTCCAGGGTGTCAACATTTGTGTAAATAAATTTCAAGCTCTCATGCTCGGTTTCTTGAACGTTTGCTAAATGAGACGTAGCTAAATCGTCCATAAGAAATATCTCTGAAACAGTTATCACGCCGTTTTTTGACAAGTATAAACAAAGATTTAACTAAATAACAAAATAAGAAAACTTATTTGAATCTATATGCTTTATTTAAGGGCCCAATCGCGATCAAAATACGCAAAACTAGTTAAATGGAGAATTAAAATAGTACATTATGTGCTAGGACGTAAAGCTAAAGATTTTGGACGGATGTGGAGTTTGCAAATCGAGGCGCTAGCCGAGATTTGCATCCACATTAACTCCAAAATAGCTTACGTCCGTGCATCATATACTATTTTTTATTCGCCGTAAGCAAAATATTTAAAAAAAAAATTCTTTATTCTAAATGAAAATTATAAATTTGCATAAATTTTGAAATAAAAATACGTTGAACAAGTAACCTTTGACAAAATGTTTGTTATATTTTTCCAAATTATTGTATAACTATGACAACAAATGATAACAACAATTTTAATTGGATAATGAAATTTTGAATTTAAGGGTTGCTTTGATAAAAAATTCTATTTTTCATAGAATTTAAACAAATACAAATGCTTTTTACTTTTTTGGACGTAACTATATTAAGTAACACTTTAATATGTAGGCGAATAAAAAAGTTATTGGAGATTTAAATGTTCAAGCAACATTTTAAATCGATTTGATTCAAACGCGGAAAGAACTTAACTATATTACTAAAATTGAGTAATTAAAGAAATAACAATCCAATAGTTTATAGAGTTTTGTCTTTATTAATTACAGTTTTGTTTTGAAATGTTAATTCAATCGTTCTCTTCAGGCAGCAATACCTCTTCTTTACATATCGTTTCACTGTTACAGGTCTTATAAACCAAATGAGATGATTCGTTTTCTTCAATATTGAGCTAAGAAAAAGTAAATTAAAATAAATTAATAAACGAATTGCATTCAATTACAAATAAAAAATTGTATAAACAACGGCTATGTAATACTAAGCCGTTGGGTCATTTGTGAATTCATCCATTAATTTTTTAAAGCAAACATTCGTGCAAAATGATGATTATTTTCTTTAGTAATTTTTTATTCGGGTTGGTTAACTATTAGATTATGTTTAACTTTAATTAATTGCTAAATGAACTCCAAATAACAAAATTTTCAAAACATCTAAATGAACGAACGCACATGAAAAAGTGACTTTATGTCAACATTAATTTTTAAACTGTCTAGGTTTCAATAAATTACAAAAGTGACTTACTTCATTTTGTGCGGTATAAATATATTCGGTTAACTCTGTTTCAACTAAATCAATTTTCTCGGATTTTATAATTTTGGATAAGGCTGTTGCACATTTATTCTCCGATTTGACATCGACATCTGAAAGGAGACCTCGTGTTTCTTCAGAACTTGTTTGTGATATTTTCTAAAAATAAAGATTTAATTTTTTCAGAATATTTTTCCAAATTCAAACAATAGAAAAGAGGGGAACAGAAAGAGAGCGAGAAACAAAAGAAAATGAAATAGAGAGAGAGAGAGAGAGAGAGAGAGAGAGAGAGAGAGAGAGAGAGAGAGAGAGAGAGAGAGAGAGAGAGAGAGAGAGAGAGAGAGAGAGAGAGAGAGAGAGAGAGAGAGAGAGAGAGAGAGAGAGAGAGAGAGAGAGAGAGAGAGAGAGAGAGAGAGAGAGAGAGAGAGAGAGAGAGAGAGAGAGAGAGAGAGAGAGAGAGAGAGAGAGAGAGAGAGAGAGAGAGAGAGAGAGAGAGAGAGAGAGAGAGAGAGAGAAGAGAGAGAGAGAGAGAGAGAGAGAGAGAGAGAGAGAGAGAGAGAGAGAGAGAGAGAGAGAGAGATCATTGCAAATGCAGAA
>OY856188.1:29980380-30157425 GCA_963693315.1 Diogma glabrata
AGGCGATAAGATGCATTTTGTAACATTGTAACTTCAGTACATGACACATTAGCACGTGAAGTTGAAACTAAATTATGTGGAATATTAACGTGCCACCCAGTATCACAATTTGGCAACAACAAAGGATAAGCTAAAGGATCCAAAGAAGAATCAAGGACAGAAACAGAACGAATTTCATATGCATTTTTTGAAAAAAACAATCATATTTCTTTCAAAAGGTGGTTCACCATCATCATTTTTAAAAACAGCAGCCACATCAGTTTGAACAGCATCATTAAAACGACGAATATCACATTCTCTGTTAACTTTTATACCCATTGACACATCAGCAGTAACATTCTCAGGTCTTTCACAAAATTCATGCATTGATTTAAAAGAACGAACAAAAAGATTCACACGATCTAACTCAAAACCTATCTCACGCATAAGAAAAACTTCACATACATTGGCATTTCTATTCATTCTCATATTAGCAGCAGTATCAACATCATAAAAATATAATTGTGCATACATTGGAGGTCGACCATAAGCAGGAATTAAAGCACCAGTACGATGATAAAAAGTTTATGAATTTTAAAATGATAAATACCACGTGCAGTAGAATCCGCTATATTACATTCAAAACTGATCATTGCGAATGCAGAATTATAGGAACGAATATTTGAAAGAAAACTTTTAGAACGTTTTTTTATAGCATTATCATTTGAATTCAATCCTTCGAAAATATTAGAGCAAAATGCATTTTCAGAAAGAGGAGGTAAATTGACTTGCCTTTATGGCAAACACAAAGAAAACGCTTCATTATTATTTGAAGTAACTTCTCTTGCAAAATGTTTGGCATGACAAAAAAGACAACTCATATCCAAAGCACCACAAACATACGAATCCAAGTTACCTGGAATGACATTCAAAGCACACTTGAGCGAATCTCTCAAAAATTACTAAGGGAATTTCTATTTCATCATTCACCACATTCAATTCTAAATCATCATTCATTTCTTCATTCACAACATTCATTTTACTATTAACACCATTCATGACACCATTCATTTCACCATTCATGACACCGTTTATGACACCATTCATATCATCAACATTCACTTCATCATTCACAACATTCATTCCTACATCAGCTTCAGCATTCATTCTATCATTTACATCATTATTACCATTCATTTCATCTAACATAAAATCAACATTAGCTTCATTGTGTACAGCATTAACATTGCGTATATATGCAACACCATCTCTATTATTCCGACGACTCGAGGGTACCACTCACTTCTAAACGTTTACGACGTGGTTTTTGGCATATCGAAAAAAAACAAAACACACAACTTGAACGAAAACCAACAACTACCCGAAAATAAAACAAACTCTATTAATATATAAATATATAATAAATATAAAACAAACAACTCTAACTCTTCGAATACGATAAACAAACGTTGAAATCTTAAATTCGTTTAAGAAATGAAATTTAAAAACACAGAAAAATAATACGTTTATTCACTTCCAAGGAAATGTATAAACTAACTGAGAGAAAATAAATATAAAAAAAGAAAATAAAGTTTTAAGATTCGTTTTTGTTGTTTCGTGTTTTTTTTTACTTGTATGTAAACTTATAATGCATATGTAGATAAAAAGTTTTTCGTATATAATATCTTTTTTATTTATGATCCTAAAAATCCCAAAAATCTTTAAAATCTAAGTTACACTAATATCAGTTAGCAGTGAAAATTTGAAATGAATCAAAATTCGAATAAAAAAGCCTTAGGCTGTACAAAGTACAATATTATATATAAGATATAAGATACCAACTTCAACGGTTGACTGAATTATTTCCAATTTTTTCTGCATTTATAAAAACAACATACCCAATTAATCCGCAAGATATATAATTTGGGTCAAAGATTTATCTAGCGGTGTGGGTTGGTTGGATGAACCTCGCATATTGCCACAAAACTTTTTGAGTAGTATACCCGAATTGATTAAGCATATGATGTAAAACCAAAATAAAAGTCTCCTCATCTATGCTATTTGGTCCAGATTCTACAATAATTTGTTTATCGCCTTCAGATTAACTTTCGATATTAAACATGACTTAGAACTATAAAAAAATGTAAGAAACAGATTTAGTTTAAGTATCATTGCTTTAATATTAATTTCATATTTCTTTAATATTAAGATTTTTTTTTAAAATAAAATGTGTTGTGTAATAGGGTTTAGAATATCTGTCACAACAACACATAAATACCTTTTAAGACCTAGGTCTAGACCTGGGTCCCACAACAACTGGCGTTCTAAGGTAGATTAACGCTTTTTTTAAACATCTGCGGGTTGAAGCCACCTGAGACTAAGTGTTCCAGCAAACTATTCCATTTGTACGCAGTTCGGACAAAGAAGTCTCTCTGCGATCTGCCAGTATGACCGCGGAATCTTCACCGTTTCACCGGTTGCGGCAACCGATTGCCGATTGGAACGGGGGTAAGAATAAGTTTGAGGCATGATGCCGCTGATTTCATCTGAGCACTGATGATGACGATATTTGTAAAAGACAACGAGGTCAGCAACAGTGCGACGATGTTGTAGGGAATCAAGTTTTGATGTCAAAGTTCGATCACCCACAATTCGTATAGCCTACCCCCCCCCCCCCCCCTCCAATTATATAGATTAATTTCATTGTGATTTTTCAGTATAGAAATACTGAATTTATATTGTCCCACTTTTGTTTTATTAAACTGGAAACTAATTTTAATAAAACTATTTTTGAATTAAAAATAATTTTCAGAGTATGTAAATACATATTTCAAAATAAGATTCAACAAACGTTTAACCACTTATTACGGTGAAAATTTTTGTTTATTTGTATCTGAAAATCGACTGAAACAATGCAATTTGCTATCCTATACATTCTTTCGCAGCAAAACAAATTTTAATAATGTTTTTATGACAACTTACACACCTAAGCCTTAACACATTTCTTTTAAAAAAAATTGTCTTAGTTAAAACCGTTTACGCAAAATCTAAGTAAAATTTTAGAAAAAGTTATTGCAACCCTGGAAAAAAAAATTATTTGGAACAAATTTGCTAGATAATATACCCCGCTCTGTTGTTGAAGGGACTAATGGTTGGCACATATTGCAAACCCGCGTAAAATTATTTGGGATAAATAATTATTTGTGCTAAATAATATTTTATGTTGGGGTCTAATAATCAGCATATTACGTTATAGTTTTTTAAACAAATTAAATTTAAACTGGATCCCGAAAAATTTATGGAAATATTCAGTCATTCGGAGTAAACGAACAAATAATGTTACGATAATGTTTTTATAACAACCTACAAGTCTAAACCTTAACACATTCCTTTTTAAAAAATTTATCTTAGCAAAGACCGTTTTACGCAGAATCCGAGGGAAATTTACATTTGATAATATTTTTGTAGACTAATCTTTATTAGCTAGTATCAGAATCAGCCTTTAAATTTATTTCTATTCTTTTGTCATAATATGCAGTAAAAGATCAAACTATAATGTTTTTATTTTTAAAAAAAGTGTCTTAGCTATTAACATTTACATTTTAAATAAATTTACAATAGATGGCTTGAATGAAAAAATCACTTGAATGAATAAATTTCCGTCTGAATAAATATTCTTGTTGAAATTTCATTTTTCAATAATCGTTTTCGAAATTTTATGTTTTAATTAATTTTGTATACGGTTTATTGTACAAAATCTATTTCAAATTGAAATTTAAAGGTGAGTTTATGTTACAAAACTCGTCATAAGTTCATATATGTTAAACAACATTAGATCAAATCATTTTTTTGAGGTTATGTCTACTAGGCTCAGCGTAAATAAGCAAAAGTGGTAATCGCTATTTTTTTTCACGAACAGCGATCATTATACGGTATTGCTTCTGTATTTGACGCGCTTCAACTCAAAACTAGTATGCGAACGCTACAAAAAATTGCAAAAATCAACTACATCACAACTTGTGGCTACCTGGTCACATAGGGGAACACGGCGATAAAATAGCAGACTCGCTAGCAAAGAAAAGCGCAAAAATTCATTGGTTCAAAACCGTGCTTTGGACTGACCAAGACTTCGCTCAAAAGCGTTCTCCTAAGCTGGAACAGGAACAAAATAAATAACTATGGAGAAGGCGGGATTCTAAAAACTGAGCGAGTGTCTTAAGATCTTAACATGGTGCGGGGCAGGATAGGATCCGACAAATCACCACCTTCACAAACTAGGTTTGGCGGTCAAGGAAGACTAACACTTCCTCTACCGCAAAACAATCCAATCGAGCCCATTAACTATGTTGAGGGATTTTACCACATTGTACCACATTCGGATTCTACCACATTGTATAAGTTAATTAACCTTCATATTACATTCCTATAAATGTTTTGTCTTCTAATATCCTATTACAAATTGCATTCCGTAAAAATTTTCTCACAGAAACAAACTCATTAATTGACAAGTTTAGTTTCTGTGAAATAGAATATAATATTTCAATAAAATTATTATAAATATTGTCTATTATGCAAAAACATTGTAAAACATTTTTAGCATTAAGTTTAGAAATTTCAAATTGTAATTTACTATCTTTTTGAGTTTAATAAAGTGAAGAGGTCTTCCTCTCAAAAAATTATTTTTTTAAAATAAATAAGGAATAATTCCTTAACTGGCGCCGAAACTTAAAATCAGTGGTGTTGTGTTGTGCAAATTGAAATAAAGTTTATTGAAAGTTTTTAGAACAGTTCAAAAAGTTTAAATTAAAATAAAGTTTTTTGAAAGTTTATTACACAAAATCCCAAAGTGAATCGCAAAATTAATTTGCTTGGGTACAAAAACTTTAATGAAAATACTACATTAAAGAAAAAATATTGTGCAATTGTTTATGGGAAAACAAGGCCCCGAAGTAACCGAAATAATCAACGGAAAAACGGAATTCCAAAGGAACAAATTTGAAGTAGCCGCCCATACGTTGTGCCACAACAACGCAACCACCAGGAACAGACCAAGAAGATAGTCAAGAAACAAAAACATAGGAATGAATATGTTTTATTTCATCATTTTACTACATCTACTTAACCATATTAATGCTGGAATTCAATTGCTTGATTTCACAAATTCCCTATTCGTGTCGATTAATATGGGTCATGCTAAAATACAAACTGGCTGTTTTAAGATAATCCATGTCATTGACCTAGACGAATACGAAAATGTTACACTCGAAATTTTATCGCTCATGAGTACCAATGAGTCTAGACAACATCATCTTGCTCCCTATATACTTTTTGAATTGGATCAAGTTCAAAACTTAATGTTAAATTTAAAACCACATCAAAGAAAGAGGTCACTTAATTTCATAGGAAGCGCATGGAAATGGATCGCAGGTAATCCAGACCATGACGATTTTATAACTATTAAAGAAAAAATTAATAATGTTTTATATAATAATAATAAACAAGTTGTAATAAATAATTTAATAACTGAACGATTAAACAATTTTTTTTTTTTTTTTTTTTATTAATTAGTTAGACATGTTTAGCACACTAAATATGAAATATTCATTATTTAGACTCTTTGAATATCCGAAGATACCATGTCAACTATAAAGGAATGGAAGGAATGGGGATATAGGGATAACTATACTAATTTTTTTAAATGATGATGGACATTTTCTTTAAATGCCTGAGGAGAAAATTCATCGGGAAATACAGAGGAGGGCAATGAGTTCCATAATTTGGCCACTCTATTGAAATAGTCGTTTTGGAAGGACACAGTTCTACAACGAGGTATTTGTACAACAAATGGATGGGATAACTCGGCAGCTCTTGTTTGTCGATTATACTGCGCACACGATGGAAGAATATTTTGAATTTCCTTAGAGGAGAATTCGCTAAAGTTATATTTATAGTATATTGACAATTCAGCCACATTTCTTCTGTGCTGGAGTGAATCAAGCTGGTCCGTTAGTTCGGTATTACCAATCAACCGTATTGCTTTTCTCTGTACAGAGTCTAAACAATTTATTGTTGACTGACAAGCACCTCCCCAAACATGACAGCAGTACTCCATACATGGACGAATAAAGGACTTGAAGATTAGCAAAATTTGCTCGGGATTGAAATACTTTTTACATCGACTCAAGAATCCTAATTTTTGCATTGCAGATTTAGCGAGGTTGAACACATGTTTATTCCATTTCAGGTTATTTTGAATATCCACTCCAAGAAGTCTAACTGATTCAACCTCACGCAATTCCTCTTGGTTTATTTTAATAGGAAAATTTTTATGTCGCTCCATTCGTGAAAGACGGCATAATTTGGTTTTGGTTGGATTAAATGAAACGAGATTACGATCAGCCCATTCCATTATACGCTCCAGATCTTTGTTGATGGAATCAATTAGCAACTCTCTATCAGTGGTAACTGCAGTATGAGATCGAAATTTAGGAGATGCATGTGATGCATGTATTACAATTTGACTAAGATAAACAATGAAATTAAAAACGCACTAGCTATTAATGAACATCTTAATGATAAGATCATACAAGACGTGGAATACAAGATGAAGATACTCAAAGAAGATTTAAAAAACATAAATTACGCGATTCACTGGGCAAAATCGGGGATTGTAAATTCACTTATACTGTCCAAAGAAGAAATAAAGTTAGCAATTGATACATTTAAAAAGGAACATTTTCCTTTCTCTACAATCGAAGAAGCTTTAAATTTTGCCGAAATTAAAATTATTACATATTCTAATTCGATTCTTTATATCGTAAATGTTCCTATAACAGATCATAAAATTTACGACAAAATCATTTTGAAACCAGTAAAAAGAAATAAAATTGCCACAGAGTTAGTATACGAAACAATTTTAAGAAATAATAACGAATTTTTTGCTTTAAAAGAAAATTGTGGCACGCTTAATCTCATATCTATATGTAAATCTAAAAATGTAATCAATTTATCAAACACATCTTGTATTCCAAATCTTCTCAAAAGCATGTTAGCGGAATGCAATAATGTAAACAACCAACACATTCCTCAAATCGAAGAAATAACTCCAGGTATAATTATCCTTAACAATTTTAACAGCACTATCCTAATTCAATCTATACCTCAACATTTGGACGGCACATTTTTAATTAAATTCAATAATATTTCAATAAACATTGCCGGTCAGTCATTCACTTCACGTGAAGAAACCCAATTTCATGTTTTACCCGCAATTTTACATCCACTTTCGAAAGAGAGGGAGCTAAAACGAATACTATCGTTAGAAATGATGGAGGAAATTCATATCAATAACACGAACGCGATAAGCCTTCTACATTCAGAATCCTCTAGGCTTCATTACTTATGTTATGCCTTTGTTGCTGCAGCTTCCTTCATAATTTCATACAAACTTTGTATTAAAGCTATCAAAACCTTCAAAATTAGTAAGCAAACTTCAAGTCCAAAACACACTTCACCTGATGCAGTATATTTTCCAAATTCAAAACCAAAACAAAGTTCGATAATTCTAAGACCCGCTTCCAGCGCTCCAGAACTGCATTTCAATAACATTCCATATTTCTAAGTGATTGAGGACAATCACATTTAAGTGCGGAGGAGTTAATTAACCTTCATATTACATTCCTATAAATGTTTTGTCTTCTAATATCCTATTACAAATTGCATTCCGTAAAAATTTTCTCACAGAAACAAACTCATTAATTGACAAGTTTAGTTTCTGTGAAATAGAATATAATATTTCAATAAAATTATTATAAATATTGTCTATTATGCAAAAAGATTGTAAAACATTTTTAGCATTAAGTTTAGAAATTTCAAATTTTAATTTACTATCTTTTTGAGTTTAATAAAGTGAAGAGGTCTTCCTCTCAAAAAATTATTTTTTTAAAATAAATAAGGAATAATTCCTTAACTTATATTATACAGTGACATCGACGTTATGTAGAGCCGGAGGATTAGCACCACACCCCTACAACAGTAACAACAACAACAACATCAACATCAACAACATCATCTGTCGTATAACAACATCAGGGTTAAATATAATCGACCTTTAGGTTTCAGTGCCACATGAACTAGCTATCCCATCAGCTGAGCTTCAAGACCCCTTAATATAAAAAAAAGTCTATAATCAATATTGTTGAGAAAAATCAAGAAAGCCTTCCACTTCCATCTCAACTTTTTTATTATTTACTAATAAGCACAAAACCTAAAGTAAATTCTTACCTTTAATCTTTCTTTTGAATGAGTTTCTAAATGCCGCTTCAATCTTGTCTTAACCGTAAATTCTTTATTACATTCAGAACATTTAAATAAATTTTCACGTGTATGAATGTTCACATGATGTTTAAGTCCCAATTTGGTTGCTAACTTCGCATCACATAATTTACACGAAAACTGAAAACAAATAGAAGAAAACTTTAAAATTTCTTTAAATTGTTTTTTAAACTTGATAATTGCGAAGTGATGAGAAGAATTCATTGAGCAATAAATAATAATACAGAGGTTTAAAAAATTAAGATAATTATATTATATAAAATGATGTGAAGCCGGTCGCCGAGTTCAAATCCAACTACTTAACCACACAGCATGCCATAAACTTTATAGCTGTCTTAGTAAAATTAAGATATGATAACTCTCGTTGAAGAATTCAAATTCATTTTTAATTTTTGCAGAATTCATGCATCATTTAACAGTTTTTACGGTTCCGTACTTAAAAAAGTCCAAGCGGCAGGTATATCCGCTAGAAATAGGTAGATTTCGGGATCAGACAATTTTGTGTACAAGTAGAATTAGATGTATCAAATTATTTATTTATTTAGTTATTTGACCAACCGTAAAATTATACATTTTGGTTATATAAAGTTAAGAATATATAAAACTTACATTATTGAACGAAATAAAAATAGATATCTGAGCAAATCAAAAACCTACAAATTTGTAAAACTTTAAATAGTAGAGAAAGCAATTTGACTCAGCTAAACTTCAACAACGTCTCCTTAAATGAGTCACTAGAAATATCAAAATCGAAAATGGTATAACATTCATTGGCACAAGTTCGTTATATGGTATCCGCCCGCTGGGGGTGTGGGTGGGTTCGTTGGAAAGCTTAGGTGGTGGGGGTTATATATATGTAGGTACCTTAGGCCGGAGGGGTGGGGTTTAGGAGTGATGGGGGCGGTAAGGTTCTCCATAGACTTAACATAGAAAATTACCAGAATTGTTCTAAAATCTAAAAAGAATTTCAAAATTTTGACAATTTGACTTTTGTAAAGCACTCATTGAAGCGGTCCGCAAAGTGTATCCATTTAAAGAATTGACACCAAATGAAGAAATGATTTTATAAAATAAAGAATGTTGAAAAGAAAATATGTATTTAATTGCTTGTTAATGAGGTTGTTATAAATAGGTTAGGTTAGTTTACATTAGGTGGATGAAGGGATGTGCGCGGGGGAAGAGGGGGTGGAGGGAGGGAAGGGGGGTGGGTAGATGCTATTGATCGACGGTCAGCAGGGTCGCAGAAGCGAGTGAAAAATAACATAATATATCACAAAATATTATATTTATTATATAAAACATTTCATTTCAAATAACCTAAACCCCACCCCTCCGGCCTAAGATACCTATATATAACCCCCACCACCTACGTTTTCCAACTAACCCAGCCCCACCCCCAGGGGGCGGATACCATATATCGAATCGTAGCCAAAATTTACATATTCCAGGCATTAGATTAGATTAGATTATAAAGGGTTGGACAGGTTGCCTGAGGCAAATTTGTCCTGGCACGCAGACTCTACGGTCCATAGCGCCGTGTCCGAGTTTGGTCTCATAACAACTATTCCACAAACCTTTCTGTAAGTTTAATGAAATCTAAAACCAACTGTATTGGCGACAGTTTGATAATGCCAGTCTCTACAGTTTCAGAGCCACAAATCCTAGCTCTGATACTAGAAAAGGCTGGACATGCACACAGAAAGTGCTCCGAGTCTTCCTTCCCTTCAAGACAAGACTCACACACAGGACTTTCACTAAGTCCCATGGTAAAAAGGTATTTATTTAGATGTCCATGTCCAGTAAGGACACTGACCACAGTGCTGAGAGTTTTCTTCTTCAGACTTAAAAGAAAATTAACATTTTTTTCTGAAATGCTAAAAAACATTTTACTTTGTCTGCCTGTTGATGACGCATTCCACAAGGTCTTCGTCTTGAGGTTAGCATCCACCTTTAATAATGACAAGGCAAACGTTTTGGATAACCCTAAGGCGGGTTCTGGATCTGAGTATTTCATCCCCGCTCCAGCCCTTGCATGTTCATCCGCTTTTATGTTGCCCGGAATGCCACTATGACCTGGAACCCACCGCAAAGTGATCGTGTTGTGTTGCGCTATCCAACAAAGATTTTTCCTACACTCATAGAAGAGTTTGGAAGTAGTCTCCGGGTTTACCAGTGCTTTGATAGCTGTTTGGTTATCCGATGCATATTTTTTTCCCTTGGAGACGCAGACGAGTTATTACATGCGTGCATTCATTGATAGCATACACCTCCGCTTGAAGAACAGTACAAAACCGTCCAAGCGGAAATTTCTTGCTTCTTATGACATTATCTGCTTCCAGGTACACGCCAGCTCTTGCATTTCCGTTCAACAGTGAGCCATCTGTATAGAAAACATAAATCTCGCTGGAGAACCATTCGGACCAAGTTTCCTCACATTCTTCTCTAGAAGAGATGACCAGGTCAGCGGGCTTCTCAAAGTTATATACCTTGATCATGATGTCACTATGCATATCTATTTCGGGACTTGAGGTAGGTATCCAAATCCCACTCGTTCACTCTACTCCTCAACCTCGATGGAATTTTAACAACGCTGACTGGGTTAAATATAGGTAAGAGTTGGAAGCAGCGATTCGCTGGATCGAACCCATTCCTAAAAATTACGATAGGTTCGTTGGATCCATCATTTCAACTGCTAAGAAATGCATCCCAAGAGGTTTCCGTGAAGAATACATTCCTGATTGGAGTAGAGAGAGCGGTATATTATATATAAGGAGTACCTTAGTAGTGGTGAGGCAGACGTGACTGGTGATCTAATATACTCACTGGACGTCGCGAGGAAACAAAAGTGGATTAACGCTGTTAGAATATTGGTTTTGCCAATTGCAGCCGGGAAAGCTTGGACTCCTTCTCCGCAAATTAAAAGAAATGAAGCACAACTGCTCGTCTCCATCGAAGTATGCGAACTCTTTTAGTACCGAAGAAATAGATTCAGCTCTGTCCCAAACAAAAAACGGAAAAGCAACTGGCTACGATGGTATTTTTCCAAAAAATGGAGCGACGGATTTGCAACTTTCGTCGAAATTGTTGTGATGGTCCTTGGTCGGAATTGGGTTCCGAGTACTTCTGGGGCGTAGACCCGTCCATCTTGAGAAACAAGAAACATTGCTGATCGAATTGGCGGCTCCAATTTTCGAGTCCTCAACGAACCACAACCAACAAGAGTAACAAACAACTCATACTCTTCCCCAGATATCTTCCTTGCTAGTATGTCACTAATGCCAATTGCAGAATGGAGAACAGAAATTGCATTAAGCCGTTCCATAAATCAAATAAATTCCGAAAAGAAGACATTTATTAATTTTAACAAAGCTGACTGGGAAAACTTTACAAATTTTACCGAAATTGAATTCAGTAAGCAATTTTTACCACTTGACGCCCTCTCTGGGGAAAAACAATTCAGAGAAATTTTTAATAAGGCTAGAGCTCGCTACTTACCAGCTGGCAGAATTCAAAAACTAAAACCAAACTTTCCATAGAAAGCGTGTGTGCTTTCTAATCAAAGAGATGGCGTCCGTAAAGCAGATCCTGCCGACTCCCGAGTTCCGGACCTGAACAAACAAATTAACAAATTGGTCACGGACCATAAAAGAAATAAATGGAGAGAATTAGTGAGTATATCAAACCTGGGTACTAGTAAAAGTCTTTGAAAGGACGTTAAGGGCCTAACTTATCCTCGACAACCACAAAATAATTGCATGATCTCCTTCGACGATATCCCCATTGAGAACCACAGGAAATGCGCAAACAAATTTAACATTCAGTTTACAGAAAAGCAGCGTAAACACGAGAAAGAGACCAGATCAGTGTTGAGACATGCGCAAACTTAACACTGACAACTTGGAGGATATTATATTTTCCGAAGAAGAGGTGGAGAATGCAATAAGGAAAATTAAGCCATCAAAAGCTATAGGACCCGACGGTATCTCAGCCATCATGCTCAAACACATCGGACCCAAAGGTTTGAATTTCCTCACTACTACACTTAATACATCTTTAAATACTCTACAGATACCAAATATCTGGAAAACGGCCAGAATCCGCCCCATTTTGAAACCAGGAAAACCTGAATAAGAGGGAGAGTCTTACAGACCAATATCCATCCATTGATCGGTCGCAAAACTTATCGAAGCACTTCTGCTCCCTCAGCTGACAAGATCCTGCAATTTGGCGCCACACCAACACGGCTTCCGGCGACCACACAGTACAACCACCGTGCTACACATAATACAAAACCAGATCAATGATGATCTGAATCAAAAACAACCATGCGCTAGAACAATTTTAGTTGCACTTAACCTGTCAAAAGCATTCGACACAGTGTCGCACGCTGCTCTATTGGATGATATCTTCAATACTAATCTGCCAGGTTTAATGAAGCGCTGGTTGTGCAATTACCTCAGAGGTCGCCAAACATATGTTGAGTTTCATAACTGCAAGTCCAAAATGAGAGTGCTAAGACGAGGAGTTCCTCAAGGCGAAGTTCTCTCACCGTCATTATTCAATCTCTACCTAAGCAATTTGCCTACCCCACCAGAAGGAATAACTATCACGTCATATGCAGACGACTGAACAGTACTTGCAACAGGAAATAACATGCAACAACTCACAAATATCCTGAATACCTATCTTTATTCTGAATGATTGGTTTAAAAGCAGAAAACTAAAACTTTCCACTGAAAAGCCCACTTCTACACTTTTCACCACATGGACGAAGGAGGTAAATTTAACACTAAGCATCTGAATAGATAACATACTTATTCCTACAGTAAAAAATCTGAGACTGTTGGGTATAACATTCGACCCACTGCTTAAATTCAATGCTCATGCACAACAAATAAACTCAAGATTGAAACACAGAAATAACGCATTAAAATCACTAGCGGGTAGTTCATGGGGCAAAAATAAAAACACGATCATAACAACATACAAAGCAATAGGAAGACCTATTTTAAATTATGCTGCACCCATACACAGTGGTACAGATCAATTTCAGTTCGGAAAAAATTCATTTTATGAGTGATTCTTATGTATTTTTTAACGCTGAATCCGAATCTGCCATCGTTTTTTCCCCAGGTCAGCCATTTCCCCGAAAAAAACGGATTTTCGGAGTTAAGGTGCAAAGTGTTTATGATTCCTTTGGTTTTATATAGTCATTTTATGCAGAAAAATGAGTTTTTACATTTGCCCGGGTTTTTTTTCGATCCGAATTTTCGGTTTTTCGGGTTTCCATGATAGATAGGTAAAAAATAACTTCAGATTCGGATTCAGCGACCAAAAGTATGGTAGAAACGATATAAAACTTTACTAGTTTGTTAACTTTAAATTTGACCTCACGTGACCTTTGAGAGGTCACATCTTAATTTCCGCAAAAGTCCTCACTAATTTATGAGTGTCCAATTGAAGCCTGGTGCTTTCTCTACAAGCTCCAAAAGAAAAAATGAGTGCGCACCTTTGGGAGCAAAAGTTATAGCCAGTTGAATCTCGAATAAAAAACCCGGGCATTATGGGGGGGATAATAATGTCAAAATCTTAAAATATATAATTAAAAGATATATTATCAAAATCAAATATTAAGCTATACTAGACATTAAAATCCCAATATTTTAAGATTTTGACAGTATTGTATTTTTACAGTATTATCCAAATTATAATTTTTTTAAATTTCAAGTATTACAATCTCGAGCCAAATGTTAAAATTGTATGCCAAGTTTTTTGCATTTCTTGACATTTTAGGTTATAAGTAAAAATTCTACACAAGCAAAAAAATGTTTCTCTCCCACCGAACGCCACAGCCAATGAAAACTTTAAAGCTGAAAGCTTTTCTTTCTGAAAATAGGTTTTATTGTAGGGACGATGTGTTCCGTAACAGTATCGGAAAATTGTCAAAATATTGGATAATTTTTTGCTTAAAAAACGTTTTAATGATAATGAGCAGTAAGATTGAATGTGGAGAAATCTTGCTAGTTGGCATCTGTATATGAGAACAAGAGTACATGTTACAAGAATTTTAAATTTCCAGATGAAGAAGAAAAATAAAGTTTTCCACTTCATTTTATCATTTATTTTATCCACTACTAAGTACAAAACTAAATAAATTCTTACCTGTGAACTTTCTTTCCCATGAACTTTTGTTAAATGCTGCTTTAAATTTGGTCTGTGTGTAAATTCTAGATTACATTCAGAACATTTAAGCAACCTTCCACGTTTATGTACGTTTATATGGTAGGTAAGTCCATATTTGGTTGCTAACTTTGCATCACATAATTTACAAGAAAACTAAAAAACAAATAGAAAAAAACTTTAAATTTTCTTTAAAATGTTCCTTGCTAATTAGGAGAGTAATATTAGGTTTTAACTTCGAAAAAATTTTCCGATCGATGATTTCTTTTGGAACGTGTTGAAAAGAATGTAAGAAACAATATATCGAAATGCGTCCTCGAGATAAGGGGTGGTACTTTTTTATACCCCTTCTTGGGGGTGAAAAATGTTTCATTAACAATAAGCTAGGGAATAGATAAATAGATTGACCAATCCTAAGTATTTCTTGTTATATAATAGTTTTTCTAAAATTCAATACTCTCCGACTTATTCGCGAGTGAAAATGTCAATTTTCAACCGACAACCACGTACTCAAACGATTTCTTACGAATTGCTCAAAAAGTAAGTAGCATATCGAAAATGTTATGCTAATAACAAATGTAGCTTATAAAAAAACCAAAAATGATGGGTGTATGGTAAGCTTCTTGAAGTTTGGTTCTTATTCATCAAACGCCAAAATTGAATGTTTCGACGCCAAATAAACCAAAAAAAATCAGTTTTCAGGGGAATCTTGCAAAACCATTTTAAAAGTGCTGGAAAAATCATTTTGTTTTTGCTATTCATAAAAGTCCCTAGCATTAAAACTAAGCGAGTTATGACGAAATAAAGTTGGGACATAATGTTTTCACTGAAAAAAAAAAATGTGTGAAAATCACTCCCTAATTACAACCGCAGTTAAAAATCATTGGTACCACATCACATGTCACTTTATTAGTGTACTTGTAATAGGCTCTACAAGAATTAGTTCAACCGAGCCCATTAACTATGTTTAGGGTTCGGATTCTACCACATTGCACATTATACAGTGACATCGACGTTATCTAGAGCCGGAGGATTAGCACCACACCCGCCGTTACAACAACAAAGTCATCTGTCATATAACAACATCAGGGTTAAATATAATAGATCTTTAGGTTGCAATGCCACGTGAACCAGCTAACCCATCAGCTGAGCTTCAAGACCCCTTAATATAAAAAAAGTCTATAATCAATAATGTTACGTTTGTAGATTTTTTTTATGTATGTTAGAGTGGATTGATTTGCTAACCCCTTGGCTACACTCATTTTTCGCATGAGGGGCTCACAAAAACAGTGTCGGCATAGAAATAAGCGATCTGCACCAGTGTCTTGGGTTTCGGGATTTTCGATTTATGTAATAAGTATGTAAACGAGGATCTAAAAAATGTCGCCGATTGGGGTGACAAAAATTTGGTCAATTTTAATTCCACGAAAACACAGCTATTGATTGTTTCTAGATCAAAGACCGAGTTTCCCAACGATATTTCAATTAATATGTGTAACGACGAAATAGACGAATGTGAAAGCATTCATTTATTGGGAGTCACAATATCCAATGACTTACTCTGGAACGATCAAATAATGGCCATGGCAAAGAACGCGTCAAGAAACCTCGGCCTCCTCAATAGATGTAAAAAATATTTTACTTCGCATCAATTACTCCACATTTATAAGTCCTACATTCGTCCCTGTATGGAGTATTGCTGTCAAGTTTGGAGCGCTGCATCTGTTACTATCCTAGCTATTTTGGACTCTGTTCAAAAGCGTGCTATACGAATTGTTGGTGATCGAGATTTAACATTAGATCTTGACTCTCTACAACATCGTCGCACTGTTGTTGATCTCGTGTTTTTTATAAATATCGTCACCAGTAGTGCTCGGATGAAATCAGGTCCATAATGCCCCAGACATATGTTTTTCCCCGTTTGACTCGTCAATCGGTTTGTGCAAGTGGTCGGACTGTCCAGATTACTCACTGTCATAGTAATAGAATGCAAAGGGATTTCTTTGTACGTGCATCGTACAAATGGAATGCTTTGCCCGAATCAATAGTCTCGAGTGCCTACAATCCACAAAGATTTAACAAAAGCGTCCACCTATACCTCAAGAAGCATGATGTTGTGGGACCTGAGTCTTAAAAGGTATCTATGTGTTGTTGTAACTCCTGTTGCAATTCCTACTACACAACACTTTTTATTAAAAAAAAAAAAATAAGCTTATATCGCCAGAGCGAATCGCTAGAACAGCCGCCATTTCATTAAATTCGAAAGCCGATATTCACGATCTTGGTCTTGTTTGAAAGGTACTTGCGTGTTCTATACGTTGATTTAATTGGCCGGAGCAATTTGAGAGAAAAAATATTATTTTGTTGACCCGGAATGTCGATTTAAGCCTAATTTTGCGCGTCATGTAATGTATAATGTTTTTTTCTGAACTTCTATTGCATCAAATCGCACAGATAAGTTCAAATACGTAAAATCACGAATACCTTTCCAATGAGACTAATTTCAATGAAATCGCACAATTTTTGACCATATAATGAGCGTTTTAAAATGTTGAACAAAAATCGATATTTGAATATTTGCATGAATTTCATCAATTGATGATTATTAATTCTTTTATTCAAGTTCTAATGGATTTTCTGCAACAAGAAAAGCAAATGGACACCAGTTCGTTGATTGGACTTTGCTCCGACGGTGAAGTCAAGAACACAGGCAGAGGAAATGGAATACTGCGAAATTTGGAAATCAAACTTGAGAGGCCACTGCATTGGTTCATATGCATGTTGCATTTTAACGAATTGCCTTTCCGCCATTTATTTGAGAAAATGGATAAATCCGTTACCACATGTCCAACAACAGCAAGCAATAGAAAACGTTGATAAGCCATTACCAGTACGTATTATGTATTTCGATTTATCCATATAGTTATCCTATTCTGTTCACTCAATCGAATTTTATACTGTATTTCAATTTTCAAATTATTTATTCTTATGTTTTCCTTGCATTTTACTTTTCAGATTCAAAATTTTCGTCCTATTCCCGTCGATGAGCAAAAACTTCTGCAAAATATTGCTCATTTTGAGCTATCAACAGATGAAGAATATTTGTACCACATTTCTGTCGCTGTGTTAACTGGTGAATGTCCAACAGCTTTAGCTAATAGGATGCCGGGCAAAATTTATCACGCGCGATGGCTAACGAAAGCCAGCAGAGTTCTTCGACTCTATGTTGCAACCGCAGAGCTGTCTAAGAACTTATACGATTTGGCAGAATATATTATGCGCGTCTACGCAATCAATGCACCAAATCAATGCACTAAAGGCAGCATCCACTTTTTTAATCTCTTTCAATTTAGTCGGTATTTGCCAAGCAATTACTTTAATATCATCAAGGATGTTTGCGCACGTAACTCGTACTTCGCACATTCGGAAAATCTGCTGCTGGCAATAATATTCGACGAGGACCCCAATATTCGACAAGTCGGCTACCAGAGAATACTGCGATCCAGAGACGATAATTTTGCAGACGAATACGGAATTGTTCGGGAGTACGTCCGTCCACAAATATTATTCGATTGCCAACACTATCACGATCTCATCTACTGGAACTTGCACATATACAGAGCCACCATACACGCGCACAAGGTCTTACGAGGAACTTGAATTGCTTGCAGAATATTGTGGCATCATAACGGATACCATTACAGAGGTCCCATGCCACATTCAAGGCACTGAACGGCACATAAAAATCGTTACAGAGGCTGCAACGGTCGTAGCCACAAAAGAGCGTAGAGAAGGTGTGATTGCTTCTACAATCACATCGCGCGCGAAACGACCAAAAACGGATACCAAAAAAGATATGGCTTAGTTAGACAACATCCAATCTTATATTTCTATTATCTCCTAAAATCTATCTTATATCTCCGTAATGAAAAAAACAGCGAGCGTTCATGATATAACAAAAAATGATTTAGTTTTACTCACCATTGCAAAAAAAAAAAATAAATTTAAAAAACAAATAGGTTTTTATTCCTTCTTGTCTGCACGTAGTTGAGCACATCTTCTTGGAAGTGGCCGGTATTTTTTCTCTTCTTGTTCTGCGCTTTTTACTAGCGCCTTGACTCCAGCTTGCTCCCGTTCCCGACGCAAGACGCGCATACGTTCGATGTCGGCCTTTGCCTCAGCGCGTGCGTCTTGTACTTTTTTCAAATTTTCATTTTCCATTTTCACTTTCAGAAACTTCTTATGCACAATAATTTTGTTCTTATACTGACGTAAAGTGTTCGTCGTTGCAGTTGACATAGAACTGAACTGGGCATTCGCAGAAATATATTTAGGTGACAAAACTCAAAAATCCAACGAATTAATCACATAGCAGATGGAGTAGAATAAATATTCATTGTATACTACATAGTTTATTTAGATACAGTCAAATTTTGTTTAGGATAATTTTCTTTATTATAAATTGTTTACTGACCAGTGGAATTTGAAATAACAACAAATACCACACACTAACAGTGTATGTGCTCATCGTCGTCTCCGTAATTATTAATCATCAATCAATTAATGAAATTCATGCAAATATGTAAATATCGATTTTTGTTCAACATTTTAAAACGCTCATTATTTGGTCAAAAATTGTCCGATTTCATTGAAATCAGTCTCATTGGAAAGGTATTCGTGTATTCTTTACGTATTTGAACTTATCTGTGCGATTTGATGCAATACAAATTCAGAAAAAACATTATACATTACATGACATGCAAAATTAGGCTTAAATCGACATTCCGGGTCAACAAAACAATATTATTTCTCTCAAATCGCACCGGCCTAATTAAATCAACGTATAGAACACGCAAGTACCTTTCAAACAAGACCAAGATCGTGAATATCGGATGGAATTTAATGAAATGGCGGCTGTTCTAGCGATTTGCTCTGGCGATATATAAGCTTATTACATAAATCGAGAATCCCGAAACCCAAGACACTGGTGCAGATCGCTTATTTCTATGCCGACACTGTTTTTGGGAGCCCCTCATGCGAAAAATGAGTGTAGCCAAGGTGGTTACAAAAATCCTTTGTAAATCAATCCACTCTAATGTATGTAAACCGATTTCTCAAAAACGGCTCGTTCGATTTGGATGATTTAAATTTTATTCTATTTGGGTTCATTCCCCGAGGGTCGCATAATTTTTTCATTGATGTGAAAAATACCGTTATTCAGAATATTAGAAAAAACCATATTTTTAATGCATTTTCGCTGATTTCGTCAAAACATATTAATCTGTTTGGATATTTTGGGCTATTATATTGCTATACTTGTCAAGGTTATCGTAAATAATTTTCTATCACGGGAAATATGTATGCCGTTTGTGCAAAAAATCGCAAAACCATAATTAATAGTTGTCACTGATGAAAGTTTTTCCAGAATTTGAAGTTATTACTTTTAGAACGCTTTCTAGCCGACATTTGCTTTATGACTACACTAAAAATAAAAAAATAAAAAAACTTTAAAAAAAAAAATAGAACCGACTTCAGAAAAAACAAAAGAGACACAAAAAAGTGAAAAATAACTCAATTGTTGCTTTTAGAAACAAAAATACGTTACATTTTGATTACTTTAATTTAATTATACCTTACTATAGACAAAAAAATTACGCTATTATACAAAGTTACTATTTTTTTTTATTCAAAGTTAGGCATGTTTAGTGTTAATTATAATAAATTATAAATTAACGTCTCTGAATATCCGAAGATACCATGCCAAATAGGGATAAGAATGGAATGCAAATTAAGATTCTCTGAGAAATTTATGAACGTTAACTTTAAAGCCTTGAGGATTAAATTCATCAGGGAAAACCCAGGAAGGTAAGGCATTCCAAAGATGAGAGACTCTGTTGAAAAAGTCACGTTGGAAGGCTACAGTTCTACATCTAATTATTTGAACGGTAAAGGGATGCGCTGCTACGTTTGCTCTGGTGTGACGCGAAAGGTTTGCTGATTTAGGTAAAATCGATTTGATCTCTTCAGAAGCTCGTTCATCCATAATATATTTATAAAATATAGTCAAATCAGCAACATTTCTTCTGTGCTGCAAGGAATCAAGACCGTTAGTAAGACTTGGGTTACCAATGAGTTTAATAGCTCTACGCTGTACAGAATCAAGGCAGTTGAGACTACTCAAGTAAGCTCCACCCCATATGTGAGAACAGTATTCCATGCAGGGACGTATAAAAGATTTATAAACTAAAAGAAGTTGTTCGCTATCGAAAAACTTACGACATCGCCCCAAAAATCCTAACTTTTGAACAGCATTCTTAGCCAGATTAAAAATATGAGAATTCCACTTCATATTATTTTCAATCTCAACTCTTAGAAGTCTGACAGACTCATTCTCTAAAAGATTTTTGGGGCCAAACGTTAATGGAAAAGGATTGGGTGTCGTTATCCTAGAAAAATGACAAACCTGTGTTTTGCTTGTATTGAATTCAACACTGTTAGCACTACCCCAATCCATAATTGTTTTAAGATCAGTGTTAAGGGAATCTATCAATTTTGACCTACACTCACTAAGCGCTAAGGGTGTATATAATTTAGGTGCTTCATGACACGCATGAAGCGTGCTATCATCAGCAAAACTATGTATAGGATGAACCGTTGAGTCCAACAAATCATTAATATAGATAAGAAAAAGAGTTGGTGACAAAGCGGAACCCTGAGGAACTCCTGCATTAGTTGAAAAAGTATTCGATGATACACCGTCAACATTGACCCGAAATTTTCGATCAGATATAAAGCTCTGTGTCCAAGATATAAGCTGCTCGTCTAAACCATAGGATCTCAATTTGCATATAAGGTTGTTATGCCAAACTTTGTCAAATGCCTTGGAAATATCAAGAGCAACACCGAATGTTTTTCCAAAGTTTTCAAGCGACTTGTTCCAGATATGAGTGACAAAAGACAGCAAATCTCCCGTCGCTCTTCCTTTTCGAAATCCATATTGTCTCTCATTAATTAATTTGGAAGATTCTAAGAAGCTCATTAAATTAAAATTGACATATTTCTCAAAAATTTTAGCAACTACCGATAAAATTGAAATGGGTCTGTAATTCGTAGGATCAGTCTTACTGCCCTTTTTTGAAACTGGCTGTACACTAGCCATTTTCCAAATTTCAGGAAAAATTCCTTTCTTATATGACAAATAGAAGATTTTTGTGAGGATTGGTGCTAGCTCCCTAGCAAATGTTTTAAGTATAATCGGAGGAATAAAATCAGGGCCTGTTGCCTTGTTAGTATTGATTTTTAAGAGCATTTTTCGAACAATGTTTTTCCGAAAAACTATCCGCCTCATTTTATAAGAAACTTTAGAAATAGGTTTAGGTTGGAAATTAGGTTCTTTTAAAGTAGAATTTAAAGAGAAATAATGCCCAAGCAAATTAGCTTTCTCTTTTGGATCAATGATAGGGACATCTCTATTAACAAGAGGCGGTAGGGAAGATTTACAAAAGTTGCTTTGGACAGCCTTTGCGGCTTTATAGAAATTACGTGAACCAGTCGGATGTTCTGCGAATTTAGATGCTTTTTTCCTATTAAACAGATGTTTCTCTTCATCTATTAACTTACGACATAAGTTTCTCTTTTTACGGTACTGTCTAAGGTTTTCATCGGTTTTGTTTTGATTAAATGCTTTTTTGCATTTACTAGAAAACCATAGATCAGTTTTTGGAATGATCAATTTATTAGGAATAAATCTGTGCATACCATCAATTACAGTTTCAGAAAAATTTGATGCAGCTATGTCTGGGTCTTGGCCGGTAAGGCAATAGCGTTTCCAAGGAAAACATCTAAAAAAACTTTTTAGTCCTTGCCAATCCGCAGCTTTGTAATCCCAAACATTGCGAGGATTCGCTTTAAATTGTTTTGGAATTTGTATATTTAGTTGTGTGGAGATTAAATTATGATCTGAACCACCCAATGGTTCTGATATTTTAAATTGAACCAGATATGTATCGTTTGTCAAAAATAAATCAAGTAAATTACTACTTTGACCAGGAATGTCAGGAACTCTGGTTGGCAGGTCTATTATTTGAGTAAAATTGTGATAAAGAACAAACAACTCAGCCTGTCTACCAAACTCATAGTTACTTTTTATTATAATTATTATAGTTATTATAGTTGTTATAAAGTTATTATATTTTAAAAGTTATTTGTAGTACAAAACTGTTCGAAGCCGGTGCCACATTGACGAAAAACCGACTAATATGTCTCGGGCTTGGCACCGATTTCCAACAGTTTTGTACTACAAATAACTTTTAAAATATAATAACTTTATAACAACTATAATAACTATAATAATTATAATAAAAAGTAACTATTTTAATATAGTAACTTTGTATAATAGCGTAATATTTTTGTCCATAGTAAGGTATAATTAAATTAAATTAATCAAAATGTAACGTATTTTTGTTTCTACAAGCAACAATTGAGTTATTTTTCACTTTTTGGTGCCTCTTTTGTTTTTTCTGAAGTCGGTTCTATTTTTTTTTAAAGTTTTTTTATGTTGATTTGATTTTCCTGGAAGTGACCGTAAGATTTTTCGTTTAGATTTTTCTGTAATCGTCTAGATTTTTCTGTAATCGTAACAATATTGTTGAAAAAGATCAAAATTTCCACTTTATTTTAAGATTTATCTTATATACTAATAAGCAAAAAACCTAAAGAAAATTCTTACCAGTAATCTTTCTTTTGAATGAGTTTCTAAATGCTGCTTCAAATGTATCTTTCGTGTAAATTCTTTATTACATTTAGAACATTTAAACAATTTTTCACGTGTATGAATGTTCATATGTCGTTTAAGTCCACTTTTGGTTGTTAACTTCCTATCACATAATGAACATTTATATAAATTTTCACGTGTATGAATGTTCATATGTTGTTTAAGTCCCAATTTGCTTCCTAACTTCACATTACATAATTTACACGAAAACTGAAAATAAATAAAAAAAAACTTTAAAATTTCTTTAAATTGTTTTTTAAACTTGCTAATTGCGAAGTGATGAGAAGAATTCAATGAGCAATAAATAATAATACAAAGGTTTACAAAATTAAGATAACTATATAAAATGATTTGAAACAACGATATTTTGAAAATGAGTTAGTTACCCAAAATGCTAAGTTTAATAAGAAAAAATCAAGGGGGTTCACCGAGTTCAAATCCAACTACTTCACCACACGACATAAACTTTATAGCTGTGGTAGTTAAATCAAGATATGATAACTCTCGTTGAAGAATTCAAATTCATTTTTAATTTTTGCAAATTCATGCATCATTTAACAGTTTTTATGGTGCCGTACTTAAAAAAGTCCAAGCGGCCGGTATATCCGCTAGAAATAGGTAGATTTCGGGATCAAACACTTTTGTGTACAAGTAGAATTAGATGTATCAGATTATTTATTTTTTTATTTATCTGACCAACCGTAAAATTATACATTTTGGTTATATAAAATTAAGAATATATAAAACTTACATTATTGAAAGAAATAAAAATAGATATCTGAGCAAATCAAAAACCTAAATATTTGTAAAACTTTAAATAGTAGAGAAAGCAATTTGGCTCAGCTTAACTTCAACATCCTCTCCTTAAATGAGTCACGAGAAATATCAAAATCGAAAATGGTATACCATTCATTAAACAAGATAAGAATAGTTTAGTCTTAAAGAAGATAAGAATAGTTCATTAAAACCGTAATTTGTATGGCATAAGGTTAGTTTCAATAAAATATGTCTGGGGTGAATACTTCTACACGGTACAGCAATGTCACATAATTCGAGCAATTCGTAGCAGTCAATGCGATTGGTCATTATACCGAAAATAAACATTACCTTTGTTGAATTCCGCCTTGTATCCAATGACCTTATATCCAGAAGCAAAAGCCTGCTACTATAACTTTCGATAATAAATGTTGAAGGGTCACGCGAAGATGGAAGATTAGGTAACGCAAATAAAAGAAATTGCTTTTGAATACTTTCAATACGAGCAACACTATTGTTATAGAAAAGAGACCATACGACCGCCGCATATTCTAAAATTGATCGAACATACGTATAGTAAAGAGTTGTGATAGTTAATGGATCATGAAAACTACCATCATACTGGCGTATAAAGTAAAGCATCTGATACCCTTTCCCCACAATATAATCGGTATGTTTTGAAAATTATGAATTGCTATCAAATATAACGCCTAAATCAGATATAAAATGTACACGTTCAAGCAAATCAAAGGCATAAGGATTATTTACATGGGATCTTGACTTGTGGAATGAAATTACTTCACATTTTTCCCAACTAAGGCTGAGTTCGGTTGAAGTGGACCATTCCTTAAATCGGTCCAAATTGTCCTAAGGGCGATCGCAATCCGCTATTCTCTAAATTTTAGAGAGTATTTTATTGTCATCCGCATACATCAGACACTGCGTAAATTCGAAACTGTCGACTACGTCGTTGATGAAGATTAGGAACAAAAGTGAACCTACATGGCCACCTTGTGGAACGCCCGAATGTACGCCAAACACTTCTGAAAAAGAATTTTCAATTTTTACGGTTGGAAAGATACGAATAAAATCAATTGATCGACACACAATCGCATATAAATTTCACTAATTTTTTTATTATAACTGCGAGCTTTAACTTATCAAACGCCTTAGAAAAATCGGTATAAATTACATCTACTTGGTAACCATCAGAATAATTTTTAAACAGAAAATCAGCGAAAACCATTAAATTGGTCGTTGTTGATCGACCGGTACGAAAACCATGTTGCTGAGGTGAGATACAGTTCTTTAACAGGAAATCTAATCTTGGTTTTATAAGTTTTTCAAATAACTTGGATATCGACGACCAAATTGCGATTCCGCGGTAATTTGTTACATCGCTTCTATTGCCAGATTTAAAAATCGGTTGCAAGTACGAAAGTTACCAGATGTACGAAAACTGGCCAGAGTATAAACTCAAATTGAAAACGAACGTCAGAGGTAATGCCAGAGAATAAGCGCATTTATTAAGTAAGAAGGGTGGAATCCCGTCTGGACCAGAATTTATTGCTCTCTAACAGCGATAAAGCATGTTCCACTTCAACCACACTGAGTGTAATTGAGTTACTAAATGAGTAACATGAGTAACTGATGGGATAGTGACAGCTGAATCGTCATTGATATTTGAATCCATGATGTTAATCGACTTAAAAAAATTAGCGAAAGATTTACAGACTTGGTCTGAGCAAGTATAGCTGTATCCGTTCAATTTCATTTCACGTGGTAAACCATTGGTTTTTTTTCTTGTTAACAAACACAAAAACTTTCTGGGATTACAACAGATATTATTTTCGATTTGTAAAATGTAGCAATTATATAAAAAATGATTGAGAAATTTGAGCTCCTTTCATAGTTTATGAAAACGCTTATAGTCATATTCATTAAGTGTTTTCAAATGACGTTTGTGTGCTTTGTCCATACGATTATTAATATTAATCAATTGTTTGTTAAACCAATGCTCGAGATTTGATTTTTTGACAGCCCTCTTTGGAATAAATTGCTCGAGATTGACTTTTAGTACTTTGTAGAAACAATCTGTGCAATCAAAAACAGTCAGTTCATCAAAAACCTTAACCTAATCTCCACGAAGCAATGACTCATTTAAGGATACGAAAACGCCATTTATGTAGTCAAAACAAAAGTTATCAGAAATGAAATCTAGTGTATCACAAATAATAAAAGTAAGCTCTATAACCAGTGGTTTATGGTAAACACTGCTACGGTTTGCTAAATCATCACATGAAGCAATAGTAGTTGACATACTTGATGAAAAAACCAGATCCAATATCTTTCCATTATCGTTGACGATGTTGTTAAATTGGTTACCAAATTGAAGCATACAATCCATAGCTGATAAAAATGCTTGACTGCAACAGGACGGAATTAGTTCGTCGCTTGTTACGGAACAGCTTACCGAATGTAAATTAAAATCGTCTACTTTAATTATATCGTCTGATTCTGATAGTAATGGCATTATTTGTGATGATATTGAGGAAATCAACGACATGTATACTGCCGAACAACTGTTGACTGGAAATAGGTAGTATAAATGAATATCCAGCAGCCTTACTCTGACATTCGATAGCCTTCGTTTTACACCCAATTTCGATAGCCTTCGTTTATTTGGTACTCTGAAATTCGAAGACGAATAAACGCTATCGAATATTTTATTTGACATATAAAATATTAGATAGCGCAACCATATTTTCCTAAATTAATTTATAACGTTATTGTGTTTGAATTTTTTTTATCGTTTTTGTATTCGCCTACATTTTCTGGTCGTTTTTAAATTCGAAAAGAAGTTAATTTTTTTTTCTTCCTAAATATTAAGTATAATATTGAATAAATGTTGTTTATATATTATTAGTAAAAGAACCATTTTATGAATTTGCGAAATATTTTTTTATTGTTAGGTCTACTTAAAAAAAAAAAAGAATACAACAACACAACAATTTTCAATTTAATTGGAATTTTTTAGCAAATAATCTAACAATATTATTTTATTCACGCAATAAAAAACAGGGGCCTTACTCTCACATTCGATAGCTTTCGTTTTAAAAACGATAGTTCTTTTCGACTAAACTAAAATTTCATACTCTAGCATTCGATAAGTCAAGAAAATTTTTACTACAATTTTAGTAAGTGTTGTCAACAGTAAAATATAGAAAATCTACTACATTTTGTATTAAATATGTCAAATGTCAGCTTTGTATTGGTAAATAATGTCAATGTTGGTGATTAATTTGAAAATATCTGTTTTTTATTGCGTGAATAAAATAATATTGTTAGATTATTTGCTAAAAAATTCCAATTAAATTGAAAATTGTTGTGTTGTTGTATTCTTTTTTTTTTTAAGTAGACCTAACAATAAAAAAATATTTCGCAAATTCATAAAATGGTTCTTTTACTAATAATATATAAACAACATTTATTCAATATTATACTTAATATTTAGGAAGAAAAAAAATTAACTTCTTTTCGAATTTAAAAACGACCAGAAAATGTAGGCGAATACAAAAACGATAAAAAAAATTCAAACACAATAACGTTATAAAATAATTTAGGAAAATATTTTTGCGCTATCTAATATTTTATATGTCAAATAAAATATTCGATAGCGTTTATTCGTCTTCGAATTTCAGAGTACCAAATAAACGAAGGCTATCGAAATTGGGTGTAAAACGAAGGCTATCGAATGTCAGAGTAAGGCTGCAGATATTTTCAAATTAATCACCAACATTGACATTATTTACCAATACAAAACTGACATTTGACATATTTAATACAAAATGTAGTAGATTTTCTATATTTTACTGTTTACAACACTTACTAAAATTGTAGTAAAAATTTTCTTGACTTATCGAATGCTAGAGTATGAAATTTTAGTTTAGTCGAAAAGAACTATCGTTTTTAAAACGAAAGCTATCGAATGTGAGAGTAAGGCCCCAGGATTCACTACAATGAACTTTAACAGCAAGCAACTCCAAAGCATTACAATTTCGTTCTAGTAAGCTACTACGAAGAATACGTTCAACGGCAATAATGAGACCGCCACCTCGGCGATGAGAGTCGGCAAACACTATTATAACGATCCAAACGATAAACAATATATTTGCCGGAAAATACTCTTCAGAGTAGAAAGCTTTGGTGTTTCGCAGAAAATCATAATCATTGTCAATTAATGATAAATAAATATTTCTGGATTTGGACCTGATTCCACTACAGTTATGATAGTAGTAAATTTGTAGTTGTCTAGTTTTATCTTGATTAGCTGTATTTAAATGATGGAGTGCCTGATTTACTTGCCCCGAGGAAGTATTGTCGCCAGAAGGTTTTTTGAATTAGCTGTTTTTTATCTATCAATAAATGGGCGCACAAGGATACCTTGAGGCCAAAGATCTATTTTAATCAAACTCAAAAATATTTCATCAGGAACACCAACTTTGGACGATATAAATGGTAGATTGCTACGCTCGATATTTTTTGGTACGAGAGAGCGGATCGCTAACGTTATTATTGATGATGGTTGTTTTGCTTTTAATAAAGCTCGTCAAATTATCAATAGTAGGGTTTGGATGAAGCTGCTAACATATAGAGCTTTTAGCTTTTCGATATCTGAAGCTTTTATGGCATCATGGCAGTTCCAATAACTTGATTAATTTGTAGATTGTTTGAGATGTTTTTACCAGCATCGTCAGATGTAATCAAGGACGAGCCTACTGATAAAGTTGATGTTTTTAAAACATCTGAAATTGCTGAAAAAGAACTCACAATCTGTGATATGTGAGATGTTAAGTCATCAAGCTTGCTAACTACGGCAAATACATTCAAATTAGTTCAAATAAAAAAAAATAATTACAAACAGATTTATCGAACGGACTTTTAAAGATATAATTATTTATGAGCAAACCCACCTACAACTATACAATTTTGGAACGTTTTTTTCATTGCCTTCAAATCAACTAACTACAAGAAATATCATATTAATGTTAGTTCCTTTTTAATTTAGAAAAAAAATTATTTTTTTTCTGTTCATTTGCAACCATTTACAATCTTTTCATTTAATTTTTGTTGTAGTAAAATATTTTGGTGTGGGCCAAAAAATGCGCAATCGCATTGTTGATTGCATATAGCTAAAGAGCCGCTTATTGCAGGTGTCTGGTTTTTCAAAAAATGATAGAAATATGTTTAAATATTTAATATTTATAAATTTTGTTCCAATGTTGGGCCCCGTAAGGCCGTATGGGGCCATGCCAACAACCTCTCGTACGATTAAAAACTAACCAGTTACTGGATAACGTATACTAAAATACTGCCGTGCTAAGCACAAAGGCCGTATATTGAATTTTTGACATTTCGAGATATTAACACTTTTTAATTTTCAAGTTTCACAGTCAAACTAATCAAAACTATATTTTTAGTCAAAAAAATTTCAGTCTAATTTTGAAATAATTAACTGATATCCCAGTAGGCGTATAACGTATAATTCATAAAAAAAATAAAGAAATTAAAAATGGCAAAAAATTTTCAGTTCAATTTCAATTCAATTTTCGCGGTGTAAGGGCTGTGATAATTCGAAATAATTTTTTGTCAAAAATTTCGAGAGCAAGTATGTTGTACACAAGGCCGTAGGCCGACGGCTTTTATCAATACCACTTGCTTGAGGAATTTTCCAAAAAATTATGAGAATTTATCAAGGAACGAGGGGAATTCCATTAGAAAATTTTTGCCATTTTTCATTTCTTTATATATTTTTTATGAATTATACATTGGCTACTGCGATATCAGTTAATTATTTCAAAATTAGGCTGATAATTTTTAATATTCCAAAAGGCCAGACGTATAAGTATTTGTTATTAGTATTCTAATGTTATTTGTGAAATTGAATGTTGTCATTACATTTTAGAGAATTTCATTGGGTTAAATTAAAATAAAACTAAGGCAAAAAATTTTCAGTAGCAATTTCCCAAGGGCGATGATAATTAGAAATAATTTTTTGCCAAAAACTTCGAAAGCAAGTATATTGATAGGCCGAGGGCTATTTTCAATACCACTTGCTTGAGGAATTTTCCAAAAAATCATGAGAATTTATTAACGAACGAAGGGAATTTGTTTAGAAAATGTTTTGCCATTTTTCATTTCTTTCTATATTTTGTATGAATTATACGTTAGCCTGCACCCTGCTGCGATATCAGTTAATAATTTCAAAAATTATTTGATAATTATTAATCTCGCAGCAGAGCAAACGTATAACTATTTGTTATTAGTATAATTCAAATGTTATTGGTGAAATTGAATGATGTCATTACATTTCATTGAGAATTTCATTGAGTTAAATTAAAATAAAACTAAGGCAAAACATTTTCTAAACGAATTCCCCTCGTTCGTTGATAAATTCTCATAATTTTTTGGAAAATTCCTCAAGCAAGTGGTATTGATAATATCAATATACTTGCTTTCGAAATTTTTGACAAAAAATTATTACGAATTATCCCCGCCCTTGGGAAATGACTACTGAAAATAATTTATAAATATTATTAAAAATATTAAAAAAAAGTAAAATAAAAAAATTAAAGATCACATTTTGTTCAAAAGACGTTGTAGCCGATACCTTACCTTCATTGTTTCCGGATCATGAATTCGTTTGTGGAGTTTCCAATTTCGTTTTTGCGCAAATTTTTTACTACATTCTGAACATTCATATGGTTTCTCACCCGAATGACTTTTCATATGGTGGTACAACAGATAATTGAACTCATATTTTTTATTACAAATTTTACATTCGTAACGTTTGTCTGATATCTATGAAAAAATAAAAAATAATGTAAGTAGCAGGTTTTAAGTTATGAAATTACATTTATAAGATTTTTCCTGGGTTCAAAAAATATAGGTAATTTTAAAAAAAATACAGTACGTTTGTATTTTTTGATTTAAATCAACTTTTTGTATTAAATTAAATATAAATACTCTAAGTTTGTTTCTTAAATACGAATGCACTAGATTAAATATATAGGAAATACTCTCTAAGCCAGCTGTAGGACAAACATACTGCTGACGTCAATTTATGAATTTCATTTAAATATGATTCCAAAAATTCGTCAGGATAAATTGATCAAAACGACGTCTACTATTCTCAATCTGATATCACGCTCTAATAACGGATAAACTAAACGCATGTCCAGTGGAAATAAATGGAGCAATATTCCTTTTGTATTTGAAAAATATTGTCATGAATGGTAGATTATCATTTTCTTCTAGGAATAACATTTCTACATAATTTACTCCTGTGGACCCCCCAACCAATGTACTCCAAAAGCTGATAAAATCTTTCTCATGTTACTTGAAAGCTTTTACCAACGTTTCATGAAAATCGATCGATAATTGTAGGCTACAGTAGGGATAAACACTTGAAAAAAAAAACTTTTTAGCCGGAAGTGACAAACCGGAAGTAGGTATGCAGAAATATTGGAAACAGTACTAAAACCTTATATACTAATTTTCTAGTATTGTTCAGTAGGGTTTGCATATTTACCGACATTTTTAATTACCGGTAATACGGTAAAAAAACTTTTATAAAACGGTTAACCGGTAATTTACCGAAATAATAATTTTTGATCTAACTATCTTCAATTATTAGTTTAAGCAAACTATTTATAACTTAAATTGGCGTGTAATAGTATATAATAATAAATAATAATATTTGAAGAAGAAAATTTAAAAATAATTTAAATGTTGAAATTTTTCAAGGTTTTGGTTATTAAAATATTGGCGTAAGAAACAGGTTGTTTTTAAAGTATTATCATTCAAGTTCGACCTGAGTTTAGTGCAAATCAGACTAGTTGCTGCAAACGCACGCTTGAATTCGACACTTGTTGTTCGTATGGGTAACTAATTTATTAAAAGCTTTCTCTAAATAATTGCCACGAATGTTTTGTTCTTGGAAAAAGTCAATTAAACTTTTAATAATATTTGTGAATTTTCTAATAATATTTTCATTTTCTGTTCATTTGTACTTTGCAGCCTTTCTTTTATTGTTAATTCTGAGTTTTGACAATCCTAATATGGACGCAGTTGGTCGATCACTGAAGTGCATACTTCTGAATTTGAGCTTCCGGTTTCGAATCAATCATTTAAAGAAAAACTTTTAACTAATTCACAATTTTTTGTATCCATGGCTTTTTTGTTTAAACTTTAATGGCATTTAAATCATGAAAATGGTGCAAAATATTCGAAAAATATAATTTCCCTTCTTTGATACGTATAACTAACGAGAACTCCTTTAAGTTCTTTACTTATGATTGCTTTTTGTCCACTAATTTAATCTAACATAAATGTTATTATTATATCAGAAACATAATATAGATTTACATCGTATCGACATTGTCTTTAAAGCAACTTATATTGGGTTCAGGGCCTTATGACTATAAGTTAAATAATTTCACTGTCCGAAAAGTTTAAATCAGATTCAATGGCGATTAAACTTTCTAGTATTGCAAAAAGATTGCTCGATCTTGAATCTAGAATCAAGAAAAGTTGTTTTTTCACCACCTTACCATTTTTTTCAAGATTGTCTTTCTTTATTGGTAATTTGCGAAACATCACAACTTTTCTAATTCTTGCTATTACGAAACTTATTTCATCATGCTGAACATGAACAACCTAAGATGGTACGGCAACTAATACTGCAAAAAATTTTTCGTCTACGAAGGGTCTGTTTCTTCAAAATATCTATTTCCCCTACATGAATATTGCTGATGCTTCTGTTATAAAATATAATTATAATCGTTAGCTGAAGGAAATAAACCCAATTGACGATAAGCATTAATCAGAGATTCTACTTTTTTCTTAACGGCAGCATTATCAGTCGTAATTGAATCAATGTTCTATTCAGTTTGAACATTTGAACATGTTGTTCAACAGCGTTAAACATTTATCAGATGGCAAGAACCAGATTCCAAAAGCAGTATTTGCCATGAACGAACGAGCATCATGTATCTGTGATTATTTACTTGCTGCAAACTGTTAGAATATTAAGTAGGAATATTTCACCGTATCTTTTGAGGAATTTCTTCCTTGGATTTTTTCTTGTCTTAAAATTTGTTTGGTCATGTCCAGTTTATGCTTTTTTATTAAAAATTAATTAATTTTCTTCAGAATTTATTATAATTAGTAATTTTTTCAATTAAATAAGCATAAATATAAGTTTGTTTAATTTTTACCGAAACCGGTAAAAACTTAGAAATTTACCGGTATTTTTGTAATGACTTTTTGTGTGATTTGCCGGTTAACCGGTAAACCGGTATTGAAACCCCTAGTTGAAAGTAGCGAAATATTGTTGTATGTACGTAGGTAGCAGATCCTTTCATGGGCCGGAATGAATTTCATCACAGATTTTTGTATGCGTGCACCTATAAGAAAACCAAGTTCTCCGAATTCTCTTCGAGAAGGATGACCACTACAGTTTAAAGAGCGGCTATCCAAATCTTGTTTTCCGGTTATTGGCTGTCTAATTTCTTGCAGAGCTATGATATCCGTCCTATACCTCTGTTTTTAGACTTATAAACGCATCAGGAGCGCCCAGGCTGCGTACATTTTACGTTCCGATTCGGAGTCTGGTCTTTTTCACGTCCAGGTAAAATTCTGTTTTTGTTTCCGGGTCTGTTATTCTTTTTTCGATTACCAAATTTAACAAATTAGTTTTTTCCGGGGCTTTAATTCTCAATTTTGAGTTATACAAGCTTAAGCTTCAATAAAGCTTCGCTAAAGCTTCTAAGTGGAAGCTAATTATATTTTACTTCTTTTTGTTTTTTTAATGTCTTATTTAGACATATTTTGCACAGTATAAAATATTCTTTTTTAACTACTAACTTGAGAAATCGTCATTATTTACTCGAATGCCCCGATAAGAAGTAATTTTTCTCAACCTAGGTCAATAATAATCACAAAAAATTACCTAGGTTAATAATAACAAATTTTCTTTTATTTTTAATTGAATTGAACAAAACAAGATAAGAAATAATAACTGCATTCCTTTGTTTCGTTTTATTTGTATGAAACTAAACTTCCAGGCTACTTGATATTTTAAGATATTTAAAAAATGAAATGGAAAATGACTTATATCAAAATCTATTAAAAACAAATATGATAATTAGTGTTAGTAGTTAAACAAATTCTATATATACCTCGGTTGAGAAGACTAATATAGACCTCGAACATTATATCCCTCGGCGCTACGCGCCTCAGGATCTAAAATTTCTCGGTCAATAATAGCTTAGTTCTCAACTTTGCTATATTATGTACTATTATTTAGAGTCTTGAAATAGACAAAAAAATCAATCAAAAACATAATCAGCTAAAGAACAGAATCAAAAATCAACTAGAGTGAAATAAAAAAAATTTAAAGATTATTTGGATAAGTATTATAAAGAATGGTATATGAATTTTTTTTACATTTCTGAGAGCTAAAGTCGTCAGGAAGAACTGGGGCGATACAGAGTTTCATAATTTAGTCACTCTATTAAAATAATTAACACAAATGGATGGTGTGATATGCGTTGTTTGTATTGTTATTGTTTGATATTTATGTAACATTTTTAAAAATTAACTGCGTTCATCCGCACCTTTTTTTTGTAGCGAGGCGACCATGTAGTCATAGCCTGACATGTAGACTGCTAAGTCCTTTATGCCATCCTCATATTCAAGAGCTGAAGACCTTTTTGAAAAAAGCCAACAGTCTTGAATGGTCTGCTTTGCAGAAATCTTCTATCCTTAGATAGTTTGATCCTAACATGAAGCGTCGGAGTCCTGAGAGAGCCAAACATTCTCCCACAATGTGAAGGAATGTTTCATCCTCTTCAAGACAAAAGCGGCATGTTAGATCTTTCTACTCGAAGCCGTACTATATGTTTGTTCACATGATGGTGACCTGTTAGTAGTCCCACCATTAGCCTGCAGTCTGACCGAGTCAGATTTATCAGGAATTTGGTGGTTTGCTGGTTCAACTCTGGAGTGAACATCTTGAAGACCTTGCAGCCTTCTGTGCTCCTCCCATGAGAGTCACTGGACCGAAAGAGAACTTCTTCGACTAGCGATCTTATCCTACCTTTCGATATACCAATTGCTGGTTCAGGACCTATGAGCCTCCCTACGGAGCTCTTTGCTAAATCATTAGCTTTTTCGTTCCTGAGATTCTCACTATGCCCTGGTGTTCAAATCAGTGATATGCTGTTCTTGAGCCCGACATAATCCAAGGACCTAGAACATTCTTACACTATTTTTGACTTAATAGTATAACTTCCCAGAGCTTTTAGAGCAGCCTGACTATCAGTAAAAATATTAATGATCTTGCCAGACCACTTAAGCTTCGTCGCTCGCCTTGATGCTGCATTTATGGTGAATACCTCAGCCTGAAAGACAGTGCAGTATTCGACAAGTGGAAATTGCAGACCTAGATCTTCATTACTTAAGTAAACCGCAGCTCCTGCACCATTTTCAGTGAGAGATCCATCTGTGTAGATGTCCAACGTGTTGGCCGCACTGTCCAATAGCAAATTACTTGAGGACCGGTCCTCTATCGTTGGAATTACAACTCTATACTGCTTTTGAAAGACAGTTAGAGGTACTGTGTCATCAGTCGGCATGAACAAATCTGTCAGATGTTCTTCCAGATCCCTCCATAGCGCTTGATGATTTTTCCTACAGCCCCTAGTGTTTCCCAGGAGTTCGAGCCTTTTTGTAGCCTTAAGAGCCTCCATTCTTACAAATATGTGCAAGGGAGGAAGCCCTAATAAGACCTGCAGACTCGCTGTGGGCGTTGTCCTGAAAGCACTAGTGATACATAAGCAAGCAAGCCTTTGTACCACCTCCAGTTTTTTTATCGCATTCTCAACAAAAGTTCTTGAGAGCCATGCAAGGGACCCATAGCTGACAATGGGTCTGACAACTACTTTATACAGCCAGTAGACCATTTTCGGAGACAGTGCTCATTTGCCACCGAAAGCCCTCCTGCATTGCCACAGAACTCGAGTTGCGTTTGCGCATTTAGTCTCTACATGAACAGCCCAATTGAGCCGTTTATCGAGAGTAACACCAAGATGCTTCACATTATCTTGGAGTGTTGGTGTGTTATTACCGATTGAAAGAAAAGTGAAGTTATTTAGTTATCTTCTGTTGGTAAACGCAACGAGCTGTGTCTTAGAAGCATTGATCGAGAGGCCATTCTTCTGACACCAGCTGTTGGTAATGTCCAGGTCGTTCTGCATTTTTCGGCAGAGATGCCTCATGTTGTCTTCTTTCAAAAGAATGCTAATATCATCGGCATAGCCGTATGTGTTTAGCCCTTTATCATTTAATGCAATTAGGAGCTGGTCTACTATCATGTTCCAAAGCAAGTCCTGTTCAGAAGTTTCTTAGATCTTTGTCTGAGTTTATCAAGGTTTTTGTTCCACCAAACTGACTTGTGTGCACTTCGTTGCCTCGTTTCGGGACACGAGCTCTCAAAAGCCCAGACTAACAGATCGTTGAGCTGGTCAACGGCCTGATCAATAGCCCTGACTTTAGAAATGCTTTCACTAGAACGTTACTCCTCTACAATGCCCTTGAAGCACACCCAATCCGCTTGTCTTGGATTCCGGTAGGCGCGATCCTCGACTGGTATTGCCTTTACAAGAAAGTCTATATATCTGTGATCGCTCATGGATATATCCGTTGACACTCTCCAGTTCTTGATGTCTTTTAGAAGAGATCTGGAGCATAGAGTGATGTCTATGGTTTCTTGCCGTTGGAAGTTAACAAAAGTGTGCTCTCCTCCGCAGTTTCGAATTTCTAAATTAGTAGTAGCCAAGTACTCTAAGAGAGACTGACCTCTGCTGTTATTATTGCTACTTCCCCAGCTTACGTGATGTGAATTGGCGTCACAGCCGACTATGATATCCAGGTTTTTATGCTTGGCAAAGTCAACCACGCGCACCAATTCCAGCGTTGGCGGGGGACTAATGGATTCATACGGAAGATAGGCAGACACAATGGGTATCCGCCTTTTTCCGTAGCTGTTCCATAGCTGAGCATTCCAACGGTTAAATCACCTGAGGATAACTCAGCCAGAAGGTGCATATCAAGACTTTGGTGTGATGGTATGCAGGTTCTGGTTTTGCCAGAACCCCCTTTATACAGAATGTATACCGTTCAATGAAAAACCGGCTACTCTGTTTTTAATAATGTAGGACTCTTGAATTATTAATATTTTTGTCTGCAACTTTTAAGCAAGTGAAGCCATGAGATTATATGACCCACTTATGCTATGTTGCACTGCCATCATAACAGTGATATTCGCTTATGTCTTCAAGCGTGATCCAATAAACTTAACATCTACTGAGCCGCACATGAAGAAAAGTTTCGCTTTCCGATTACATATTGCTTTCGCACTATCTTCATCGAAAAGAATGTACAGGATGTTTCCTTCGACAGAGGTTTTATCCTTAGCCAATTTCTTCCCCCCCCCCCCCCCCGTACGATCGGATCCACCATTTGGAATTGTCCAAGCCATTTTGACGTCCAAGACCACCCAATAAAGCCGTCTCAGATTGTCTACGACCTGGAATCCAAATTTTGGCCAGGTGTGTCTTAGGGAGATCACACAGCTTCATTGCTGCAAGCCTTGCTCCTTCCCATGGAATGCAACCAGTAATTTCCTCCACCAACCAGTTCAATGAGAAGTTGTTTGAACATCGGAAGTAGAGTTTTCCTTCTTTCAACGACGCCCCATCAAAGGTTGGCAGAGTTTCTGTTTGTTTCAACATATCTTCAAACAGGGTTTGCTGGATCAAATTGCTTTGTTCCTGGCTGATCGTTGCATTGTCAGATTCAAAAATGCTGCACTAGCATAGCTTGATGCAACCTTGTTCGAACCCGTTGTTGTGTTTGTTGGATGTTGTGGTGCTGTGGTGCTGTTATGTGTAATTGTGTGTTTGTGTTTTTGTTTTTATTTTTTTTTTTTTTGTTCGATTTACCCATACTGCATATAATTATTGGTCGGAAAGACGGTCGAGTCAAGCAGGGCCGCCTTACTTGACCAAGTCGCAATACTGCAGGGAGAGACCGAGCCCTGAGTTGTGCGCCGTTAGCGACTGATGAAGATCACTATCAAGACTGTTTAGTGTTTTTAAAGAAGTTGAAATACTAGTTGGGTAGGGCGTTAACCTTAGGCCCAACCCAAATTGTCGTGAATGGGTCCGTTCTGCATCTTAAAGGTACCAGAAACAACCTTTTTACACGTTTATATAGCGCGCCGCTTGACCCAAGACCGACACCCGCTCCTAGCCGCCCCTAACATGGAGAACAGACGCTTGGGTCGCATTGGTTTTAAGGTACGAAGTTGAGTTGCCGTGATGCAGCGTCATTGACTAAGCCTTTACCCTGCTTGTCTCCGATGCATCAACCTAATTCACCATTACCCAGGCAGCACGGCGTGGACGTGGAATTTCGGGTTTGGCTACATAGTACAAGAATTTTAAATTTCAAGATGCAGAAGAAAAAGAAAGTTTTCCCCTTCATTTTAAAATTTATTTTATCCACTGAGCACAAAACCTTAAATAAATTCTTACCTGTAAACTTTCTTTCCAATGAACTTTTATTGAATGCTTCTTTAAATTTTTTATGTCTACAAATTCTTTATTACATTCAGAACATTTAAACAACCTTTCACGTGTATGAATATTCATATGTTGTTTAAGTCCATTGTTAGTTGTTAACTTCGCATCACATAATTTACAAGAAAACTGAAAATAAATAGAAAAAAACTTTAAAATTTCTTTAAATGGTTTTTAAAATTTGCTAATGGCCAGTGATGAGAACAATCCAATAAATAATAATACACAGGTTTAAAAAACTAAGATAATTATATGAAATGATGTGAAGAAGCGATATTTTGAAAAATGGGTTATCCAAAATGCTATTTTTAATAAGAAAAAATCATTAGGGTTCGCCGAGTTAAAATCCAACTACTTAACTACATGGCATAAACTTTATAGCTGCGGTAGTAAAATCAAGATATGATAACTCTCGTTGAAGAATTCAAATTCGTTTTTAATTTTTGCAAATTCATACATAATTTAACAGTTTTTTGTTTATACAAAACATTAGATTGTTAACTGAAACAAAATTTTACCTTTAAATTTCCTCGTGTATGAATTTTCATATGAGTTACCAAAGCCTTTTTATATGTGAATTCTTTTTGACAGTGTGCACATTGAAAAAGATTTTCACGTGTATGGATCGTCATATGAAGTTCGCATTCCCTTTTTCCTTTAAATTCCTTATTACAAAATTGACATGGAAACTGCAAGTAAAATTTAAAAAATTGTAGACGGGTTTTAATGCATTTAAAATTGATTTTGTTGTATTTGATTTAACCTTACCTTTATTCTTTTCGGATTATGAATTTCTTTGTGCATTTTCAAATTTTTTGTTGACGCAAATTTTTTACTACATTCTGAACAATCATATGGTTTCTCATCCGAGTGACTTTTCATATGGAGTTTTAACCGAAAGTTGAACTGATATTTTTTATTACAAATTTTACATTCGTAACGTTTTTCTGATATCTATGAAAAAATAATGTAAGAAGTAGGTTTGGTATTGCTCTTAAATCTAATTTAAGTTATTGAAATTACGTTTATAAGATTTAACTCATTTATAAGAGTAATAATATAAATAACATAAAATATTATAAAGTTTGAACAGACGTTACAAAACGTATGCTAGGCTCATGAGTTTTTTTATGTATCACTGAATATTTTAAAAATGGAAATCTTTTATTGCTCTCGGGACATTACATTCATATGATTTTTCACCGGAATGAAATATCAATCGATGTTCCTATTAAAAAGATATTGTAAGCCCCTAGCTCTTCAATTTAGTAAATTTAAAAGAGCCTGCTGGTTACGACTCCTACATTTTTAAGTTTTGTTTTTGGCTTAAAATATGTGATTTAGCTTTCAATGTTTTGAGCGCATGTAGATTTAAAATTTGTTGTCTCAATTATTGTGTTCGAAATATTTTTTATTGATCATCCAGTTTGACATGCATAAATTTTCTGAGAGTTGTTAACTTTTAAACAAATGTTTCATAATTTTTTCTGTTTATTAGTGCTTAGTGGAAAAGTTGATTCTATATTTTTATTTCTAGATAAATACATTGAAATGTACCTTGTTGCTTTGATTTTAAATACGCAAGTCTTTCTGTCTCTCTGTCAATCGTCCAAAATACCTTGTGAAGTTTTATATATATTTTATTTCGTAATCCCGGCTTGAGATCTTTTATCTTTCGGGTCATGCAGGTCATCCCCACGATTGTTACCCCTAACTTATGTCATACCACTAAAGTGAATTCCTGTATATGTGATTGCAATAAACCAAGATTCATTTTGCCTTTTCTATTTAATCTGGGTCTTCTTTAACATTTTATTGTTTTTTATACAAAATATCAAGCTTAATTTTCAAGTTGTGGAGTGATGCTTGTTCATTCAGCATTCATTTGTGCATTCGTTTACCGTCTGTCATGGAGGAGTATGTGACATTCGAATCCATGACATTCGAGTCCATAAGCCATGCGTATTGTCTGGTCAAGGAACTAATCGAAACTCTTACCTTTAATCTAGTTTTTCTGTGTCTTTTAAGGTGTAAAGCCCAGTTATTTCTACTCTCAAACATTTTTTTACATTTAAAACATATATATGTGTGGTTAACAACCCCATGAATTTTCATATGCATTTTCAAGGCAAGTTCATTCGTAAAGTTTTCCTTGCATGTCTTACAACCATACATATCTACAACAATTTCAGATTCTAGTTTTATTTCCTAGGAATAAACGTAAGAAAAATATTTTTATTATCTGAACAGATCTAGGAAATTATAGTATTTTAGTTTGATCATCAGTAAAAATACCTTATTTACCTGATCCAGAATTTACAACGAAGTTTACTTACACTTTTAATGTTTATCTCATCATTTTTCACTTTATTGTCCACAGCATTAGAAGCAAAAGTTATAGTTTCCTCACTCCTAGTTTCATTTAATTCTTTTTTAATGTTATCCATTGATGACTAAAATTGAATTGAATTTGTTAGTTTCAATTTATTTGTATGGGTATAATTATTACGGTAAAATATAAACTATTTTGTCAAACACAAATCATTGTAACACATAACAACAGCCGCTACAACAACATCAATTAAAATCTGACATACGTGGTTCTAGAAATACATGTTAACGGAAATAGAAACATATGTTTACGTTTAAGTCTACATTCACATGATTGTTATTTTTCGTTGTTTTTTTTAATATTGTTCTAAAACAACAAAAATATGAAGATATCGTTTAAACTTTTTTCCCCTAATCTGTCAAAATATTAACTATTTTAAAGAGAGAAGCCAAATTTTCCTCGATTTGTAAATACATACTCTACTTATAAAATATCACTCGTATTCTTAATATTAATGAAATTTCAATGTGTAAATATAAATTTAATTAATAGTTACAACATTTTTAAAAATTGACAATAACTTAATTGATAAAAAACTATACATATCAACTTATAAACTTCAAAGAAAAACAACGGTAAAAAACGTTCTATGATAAAATATCACACGAAAAAATCACACACGAAAGAATATCACAGCGAAAAAATCACACTCCACGAAAATATCACATCACGAAAATATCACATTTCGAATATATCACATCCTAAAATCACACGCGAAAAAATATCACACCCTAAAATCAGACGCGAAAAAATATCACATCCAAAAATCACACGCGAAAAAATATCACATCCTAAAATCACACCCAAAAAAATATCACGTAAAAAATTTTATTGTAAAATAACACAATGTCCGTATATAAAATAAAATTTTTTGAAGTACTCTAACTAAGCTACCAATCCTTCATTTGATATCGTATTTGACTTAGCGAAAAACGTTTTCAACAACTTCACGTTATAGCCCTATCAACTCAACATTAAGTAAAAACTCATGAATATGTTCACCACAGCAATACATTTTTTGGTGTTAGTCATTGGCGATGCAATAAATATCGCAGTCTTCGTTTAAAGTCAATTCTACATACCAATGAAAATTGTACGAGGGTCGCTTGATCACAACCATAGCGCCAAAAACTATGAGGGCCAAGCTCATAAGTTAGTTAATGAAATGAAGCTAGCAAAAGCCAATCATGTAGCTTCAACTCATCTCACAATTGAAATTGGAATGACTCAAGCATCGGAAGGTGTTCAGATGGCTCTACCCAAATAAAAATCACAAATTTGACGCTTACAGTACGCCAAAAGTAAAACAAATGAGAATTCTCTAGCCAATCCGAGAGACATTCATATTTTAATATTTGAAATATAATATGGTATTATAAGATTGAGGAATTGATAATAATTCTTTTTGCTCATACAACTTTGCCAGATTTGTAACTAATTTAAAGTGGTTCCAGAAATATTTTAATTTTTTTTAATAATATGGTGCGTTGCATTGCCATGTATATTAGTATTATTACCAAATAAGACATGATACTTATTGTAAAATGTTGATAGCAGTTTAAGAATTAATACCCCATGCAAATCTGGAATAATTATTACAGATTTAGTGATTGCAGCAATGTGTACCATCGATATGAAATTTTTTGGATTCTCAGGTTTTGAAGATGTCGCTACAATATGATTATTGTGGGCAGCAGTGTGTTCAGGCAAAGGAATCCAGTGAAATAAAGAACAGAATATTGGCAGAATATGATGAATATTGATTAAATAATTTGGATTAATAAGATTAATTTGTAAAAAAGATTAATGACGTGAAGTCGTTGAAAACGTTGAAGCGTTCAAGTCCAATACGGTATCACATGTGTGGCGAACATTAAATTTAAAATTTTTAAGAAATTAGCAGGCGATGATTTCCTTGATATTTATGAAAAAAAAACAAAAAATATTTTATTATTATTCGGATTTTGTTTTTTTTCAAAAAAATAGTTTAGTTTTTGTAAAACGTAACATACATTTTTGAATTAATAATTAAAAGTACAAATTTTTAGTATGTGTGTAACAAAATCATATTTCTATATAATAATAAGATAGACAATTATTTTTACTATCAATGGTATTCTTTTAATGTGAAAATAAGTTAAAATTCATTCGTATATGTCAATTTGATATAAAACTAAAAAATTTATTGTAAACAAATTTGGCTTTCAATATAATATTATATTTAAAAATCAGCAATGGATATTCGTTATTATATAATGATGAAGATGATTGATTATCAGAAGGTGACAGAAAATTTAATAGAACCTGCCAAAAAAGAAATTACTGAAATTCAAGTTATGATGGATGGCAAAGTGTTAATAGAATCGCAACGCTATTTTCCTCTGCTCTGTTCTACACAACTCTACTCAGCTTTACCCTACTCTGCACTACTTTATTTGCTCTATACAATAGCGAGAATAACAAGCTATATTTGGTGACCCCGACAAAGAACAAACCTTCCAATGGAGTCAACTTTAAGAAGCTTAAAATGTATAATTTAATTCATTTTTTTAAACGAGTGCTTCATTTTGTTTTAAATAATTTAATTTTATTATAATATTTTCTTTTTTTTTCACAGCGACACAACACTTTTCCCTTAGTGACCACATATTCTTCCAACTAGTCGTTTCGACTGTTAAGCCATAGTCTAGTTTTCTCCTAGTGAGACATTCTTTTTTTTCTCTCCAAATTCTTATTTTTCGGCTTTGAAGCCATGCTAACTTCTTGTAGTGCGATTAATTTTTTAACATTTTCTTTTTGTTTTTAAATCGATATTATGGGCCGAAGTCTAACATCTCCTTTCTTCGTAAGACCCACTCCACTCTTCTGAAATATTGGGCCGGAACCAATTTTTCGAATTTTCTGATTTTTTAATGTCTATCCCTAACGTTACCCATATGTTACCATAACATGACTATCTTCTAACGTTAACCATCTATCTGTTGACAAAACAGATATGGTCCTTATGGATATAAAAATCAGATTTCATATAATTAAGCAGAAACTCCAAATATCTGATCTTAAAGGAATATCCCCAACGTTACCCATATGTTTTTACAACATGAACATCTTCTGACGTTAACCATTTATCTGTTGACGAACAGGTATGGTTTTATGGATATTTAAAACGACATTTCGTCGTTAATCAGATATTTCTTCTCAAAGCGATCTTTTTCTATGGTACACGTCTCCAAGGTAAACATTGGTCTCAGTCAACTTTGTACTGTTAGACTTTACCAAACTTGTGTTACCATATGCACTCCTTTGCTTTCTCTAAATTTCTGCTTATTCTTGCTTTTAACAGCTACTTTTCGAAAAATGAACTAATACTCACGTTTGTACATGCTAGTATTGTCTCAGTCAACTTTGATCTGTCAGACATTCAGCATCACCGACGTTACTTTTCTGCTTCTTATTTTAAACGAACCTTTTAACCTATGGTACCCATCTCCACAAATATTGGTCTCAGGCAACTCAGCTCTGTCAGACCTATATCTCCACTCGTGTTATCATAACTCCATAATTGTTCGTTTCTTTTCTTTTTTTGCAGAACTCCAATTCGTAAGACCCATAATTTTTCTCTCCACCAACTGGTATCGATTTCTAAACAACCTCTCCAAACTTTTTCTTATTCGCTACAACTACTTAAACCAAACTCTTTCCTTCTTTCCTACTTAACTCTACTTAATTTCTTTATTTATATCGTTCCATCTTCGATGGCACTAGGGGGGGGGGGGGGGGGGGGGAGGGGTGTTGTGGCGAACATTAAATTTAAAATTTTAAGAAATTAGCAGGCGATGATTTCCTTGATATTTATGAAAAAAAACAAAAAATATTTTATTATTATTCGGATTTTGTTTTTTTTCAAAAAAATAGTTTAGTTTTTGTAAAACGTAACATACATTTTTGAATTAATAATTAAAAGTACAAATTTTTAGTATGTGTGTAACAAAATCATATTCTATATAATAATAAGATAGACAATTATTTTTACTATCAATGGTATTCTTTTAATGTGAAAATAAGTTAAAATTCATTCGTATATGTCAATTTGATATAAAACTAAAAAATTTATTGTAAACAAATTTGGCTTTCAATATAATATTATATTTAAAAATCAGCAATGGATATTCGTTATTATATAATGATGAAGATGATTGATTATCAGAAGGTGACAGAAAATTTAATAGAACCTGCCAAAAAAAAAAATTACTGAAATTCAAGTTATGATGGATGGTAAAGTGTTAATAGAATCGCAACGCTATTTTTCTCTGCTCTGTTCTACACAACTCTACTCAGCTTTACCCTACTCTGCACTACTTTATTTGCTCTATACAATAGCGAGAATAACAAGCTATACATGAAAGATTGCTTACAAAATTTATTGCTTACCAAAATCAATAAAATAAGATTAATTTGCAAAAAAGATTAATGACGTGAAGTCGTTGAAAACGTTCAAGCGTTCAAGTCCAATACGGTATCACATGAAAGATTGCTTATAAAAATTTATATTTTATATACGGACAATATGTTTTTTTACAATAAAATATTTTTTACATGGTATTTTTTCGGGTGTGATTTTTAGATGTGATATATTTTGGGGTGTGATTTTTGTATGTGATATTTTTTCGTGTGTCATTTTAGGGTGTGATATTTTCTCGCGTGAGATTTTTGGATGTGATATTTTCGTAATGTGATATTTTAGTGATGTGATATTTTCGTATAGTGTGATTTTTTCGCTGTGATATTTTCGACGTGATATTCTTTCGTGTGTGATTTTTTCGCGTAATATTTTATCAGGACACCTAAAAAACTACCAAAATTACTATGACCGAGATAAATTGGTTGTTTATATCGTTGTTTTTTTTGGTGAACTTTAGTTGTGAGATTGAAATAAAGAAGCGATACTTTCTATGTGTTTTTGTATGGAGAAAACAACAACCAAAAATGAAAAAAAAACAACGAGATAAACAATCATGTGAATGTAGACTAAACGTTAACATTTTGTGAAAAATGAATCGTTGATATTGCAACAATTTTGCTACAATTAGTTAATTATTTCTGCCATACTCTGTATATGGTTTTTTACAAATTCTGCGTAAGTTTTGTCAAACTCACAGTTACTTTCAACAACCAAGACGCCGATAAAATAAAAGCAAATGAACATGGCTATTTCCGTATTCTTGAAACTTCGGTAATCGTTTGAATAACTAAAAAACCAATACGTGATTTTATTTTTCCTTTCTTTTGACACTGGGTGGCACGAAATATGTTAAGAAATAAGGCGAATTTAAAGATACAGATGTATTATTTAGCTTATTTACCATTAACCTTAAGTTATTTACAATTATACAAGTTATACAATTCACCACAAGTACAATTATTTGTGTTAAAAATTGAGAAATAACTGAAGTTAATAGTAAAATACAAATAAGTAATAGCAATATACAAATGCAATTGAAATTTTTTCGATATTTTGATTTCACGAATAAAATTATTTAGAAAAACCGACAGTTTTGCTAAACCAAAGTTTAATGAGTAAAATTGAAAAATTTAAGACAAAAGTTTCAATAGGTAACAATTCGTGATAAGATTTGTTGACGGTTTTATCTGCGGGCTTGGTTCTTTGCTTAGAAAATGTTGCATCTGTTAATTGACTCAGTATAAAACTAACAAGAATTTATAATTGTTCGTTACATACTTCCGAATTGATTATTTGAATTAAGATTTACTTTAAATTCGTTGCATGAGCGTTATCGTTATTTCTTGAATTCTGATTAAGAATAAATTAATTATTTAACGCCGTCGTATAAGCCGGTTCGTGTCACGGGTAATTCAAGCGATCGTTTGAATTCTATAGAATTAATATATTCATATGAATATATCATTAATCCGTACAGCGCACGCTCGCGTAGAAAAAGACTTTCGCGTAGCCTGCATTCTCATGACGAAAGTTTAGTCACAGTTTTCTAACGAGTTCGGGACAAATAAAACGCCATATTTGTTCTTTCATGTAGCTGTTAGGATGAGTTTATTCCTTGTATACTCCTGAGTCAAGTATCGTGTCATCACATTGCTTGGCAAATATGAAAGGATTTTCGATGAAAAATTCACCCGACAGTTTTAGTGTTTATGCGTAGACGAGTTCTACTGATGACCCCTTATATCTTGTTTCATGGTTGCATAAATACCTAAAGGAATCATGTGTATTTCAATCCTATTCTCCAGCCATCGATCATGATAAGTAAAGATATAGAGGTATACATTAGAAGGACGGGAAGTGTTCCATAGTGTAAACATTTGTGTAAATAAATTTCAAGCTCTAAGTCTGGTTTTTGTGCACTTATGATAGTATTGTATAGTCGAAGTGATCGCGACTTTAGCCATTTCAATTTTTTCAACTTAATGTAAATTAAACAATTTTCTTCATTTACATCTTATTTTACTACGGTGTAATATTTTCATTATAGGTTGTATGAGAACATCAAAAACTTTACACAATAATATGTTATAGACAATTTTTGATGCACCGATGCGATTTTCAATCCATTTGGTTAAATTTTAAATCGATTTGATTCAAACGCGGAAAAACTTAACTGTATTACGAAAATTGAGAAATCAAAGAAATACCAATTCAATAGATTATAGAGTTTTGTCTTTATTAATTACAGTTTTGTTTGAAATGTTAATTCAATCGTTCTCATCAGGCAGCATTACTTCTTCTTTACAAATCGTTTCACTGTAACAGGTGCTATAAGCCAAATGAGATGATTCGTTTTCTTCAATATTGAGCTAAGAAAAAGTAAATAAAAATAAATTAATAAACGAATTGCATTCAATTACAAATAAAAAATTGTATAAACAACGGCTATGCAATACTAAGGCGTTGGGTCATTTGTGAATTCATCCATTAATTTTTTAAAACAAACACATTCGTCCAAAATGATGATTATTTTCTTTAGTAATTTTTTATTTGAGTTGGTTTAACTATTAGATTATGTTTAACTTTAATTAATTGCTAAATGAACTCCAAATAACAAAATCTATATGAACGAACGCACATGTAAAAGCGACTTTATGTCTTCATTAATTTTTAAACTGTCTAGGTTTCAATAAATTACAAAAGTGACTTACTTCGGTTTGTGCGGTATAAATATATTCGGTTAACTCTGTTTCAACTAAATCAATTTTCTCGGATTTTATAATTTTAGATAAGGCTGTTGCACATTGATTCTCCGATTTGACATCGACATCTGACAGGAGACCTCCTATTTCTTCAGAACTTGTTTGTGATATTTTCTAAAAATAAAGATTTAATTTTTTCAGAATATTTTTTCCCAATTCAAACTGTAGAAAAGAGGGAAACAGAAAGAGAGCGAGAAATAAAAAGAGAATAAAAGACAGAGAGAGAGCGAGAGAGAGAGAGAGAGAGAGAGAGAGAGAGAGAGAGAGAGAGAGAGAGAGAGAGAGAGGGAGAGAGAGAGAGAGAGAGAGAGAGAGAGAGAGAGAGAGAGAGAGAGAGAGAGAGAGAGAGAGAGAGAGAGAGAGAGAGAGAGAGAGAGAGAGAGAGAGAGAGAGAGATTGTTTTTCCTTATGTTTTTCAGTAAGACTCAAAATTTCCAGAAATGCTAAAAAAAAGTACATGCGGTTTTTTATCAGACGGTAAATCATTTAATTTATTTTCAAATATTTACAAGTTCTTTTGTTGCGATGCTATTCATTCTATATCGTTTACATGGAAGCTACTAAAACTTTACACGATACCAAGTTTGTGACTATTTTCCGTGCACCAAGATATGACAACTCTCGTTGTCAATTTTTAATCAATTTTTTTATCATTCGAACCAAATCCATAACGAGATAAAATTTTACCTGTAAATTTCCTTGCGTATGAATTTTCATATGAGATATCAAAGCAGGTTTCCATGTAAATTCTTTTCGACAGTGTGCACATTGAAACAAGTTTTCGCGTGTATGTATGTTCATATGATGTTCTAATCCCCTTTTGCCTGTAAACTCCTCATTACAAATTTGGCATGAAAACTATATGGAAAATTAAAAAAAAATTGAAAGAATCAAATTAATTTGAATCTTAATATTTTATTTTTATACAAAATATCAAACTTTGTAAATTGCAAGATTTTCGGAGGGAGTCAGTCGGTACTTCTTTTTCCCGTTCCTAATAACTTGTAGTAACACAAATGATAAAACCATAAAAAAAAATCTTACCTGTTGTAATATTTCTTTTTCTGTATGAATTTTCATATGTCGTTTAAGTGTCATTTTGCATGTTAACTTTTTATCACAAAATTTGCAGAAAACTGAAAAAAGGCAAAAAAAAAATGTAAGATTTTTGAATAGTTTTGAAGCAGCAACTTTCCACCTTCCTATCCTTCGTCATTGTAATAAGACGGGGCTCTTGTCCGCTATTACAAACCATAAAACCGTTGTCACAATTTCATGCTGGTAGCTAATGTAACCTCTGTTTCCACCTGGGGAACAGGTTGCACTACTAACGTTTAACTGATATGTCTTGGATGTAGCTTTTATGCCCTACCATGCATAAATATTAAATATGCTTTAACATAAAACACCAACCGGAGAGTATATCCACTTTAGAACCCAGACAGACCGATTGGGATATTTTTAAAGTACATCTTCGGGATAATGTAGGCGTGTGTGGAAGGATCAACTCCACAATGGAAATTGACTTTGCGGCGAACCATATGTAAGATGTCATCACTGAAGCATACCACCGAAACCCTCTAATTACTAAAGTCTAAAATGACCAGGGATGTGCCTTGGTGGAACGACAACTTGGATAGGATGAGGAATTAAGTGCGCAAGTTCTTTAACATAGCACAAAAAAGATAAACACCTAGACGTTTTCCAAATCGGTTCTTACTAACTACAACAAAGATCCCATATGATCAAACATAAACAGTTGGAGAGAGCTTTGCGGAACGATTGATAGTTTATTGCCTGTAGTTCGACTCCGAAAATTACTTGCGTCTGAACACAAAACCATCTGGGTTCAATCTGCCGGCTCGACGGTACCTAGTACATACAACACCATCTGTAATCAATGAAACTCTAGAGACATTATTACAGACCCACTTCCCGTGCTTTACATGCGTAAGCTCTGAAGGACAAAATATACAAAACTTTCGTCCGTTGGATCCTCCAATCAGGAAGGTTGCATACCATCTAGTCAACAAATTATTCTTTCCGTTGAAATCTGTAGGAGGCGACGGAATTCGAAACAGTAAGTTCGAAACAGTCGACTACGTCGTTGATGAAGATTAGGAACAAAAGTAAACCAAAATACCTTATGGAACGCCCCTTTATCAAATAATTTTTGAAATAATTGATTGATATCCCAGTTAAGTAGGCCAAAATATAATTCAGAAAAAATATATAAAGAAATGAAAAATCAGAAGTAATTTCCCAAGGGCGATGATAATTAGAAATAATTTTTTGCCAAAAATTTCGAAAGCAAGTAGTATGTACATATATTGTTATTATCAATACCACTTGCTTGAGGATTTTTCCAAAAAATTATGAGAATTTATCAACGAACGAAGGGAATTCGTTTAGAAAGTTTTTTGCCATTTTTCATTTCTTTATATATCTTTTATGATACGTTGACCTACTTATACCAAGTTTATACCACCGATAGTTTAATAGAATAATAGTTTTTTGCTATTAAACTATCGATACATTGGGCGTTTATACCACAAAATAGTATTATTCTATCTGTGGTATAAACGCTCAGAATAATATTGACAGATAGAATACGGCTAACGTATTTCAAATTTGAATATAAAATCTTATCAACCGAAAAGTATTTCAACAAAAATTATAAAACTAATATTAATTTAAAATTAAAACTAAATTTTGAGTGATTTTGATGTTGCACATTTTTACAATCGCATTTTACATTTAACGTTTTGACCGTTACAATTTTTTTGAAAATACTATTATACTATCGATCAAAAGCAAAATATTAAATAACTATCTGTCAAAGTAAAAAGGTATTATTATATCCGTTTACACCATAATAGTTTACTAGGTGTTGACCTTTTTACTTAAACGTCAAAATGAAATATTAAAAATACTTACAAATATCCGGGGACTAATAGTGAATTTATGTTAAACAAAATCTTCAGTTTTTGTATGAAAAGTGTTAAAAAATAATTTAATAATGTAACTAGGAATTGTTAATAACATTTATAAAAGTATTATGTATAAACTGGTTAAAAATATTCAATAAATTTGTGTTAAATCAATGTTTTTGGTTGCCAATAGTGATGTTTAGTTAGTGCAAAATCTTCAGTTTTGTGTATGAAAAGAGTCAAAAAAAGTTTAAACTAGTTAAATAATAAACTAAACTACAAGTTAATAATAGTATTATTACAAGGGTATATATAAATTAGTTAAATATATTCATTAAATTTATGCTAAAGTCAATGTTTTTTGTTCATAGTACACATTTTTTCCCGAAAAAAACTTGACATATGTGATCAGCTGATTTGTATTTCGAAAACCTTAAATAATTGTTATTTCTTGCAAATCAAGATCGATTTGTGTTGTATTTAAATTGTTTTTAATATATTTGCATTATTATTGGTTTTGCAGTAAATTTTAATACATAATTATTGATTTCTAATTATCATTAGACAGAATATAGCGACGTAACGACAGATTACATACAGAAATATAACGACTTCACGACAGATTACATACAGCAATATAACATTAATTTTAACATAAATTTATTGAATATATTTCACCAATTTATACACACTACTTGTATTAATATTATTATTAATTTGTAGTTTAGTTTATTATTTAACTATTTTAAATCATTTTTGGGCATTTTTCATAACTAAAACTGAAGATTTTCCAGTAACTAAACAACACTGCGGGGAACCAAAAACATCGATTTAACATAAATTTGTGGAATATTTTTGACCAGTTTATACTTTTTACTTGTTTAAATGTAATTAACAATTCCTAGATAAATTTTCAGTTTATTTTTTAACACTTTTCATACAAAAACTGACGATTTTGTATTAACAAAAATTCAGTTTTGGCTCCCGGCTTTAAAATCAACTATTTTATCTGTCAAAATATTTTAAGGAAAATACTCAATTTGCTATTATTCTATTATACTACCATGGTGTAAACTTAGTGTTAATAATTTTAAAAACTGTTTGATAATTTTTAATATCGCAGTAGGCCAAACGTATAACTATTTGTAATTAGTATAATTCAAATGTTATTGGTGAAATTGAATGATGTCATTACATTTCATTTAGAATTTCATTGGGTTAAATTAAAATAAAAATAAGTCAAACAATTTTCTAAACAAATTCCCCTGGTTCGTTGATAAATAATTCTCATAATATTTTGGAAAATTCCTCAAGCAAATGGTATTGATAATAACAATATACCTACTACTTGCTTTCGAAATTTTTGGCAAAAAATTATTTCGAATTATCACCGCCCTTGGGAAATTACTACTGAAAATAATTTAGAAATATAATTAAAAATATTAAAAAAAGTAAAATAAAAAAACCAAGATTACATTTTGTAAAAAAGACGTTGTAACCGATACCTTACCTTCATTCTTTGTGTATCATGGAATCGGCGTTTGTGGCGTTTCCAAGAATGTTTGTGCGTAAATTTTTTACTACATTCTGAACATTCATATTCTGGTTTCTCACTCGAATGACTTTTCATGTGACGCTGTAATGAATTCTTGACCTGATATTTTTTATTGCAAATTTTACATTCGTAACGTTTGTTTGATATCTATGAAAAATAAACATAATGTAAGTAGTAGGTTGAGTATTACACTTAAATCTACACTGAAAAAAACATGTCCTATTTCCAATCGAAATGCAGTTGTCTCAACCTCACCGTACGGTCACATATGGCGAATCAAACTACGAAATTGCTTCAACAACTCTACAATTATAAATCGATGAAGTTGAGACAATCACACGAAATATTTACGTGAAAATAAAATATAGTTCAACTAATCTCAAATACTTAAACTTTAAAATCAAAAATTCATGATATAGGGCCAAAGAAAATTTTTTTCAGGGAAATAGTTATTATCTTTATTCAACTACTGTTATATTGGATATAACACTTTATATTTTAAATAAACCTCATTCTGTTGTTAGGAAAATGTTATCGGGTAGTTGTCCCAATCACAGTGAAATTGTTTGCAAATAATTTTTTTTTGCATGAATCAACTGCCAACTTCGAGATGAGGTTGTCATGAACTTCAATTTTTTTTTCAGTGTAATTTAAGTTATTGAAATTACATTTATACGATCCATCAACAACTCATTTACACGGGTAATAATATTTTTTTTCTTGCCGTTCATGTAGGAGCGAAGGTCGTTTATTACGTCCGTCTTTCGTTGCAGTCGTGGTCTACCTCGCGGTCGCCCAGTTCCTGGGGCACTAACGTACATTTTTTCATCATTCCAGACTGTGAATCGGCTCGTATAACATGCCCAAACCAAGCAATCCTGTTGGAACGGATACAACCTATTACATCTGGACCCTCAAGAAGATCTCTGATCTCAAAGTTAAATCGCGTTCTGTACTCTCCAGCGTCTGTCTTAAGTGGACCAAAAACGTCTTGTATAACTTGAGTTTGGTGTTAGTTGATACATACGGTGATCCAAGGAGAGGGTTAATTGAGTAGAAAGTTCGATTACCTGCAGGGATTCGAGCCTAATATTAAAAAATTGTAACGGACATTATTATAGGGTTACGAATAAATTTCTTGAATATAATCTTGTTTTGATTTAACCGGATTTAAAATAATTGTTTATAATTAAAGAAATTGTTGTTTTCGTTTTAAGGACGTTTATGATAATTTTACATGTTCCCACATTACCCACCCCGCAGTAGAATACCCCTACGAAAAATTAAAAACGGACTCTTTGGCCTGGTCCCTCAGACGAAGATGGTCCCGGTGAATCGTCGGTCATGTACGCTGGTTTCAGTCTGTCTATGGCGATAGATGTTTTTTTACCATTCATATCTATAACGAAATACTTCCGGAGTCGTTTCACTACTTTGTATGGTCCCTCGTATGGAGGAGTTAAAACGACTATTAAATTTCATTTTGCCGTGAAAAATCGCCCCGTTGACAGTCTTGCAGTTCTAGTTCAACACTTTCATCTAAATGCATATAGAATTTCAGACCTTCATACCAAGTCTATGAGGAGATACGAACTCTTAAAAACGTACGCGGCAAAAATCAAGATCCAAAAATTACCGTTATTTTCCCTTAAGGAGCACATGAAAAAGCGTATATTTTTTTGAAAGAGCATGTCAAAAAATGAATATCCGAAAGTTATAGCCTGATAAAGAAACGAAATTTCGAAAAAGACACATAGGCCAATAGAATTACAGATTGTACGTGTTGTTGTCGGTTATAGGTCAGAATTTTTTTCAATCTCTTGGGGAGGGTACTCATATAATGGACATGCCATAACTTGGTCCCAAACCATGTCAGAAAGGTCTATTTTCTAAAATCTCAGATTTTCTAAGCATTTTGCAAATTTTAAAACCGCATCTCGTTAAGTTGAAAATTCGTTAAGAAATTTAATTTTGCCACTAAGAAGTTTTCGCAGTTTTTTGAACCACTGTAATTGTTGTTAATATTGAATATGGGTATAGGCAACAAAATTGCTAATTAAACCTGACACCACACCTTTTCGATTCCTGTCAAGCAAATTGCGTTCGGATAAAAACTCAGACCTTGCGGCCTGCTCAAAGTTAAGAACTATTTTTGAGGCATTAAGTGCAAAATGAAATTGTGCAAAAACCATTAAACCGAATGAACCGTTCTGAGGCTTATATTTTTTGTTGAGGTTTCAACTGTAAGATAGAGGGGTCAATTATATTATTAACAAGTATTTGCAAACAACAAAATTCAATTGAAAAATTATGTTTTTTCGCAAAAATTTGCAACAAAAATAATTTTTTTTGTTTTTTTTTTAATTTTAAGTTATAGAAAAACATTTAAGGAACAAGAACGTTCCATTGCACGAGTATCTTAAAGTGCACCATTGACGAGTTATATCGCTTACGCCTTAAGCCGTGCATTCACATAAAACAGAAACAGAAACAGAAACCGAATTTCATACAAATTTGACAGAAACAGAAACCTAATTTAGAAACAGAAACAGAAACTGAAAATTCGTCTGTTTTGTCTGGACCAGAAACAATTAAAATTTAATTGTTTCTGGTCCAGAAACTGTCACGTGACGATATTATTTTAATATTTATGTAACTGGATTGTACATTATTTTAAGAAATAAATATTTAGTCAAAAATAATTTACGTTGAAATTAGCTCGATTTTTTTTGATGGATATTATTATGTGCGATAACGAAAAAAATAAATTTCTTCTTCACTATACATTGTGAATATTTGTGTGAATAATTGTGTTATTTTTTTATTTATATGAATGAAAAATAAAATACACAGTTTATTGAATTACAATATTTTTTTTATATTAATATAATTTTTTCAATTTTAATTGGGTTAAATATATATATTTTAATTTTGGCATATATAATATAATATGACAGCTGCCATCTTAAAATTCGGTTTCTGTTTCTGTTTTATTATTCACCACCGTCAACTAAATTAGAAACAGAAACAGAAACTGAAAATTTTCAGTTTCTGTTTCTGTTTTATGTGAATGCACGGCTTTACAAGCAAGAACAAGAAGCAAAAACAAATTTGCAGCACAATTTGTTGAATAACTCCAGTCCCCAGGTGCCGGGCGAGTGGACTCGGCATTTCCATTATGTGAGTATCCTCCCCGAGATTAAAAAAAATTCTAACCTGTAACCGACAACAACACGTAAAGCCGTGCATTCACATAAAACAGAAACAGAAACTGAAAATTTTCAGTTTCTGTTTCTAATTTGGTTGACGGTGGTGAATAATAAAACAGAAACAGAAACAGAAACCGAATTTTAAGATGGCAGCTGTCATATTATATTATATATGCCAAAATTAAAATATATATATTTAACCCAATCCATATATATTTAACCCAATTAAAATTGAAAAAATTAAATTAATATAAAAAAAATATTGTAATTCAATAAACTGTGTATTTTATTTTTCATTTATATAAATAAAAAAATAACACAATTTTGTAATGTATAGTGAAGAAGAAATTTATTTTTTTCGTTATCGCACATAATAATATCCATCAAAAAAAATCGAGCTAAATTCAACGTAAATTATTTTTGACTAAATATTTATTTCTTAAAATAATGTACAATCCCGTTACATAAATTTAAAATAATATGGTCACGTGACAGTTTCTGGACCAGAAACAATTAAATTTTAATTGTTTCTGGTCCAAACAAAACAGACGAATTTTCAGTTTCTGTTTCTGTTTCTAAATTAGGTTTCTGTTTCTGTTGTGGCGTTTCCACCTTTTTATTTCTTTAAATTTTCACCTTTTTGTTTCTTTAACTTTTTCAAAATTAAGTTGGCAATAGTTTTGATTGATTGGAAAAGTACACTGTTTTTTAATATTAAATTTAAGTAGTCTGAGCAAAATTTTTTTGTTCAGAATTAATTGTTTTTCAAATTCATAAAAAATAAGTTGAGTTTTTCTTTGTTCAAGAAGATAAAAAAATATAATTATTTTTTTCTCAAATACGTTAAAATAAATCGCTTTTTAGTTAGATCAAAAAGATCTGTATTTCGAATTAATGTTAATTATATATACATTGCGAATGTTATTATATAAAGTAAAAACTATTTAAATATATATATACATAATTAAAGTTATTAAATTTAATAAAAACTAACCAATGAAATTTAATCTCAAAATTTGTGTTATTGTGGAGCATATGTGATTTGATTATCATTCACCCATTCACCAAATCATCGATATCAATATACAAATAAATTTGGAATTGAATTTAAAAATAGAGAGATAGAGATTAAACCTACCAGATTAAAAAGGAGTGTTAAGGATTATAATATAGCGAGAATGACTAGCTATTATTTAGGACACGAGCAAATATATATAGCGAGAATTTAATAACAAGCTATAAAGTGGTGACCAAAGACGTGTGATCCTGAATTCTTATCATTGAAAACTAAGCTCATCATTGAAGAAAAAATTCAAGTTAAAAACCGTAAGTACTTTTTCAATGAATTAAAATTATTGCCAAAACAAAAATAAAATTTTTAAAAATATTCTTTTGTTTATATTATCTTTTGTTTGTTTTTATTTAATCGAAAATTCCGGTAAAATTTTATGTATATTTGTTTTTAAACTGTTTTCAAGTTACAACGGTAACAAATTTTTGTTTGCGGTCGGTCGTATTATTTTTTAACGGTCGGTATTTATTTTATTCTTGAAAATTATTATATTTCAAAATTATAATGAGCCGAAACAATTCTCCCACTCCAAGTGAAAATCTTGGTATCGTTTATGAGGAGCAGGAACCCGTATTTACTATGACGCAGAGTGCGTTGGATAAATTAAACCAAGATAGCATTTATAAATATGTCAACAAGACAGCCATCATTTATATCTGTTAATTCAGACGTTGTAACGAATGCTGCTTCTGGGTGTTTAACATCCAAAGACACCGAACTAAATAATGTAAATTCATTGAAATTCAAACCACAACAGGTGTTATATAACCAAAACCCTGAAATATGGTTCAGACTTTTAGAGTTACAGTTTGCGAACTCTAATATTAAATCCGAAAAAACCAAATTTTCACACGCAGCAGGATCCATCGACTATCGTTTGCAGAATCAATTATCTGATTTGCTTCATCCCGATTTAGGTCCTCAACCTTATACTTCATTTAAATCTGAAGTCATTCGGATATTGGGTGAGAGTGAGAAAACCAAATTGAGCAATGTTCTTCATCGACTCACTCTTGGAGACAAAAAACCATCGCAGCTTCTTACTGAAATGCGATTAAATGCTGGTGGCAACATCAACGAGAAATTCTTGAAACAAATATGGATGTCAAGACTTCCTCAATCCATTCAATTGGTGTTGACATCCTTTGAGAATGATGTGAGTTTACAGTTGTTAGCTGAACGAGCTGACAACTTACTAGAAACCATGTCACGTTCTCATGTTTCTTTAGTCGATGTTCAATCAACATCTTCTGCATCAAATGGTCAAATTCATCAAAGTCTTTTACACATTAATCAATTGTTGGACAATAGATTCGCGAACTTTGAAACGCAAATAATGCAAAAAATAAATGCTATTTCATTATCTGGTGAAAATAGGTCGCGTTCTAAATCGCGTTTAAGTCGAAGTGCATCTAGATCCAAATCTAGAAATAGAAGTGAATCTTCTAGCGATCAATGTTTTTATCATAGTCGTTTCGGTGATAAAGCATTAAAATGCACTTCTGGTTGTAAGTTTTTCAAACAATTTATAGCCAATATGTCAGATTTAAAAAACGCGTAAATGATCATCAGTGCGCAGTCAGGAGCATTGATGATCGGTCTAGTAATCGTTTGCAAGTTTTTGAGCATTATTCAAAAAGAAAATTTTTAATTGATACAGGCGCTGATGTATCAGTTATTCCTTTAGATATTATTAAAATTAAGCCAGAATCATCAGTTTTCAAATTATTTGCGGCAAACGGCACTCCCATTTCTGCCTATGGCACAAAAATTCTTTATTTAAACATAGGTCTTCGTAGAAATTTTACATGGGAATTTATAGTTGCCGACGTTTCGATCCCTATTATTGGATCAGATTTTTTAAAAACACAGGTCTGCTTGTTGATATACAGAGACAGAGGCTAATAATCAACCTCTCTGTTCTCAACAGCTAGCCTTTCCGATAGTGATGAACCATCACTTTTCTTAATTGATAAAACAACTTTATCAACTGATATTTTAAAACTTCTTGATAAGTTTCCAGAGGTTACCAATCAGAACCTTGTGCCTGATATTACGAAACATAACGTAACCCATAGGTTGGAAACAATAGGTGTACCAATATCTTGTAAGACTAGGCGTTTGGCTCCTGACAAATTACTTATAGCCAAAGCTGAATTTGAAAAGATGGTACAACTGGGAATATGTAGACCCAGTAAGAGCGCTTGGTCCAGTCCATTACATCTGGCCAAGAAAAAAAACGGTGAATGGCGTCCTTGTGGTGATTATCGAGCATTAAACAGAATTACTGTTCCCGATCGATATCCAATTCTTCACCTCCAAGATTTTTCGCATCAGTTGGAGGGATGCACAGTTTTTTCATCAATTGACCTAGTTCAGGCATACCATCAAATTCCAATTCATCCGGAGGACATTCCTAAGACTGCAATATCTACTCCTTTTGGTCTTTTTGAGTTTTGCAAAATGACCTTTGGTCTTAGGAATGCTGCTCAATCATTTCAAAGATTGATGCATTCCGTTTTATCCGGATTCAATTTCTGCTTCGTTTATCTAGATGATGTTTTAATTTCATCAAAATCTCTAGAGGAGCATTTGAAACATTTACAAATGATTTTTCAGAGATTTTCTGAAAATAGTCTAATCATTAATTCAGATAAATGCATATTTGCAAAATCTGAAATTGAGTTCTTAGGCCATTTAGTTTCTGAACATGGTATATTGCCTGATCCTGAACGTGTTCAAGTCATTCAAGACTTCGAACGTCCCAATACAGTTAAACAACTTAAAAGATTTTTAGGTATGATTAACTTTTATCGACGTTTTCTACCTGCCGCAGCGACAGATCAAATCTTACTAAATAATTTCTTAAAAGGATATAAGAAGAATAGTAAGATACCCGTTGCATGGACACCTGAGTCCATACAAGCCTTTATTAATTGTAAAGATAAATTATGCAATGCAACATTATTAGCTCATCCTTCATCTTCAGCTCGACTGGCAATTATGGTCGATGCTTCAGATACAGCAATTGGGGCTGTTGTACAGCAGTTTGTCGAAGGAACATGGCAACCGCTCAGTTTCTTCTCTGTTCGTCTTAATGATACTCAGATGAAGTACAGCGCATATGATAGAGAATTACTCGCGGCATACTCAGGCGTTAAGCATTTCCGGTAATTTTTAGAAGGTCGTGAATTTACACTATTTACTGACCATAAACCATTAATTTTTGCTTTTAAACAAAATTTGGAAAAAGCATCCCCTCGTCAATTTCGCCATCTGGTCATTGGGCAATTTACCACTGATGTCCAGCATATTTCTGGTGCCGACAATGTCGTAGCCGACGCGTTATCTCGCATAGATCAAATACTCATTCCAGAGAAAATTGATTATGCTGCAATCGCGGATGCTCAGACCAATGATGAGGAATTTAAAAACATTCTTCAAAGTAATACAAATTTGAAGTTCTCAACTTTTCCAGTCGCTTTCAATGAAAGTAGACTTATCTATTGTGACACATCAACAGCTATACTTAGGCCATATATTCCTTTGCAATTTCGCCAAAGTGTTTTTGATGCTTTTCATTGTCTTTCTCATCCTGGTGTTAAAGCTTCCACCAAATTATTAACTAAACACGTTATTTGGCCTTCTATTAATAAATATGTCAAAATAATGGCGCAAAATTGTATAGCGTGTCAAAAGTCCAAGGTGTCTAGACATACTAAGTCACCTTTTGGTACATTTAAAAGTCCTTCACAGCGATTCTCACAAATTCACCTTGATATCATTGGTGCTCTTCCAATATCGGAAAACCATCAATATTGCGTTACGCTAATAGATCGTTATACGCGGTGGCCTGAAGCGATTCCAGTTCCAGATATAACTGCTGCAACAGTCGCATTCGCTGTATATAATTCATGGATTGCTAGATTTGGTGTCCCAGAATCAATTGTAACTGATCAAGGGACTCAATTCGAATCGCAACTGTTTTCAGAGTTGTCAAATCTATTAGGTTTCAATAGATTTCGAACAACCAGCTACAATCCGAAGTGCAACGGTATGATTGAAAGATGGCATCGCACAATTAAGTCTGCAATTATGTGTCATAATCGTACAGATTGGACACAGATTTTAGCTACTGTTCTTCTTGGGTTAAGAACCACCTTCAGTGAAGAACTCCAAACCACTTCAGCGGAACTTACTTTTGGAAGCTCGATAAGAATTCCAGGGCAGTTTATCGATTCTACATTAAATTCTTTTAAGCCTCAATCTGAGTTCGTCAAACAATTGAAACAGCATTTTGATGAGTTACGACCAACACCAGCATCCAGACATGATTCATCTTCCTCTTTTGTGAGTAAAGACTTACTAACCTGCTCACATGTATTGTTGCGTACAGATGCTGTAAGGAAATCTTTACAACTTCCTTACACCGGTCCTTTCAAAGTTTTAAGTCGAAGTGATAAGAATTTCAATATCGAAATTAATGGTAAATCAACCAAAATTTCAATTGACCGACTTAAACCATGTTTTCATGAAAATTTAAACGATGAACAAACAAGTTCTTTCGTTAAAGCAACTCAAAATATTCCTTCTGAATCATATGCTAATTTTAATAATTATCAAACTGATCATTCTGATTCCGTTTTGAATCAACAAATTTTAGAACCCACTTCTCTTCTGAAACAATCAGATGTAACTGGTACGAATCAATCAGATTCAGTTCGCCAAAATAAACCTAAAATAAAAAAACAGGTTACTTTTAATGATCAGCCTATTGTCATCACCATTCCGAATTTAAAAATTTCAAAATCTGGAAGAGTAATTAAAACACCGCAAAAGCTTTTGAACTCAATTCGAGAGTGTTTTAATGATTTTAAGAAATCTTTACTTCCAGTATAGGATGAAAGAAATCGTTCGTTTGTGTTTTCTCATGATCATCTACGTCGTTAGGATCCTGATTCTTGTGATGGTTTCGTGATTATTTTCTTTTTCATAATCACTGGGGAGGGAGTATTTGTGGCGTTTCCACCTTTTTATTTCTTTAAATTTTCACCTTTTTGTTTCTTTAACTTTTTCAAAATTAAGTTGGCAATAGTTTTGATTGATTGGAAAAGTACAGTTTTTTAATTTTAAATTTAAGTAGTCTGAGCAAAATTTTTTTGTTCAGAATTAATTGTTTTTCAAATTCATAAAAAATAAGTTGAGTTTTTCTTTGTTCAAGAAGATAAAAAAATATAATTATTTTTTTCTCAAATACGTTAAAATAAATCGCTTTTTAGTTAGATCAAAAAGATCTGTATTTCGAATTAATGTTAATTATATATACATTGCGAATGTTATTATATAAAGTAAAAACTATTTAAATATATATATACATAATTAAAGTTATTAAATTTAATAAAAACTAACCAATGAAATTTAATCTCAAAATTTGTGTTATTGTGGAGCATATGTGATTTGATTATCATTCACCCATTCACCAAATCATCGATATCAATATACAAATAAATTTGGAATTGAATTTAAAAATAGAGAGATAGAGATTAAACCTACCAGATTCAAAAGGAGTGTTAAGGATTATAATATAGCGAGAATGACTAGCTATTATTTAGGACACGAGCAAATATTGAGGAAAGATGAGTGACTATATAAAAAATTTTGGCAGGACAGAAAATTTAAAAGTTCCAGAGATTTACTCATATATTTTTAAGATTTTCCTCTATTAATAATTTTAGTTTAATTTGTTTTATTGAAAACTATTTATAGTCTTGATTTACAAGTAAATGTAAAAAATTTTGTATTTACTTTTAAGACATTTTAAGAATAAAAAAAATAAAATAAAAAACTTTTTTTTTATTTACTAATAAGCACAAAATCTAAAGTAAATTCTTACCTGTAATCTTTCATTTGAATGAGTTTCTAAATGATTCTTCAAACTTACATTAAACGTAAATTCTTTACTACATTCAGAACATTTAAACAACCTTTCACGTGTATGAGTGTTCACATGTCGTTTAAGTGCTATTTTGGTTGTTAACTTCGCATCACATAATTTACACGAAAACTGAAAACAAATAGAAAAAAAATAAAATTCTTTAAATTGTTTTTTAAGTTTAACATTACACTAGTTTACAAGAAAAATCTCCCGAAATAAAACCCAACTTTTCTTATAGATTTGGACCTCCTGAACACGAATATCACATTCATTTTTTTAGGTTAGCTCTTATTTTTGAGATATTCACGAAAAACGATCCAATTCCCAACTTCGAAAACAAAAATGGAAATTTTACTTTACTATTTTAAAATAATTCTTTACTGATGTTTGAGAACGACTGAACATTTAAAATTATTATTTATGGCACAATAAATTAAGTAAAAAATTATTTTTTCCAAATTTTGAGTTATGACTTTCTTTGGGTAAACTTGAATAATTTGGTGCAAACTGCACCAACATTCGTATCTTTCAGCTTAAAAAAAAGAAAATTAAAGCTACTATAGGATCCAAGAAATTAAAAAAAATTGGTATTCTTATTTGTTCAAAATTTATGGTGTTGAAAATGGAAAATTTTTAAAAAAACGTGAATTTTTCGTATTTTTACAACTTTTTCTGACTGTAACTTCCAGAATCCTTAATGGATTTTTACAAAATATAGCTCAAAATGTTTGATGGCATATTTACTATGCACTTGATTCATTAATATATTTAATTTGTTTGTTTTGTAAAATATGAGACCCAAAAACCGAAACAACATTTTTGATCACCGAAAAAATTGGTTTTTCGTGAATATCTCAATAACAAGAGCTAACCAAAAATAATGAATATGATATTCGTGTTCAGGAGGTCCAAATCCATAATAAAAGTTGGGTTTTATTCAGGGAGACAAAAAAAGTTCAAAATTTGTAAACTAGTGTTATTAAAGAAATAAAAATAGATATCTGAGCAAATTAAAAACCTAAAAATTTGTAAAACTTTAAATAGTAGAGAAAGCAATTTGGCCAGCTAAACTTCAACAAATGAGTCACGAGAAATATCAAAACCGAAAATGGTATAACATTCATTAAACAATCTTAAAGAAGATAAGATTAGTTCATTAAAACAGTAATTTGTATGACGTAAGGTTAGTTTAAATAAAATATTTCTAGGGCGAATACTTCTACACGGTACAGTAATATCACATAATTCAAGCAATTCGAAGCACTCAATGCGATTGGTCATTATATCGAAAATAAACATTACCTTTGTTGAATTCCGCCTTGTATCCAATGACCTCATATCCAGAAGCAAAAGCCTGCTACTATAACTTTCGATAATAAATGTTGAAGGGTCACGCGAAGATGGAAGATTACGTAACGCAAATAAATGAAATTGCTTTTGAATTGCCCCGCATATTCTAAAATTGATCGAACATACGTATAGTAAAGTTTTGATAGTTAATGGATCATAAAAACTACCAGCATATTGGCGTATAAAGTAAAGCATCTGATACCCTTTCCTTACAATATAATCGATATGTTTTGAAAATTATAAATTGCTATCAAATATAACTCCTAAATCAGATATGAAATGGACACGTTCAAGCAAATGGCCATCAAAAGCATAAGGAGCACTTACATGGGTTCTTGACTTGTGGAATGAAATTTTTTTACATTTTTCCGAACTAAGAGTTCGTTTGAAGTGGACCATTCCTTAAATCGGTCCAAATCGCCCTGAAGGCGATCGCAATCCGCTATTATCTTAATTTTGGAGAATATTTTAATGTCATCCGCATACATCAGACACTGCGTAAATTCGAAACAGTCGACTACCTCGTTGATGAAGATTAGGAACAAAAGTGAACCTAAATGGCTACCTTGTGGTATGCCCCAATGTACATCAAACACTTCTGAAAAAGAATTTTCGATTTTTACGCACATCTTATGGTTTTAAAGATACGAATAAAATCAATTGATCGACACACAATCGCAATTCAACTTCACAATTTTTTTTATTATAACTGCAAGCTTTAACTTATCAAACACCTTAGAAAAATCGGTGTAAAATTACGTCTACTTGGTAACCATCAGAACATGAAATCTGCTTCGCTACACTTATAAATAAAGTTTTTGCGTAGGCATTTTGTTGACGTAGAAGCAATGATTTCAAAAAGTGGTTATGAGAAATGCTAGCATATAATTTTTAATTTTTCTTTTTAAATATATGAATGAAAATAATCAGAACTCTAGCTGATCAGTTCGGATATATGAAAAATTAGCGATCAAATAAGTTAGAGATCAAATAAGCTTACTTGAAAACTTATTTGATCGCTAATTTTTCATATATCCGAACTGAGCAGCTAGAGTTCTGATTATTTTTCATTCATATATTTAAAAAGAAAAATTAAAAATTATATGCTAGCATTTCTCATAATCACTTTTTGAAATCATTGCTTCTACATTAACAAAATGTCTACGCAAAAACTTTATTTATAAGCGTAGCGAAGCACGCCGGGCCCTCCTAGTATATAAAAATACAACAATCAATAATCAATTTTTTATCCTCTTTCATTCACAAACAATATATATTAAAAATTCTAACAATCAAATTTACGATCTCAAACTATCATACCAAACACAAACATTACAAAATTAGTGCTGAAAAAAAATACAACAATCAATAATCAATTTTTTATTCTTTTTCATTCACAAACAATATATATTAAAAATTCTAACAATCAAATTTACGATCTCAAACTATCATACCAAACACACACATTATGAAATTGTCGCTGATATGAAAACATACAACAATCAATAATCAATTTTTTATCCTTTTTCATTCACAAACAATATATACTAAAAATTCTAACAATCAAATTTACGATCTCAAACTATCATACCAAACACACACATTACAAAATTGTCGCTGAAAAAAAATACAACAATCAATAATCAATTTTTTATCCTCTTTCATTCACAAACAATATATATTAAAAATTCTAACAATGAAATTTACGATCTCAAACTATCATATCAAACACACACATTACAAAATTGTCGCTGAAAAAAAAATACAACAATCAATAATCAATTTTTTATCCTCTTTCATTCACAAACTATATATATTAAAAATTCTAACAATCAAATTTACGATCTCAAACTATCATACCAAACACACACATTACAAAATTGTGGCTAAAAAAAAAATACAACAATCAATAATCAATTTTTTATCCTCTTTCATTCACAAATTATATATATATTAAAAATCCGAACAATCAAATTTACGATCTCAAACTATCATACCAAACACACACATTACAAAATTGTCACTGAAAAAAATACAACAATCAATAATCAATTTTTTATCCTCTTTCATTCACAAACAACATATATTAAAAATTCTAACAATCAAATCTACGATCTCAAACTATCATACCAAACACACACATTACAAAATTGTCGCTGAAAAAAATACAACAATCAATAATCAATTTTTTATCCTCTTTCATTCACAAACAATATATATTAAAAATTCTAACAATCAAATTTACGATCTCAAACTATCATACCAAACACACACATTACAAAATTGTCGCTGAAAAAAAAAACAACAATCAATAATCAATTTTTTATCCTCTTTCATTCACAAACAATATATATTAAAAATTCTAACAATCGAATTTACGATCTCAAACTATCATACCAAACACACACATTACAAAATTGTCGCTGAAAAAAAATACAACAATCAATAATCAATTTTTTATCCTCTTTCATTCACAAACAATATATATTATAAAATTCTAACAATCAAATTTACGATCTCAAACTATCATACCAAACACACACATTACAAAATTGTCGCTGAAAAAAAAAATACAACAATCAATAATCAATTTTTTATCCTCTTTCATTCACAAACAAAATATATCTAACTAAATATTCAACTTATTAATATATAAGATAAAACAACAAAGAAAAATAACGTCTATACTCTCCTAGATCAATGCATAAACTGAAAAGAAAATATAAAATACTATAAACAAAGAAAAGATTTGGACGATTCCATTTGATCCATTTGATTTGATTTGAGGGGAGGCAGTTGAATTCAAAAATACATTATAATTCGTCGATAACTTTTTTATTTATGATCCGAAAAATCCCAAAAATCTCTCAGATCTAGGTTACACTAATATCAGTTAGCAGTGAAAATTTGGAATGAGTGAAAATTCGAATAAAAAAGCCTTAGGCTGTACAAAGTACAAAGGTAGCGTTTTAATATATAAGATAACATATACAAATTTCAGCTTTGCTGAAATAAAGTAAATTTTCATAAAATCTTAAACCTTTGAAATTTAAAAAAAAATCGGAGTAGGTGTCTGCCATTAGATTTTTGAATAAAAAAAGATTGTATACTTTAAGATATTAAAACGGCAGTCATGCTGAAATCACGTTTTTGAAGTCAATTTTTACGTTTTTTGACTTGCGGACACGCCCAAAGGAACCATCGGCGGTGATAGTGAATACACATTTCAATTACGGCAGGTGAAAAACTATACCTAGCATCAATATGGAGTTTGCTAACATACCGTAACTCTGCCGATCACTGGCTCTTAGACTATATAATTTAACTGCATTGTCCAAAAATATGTTTTATAGAACATAAATACAAATAAAAAAAGAAAAAAATTACAAAACAAATATTCAAACCAATTTGAAAAAAAATTCATCAAAAAGTGAATATTAGCTCAATTAGGGTTTTTAAAGCCTAAAATACGCAAAATTAAGATTTATTTATTATACGACCCATCAATTGTAAGATAGCAATTGTTTATACAAATGTCATTGTAAATGGCAGACATGATAACAAACGGAAGTAAATGGTCTTGATAGCATTATTTATTCTCGTAATATTTGCAAGAGATGATTTTCAATTTTTTGGAAACCATTAAAAAACAAATGAACTGATTTCGTTCGAAAAGGACTGGGCTGTAGTTACGCCAAGATATATCGATTGTGACCATTGAAGTTGAAATTCAATCTGATCATCCGTTGTTGAGAAAGCGTTAGAAAAATTTATGTCCACATACGACGATACACACGCACATACAAAGACACATACAAACTGCCAGCTAAAAATAGTCTAAACAGCTTCAGGAGCTCATGAAACGTAAAGAAATCATTAAAATTCTGATTTCGAAATTCGACGCATGATCATGATAAAGTTGGTATATATGAACTATCATGTGGTGATTAAAAATATTATACGGCCAGACGCGTAGGGGTTTAAAGAAACGTTTTAAGCAGAATTCTGGAAACATAAAAAATACGAACCAAATAAATCCGCAATAGCAAAACATGTTTTGGAAAATCGTCATTTAAATTTTTCAACGATAACAATAAAATGGATGCTTTTGAATCCCTTTACATTCATAAGGACATTAATGCAATTAATATCGACAAAGGTAACATAAATTCAAATTTATTTAATTTATTTACTAACCGTTTTAAAACCTGTTAGACTTTATTTGTATTTAATTTTTTGATATTGTTTTATTGAAAATTGTTTATTCCTTTTTAAAGTCGAGTTTGCCGATGAAGGGTTGCATATAATCCAAAATGCATTTTTATTAAAATAATAGTATTTTAATCAATCAGTGTGTAATGAAATGTTTATGCTCAAGAAAAAGTTACGAGAGAATAAAATTCATTAAACTCGAATTGATTTCACTACTTTATTCTCGGACAAAGAATTATGTATTATATAAAATAAAAACGTTTTCTTCAATTAAAACAATAAATATTTATTGTTTTAATTGATAAATCAAATTTTTGATTAAAAAAAACCCATTCCAAACAATCAACTAAATTCAACTAAAAGAAATGAGAAAATTTTTGGCCTTAGTTTTATTTTAATTTAACCCAATGAAATTCTCTAAACTGTAATGACATCATTCAATTTCACCAATAACATTTGAATTATACTGATAACAAATAGTTATACGACTGGCCTACTGCGAAATTAAAAATTATCAAATAATTTTTTAAATAATTCACTGATATCGCTGTAGGCCAAAGTATAATTCATAAAAAATTAAAGAAACCGTGGTGGTTCAAGATTTATCTATAAAGTATTAAAAAAAGTAAAATAAAATAATTAAAGATCACATTTTGTTCAAAAGACGTTGTAACGGATACCTTACCTTCATTCTTTCCGGATCATGAATTTCTTGGTGGAGTTTCAACTTTCCCTTTTCCGCAAATTTTTTACTACATTCTGAACATTCATATGGTTTCTCACCCGAATGACTTTTCATATGGTGGTACAACAGATAATTGAACTTATATTTTTTATTACAAATTTTACATTCGTAACATTTGTCTGATATCTGTGAAAAAATAAAAAATAATGTAAGTAGCAGGTTAGGTGTTGCTCTTAAATCTAATTTAAGTTATTGAAATTACATTTATAATATTTTTCTATCAACAACTCATTTATATGAGTAGTAATTATTTTTTCTTGGCGTTCATGCTCCATGTAGGAGCGAGGAAAAGCTAATCCTTCGCAATAGCGATATAATTACCTTGGAAGCCGATTTTTTTAAGATCGTTTATTACATCCGTCTCCCATTGCAGTCGTGGTCTACCTCGCGGTCGCCCAGTCTCTGGGGTACTAACGTATATTTTTTAATCATTCCAGACTGTAAATCGGCTCGTATAACATGCCCAAACCAAGCAATCATGTTGGAACGGATAAAACCTATTACATTTGGACACTCAAGAAGGTCTTTGATCTCAAAGTTGAATCGCGTTCTGTACTCTCCAGCGTCTGTCTTAAGTGGACCAAACAACGTCTTGTATAACTGGAGTTTGGTGTTAGTTGATACATATGGTGATCTAAGGAGAGGTTTGATTGAGTAGAAAGTTCGATTACCTGCAGCGATTCAAGCTTTTATATCTACAAGTATGGTGTTGTTTGAGTTAAGCATGGCTCCCAAATAATTATAAGATTTATAGTAGGGGAGCCCAAGCGGGGATTTTGCGAGTTACTCGAGCGCGTCAGAAAATCATATGGGGAGAAACCTTGCACCCTGTAATGTACTCCTACCAAATATGAACCCTTAATGTAGTGGGTTGCGTCGAGGGCAACCCGTCGGATTAGTAAAAAAAATCAATCGTCAGAAAAACTCAAGCGCGTCAGATTAAGAGAAGGTAAGTTAAATACATCCAGAAAAGTGTATATTTCAATAATCTGACAATTTGACCGTGACATAAGGAAATAGGCGAGTCACAAAGGTGTAAAAAAAACGACACCTTGAAATACTCGAGTGCGATAAACTTTTTTTTAATTTTGAAGGTAATCCTATCAGGATTACGGAAAATATATATTCTGACAGTTTTCATGGGGCGATTCAGGTAAAATCGTAAATAAAAGATGGAGCGTACAGATGCTGAGAGCTGTGTATTCCCCATTCCGCGCCTCACTTCTCTCTCACTCTTTCTTTATTTCTTACTCTCTCGCACCGACTCCACTAGAGCGTCTGTTGGCATGACGCCATCTCAGCTGATCACCATAGTGTACACGTTTTTGGTGGCTGCTAGACGCTTTGATTTGTTTGTTGTATTTATAAGTTATTTTGTGAATTTCATGCCCTGTTTAAAAATAAATTAAAAACACTCCAAAATCTAGTAAATGTTTGCTCGCTTAATTGCAAGAAAAATCAATTGTCAAATATTTCATATTACATTAGTTGTAGTAATCGTAGTTTTCAATCCAAAAGCATTGATATAACTGAGATAATCCTAGTAAAATAAAACAAAATGGTAAATTATGCTTTTTAACTATTAAATTTACTACAGTTGTAGATTAAAAATACTGTTTTTGAAAAAAATTACATAGAAATAGAAACGACAAATAATTGTCACTTTAAAATTGTCAGACGAACAGTACCCCTCCATATAATTGTCAGATTATCATCCTGGAGGACGAAGACATCAAGAACATCAAGGACATCAAGGACATCAAGATTGATCCCCCTGCATAAAAATCTGACGCGCTCGAGTATCTCAAGGTCACATTTTATTTTTAAATTTTTCAAAATCAGCCATGACTTTTGGTCACGTTTAAATCGTCAGTCATTTAAATAGGACACTTTTTTGAGTTCACTTTACATAAACCTTGAATATCTGACACGCTCGAAAAACTTTTTTTTTTTTGTTTTTCCACCTCTCTATACGCCCACCTCCCTTTAGTTAATCGTCAGATTTATATGTATCGGTTATCAGAAAGACAAAGCGCATATACTCTATGAATATCTGACGCGCTCGAGTATTTTTATGTGACTGTTTTTTTTACATTTTTAAAAATTCTTACACGCTCTCCCCCCCACTAAAATGGAAAACTTGACATAAACTTTTTTTCATTTTAGAACGTAAACTTCACAATCCAATAAGTCCCTATGACGCTCTAGTAACTGCAAATTTAGCATCCCGGGCTCCCCTACTATTATAAGAAACGCCCTCAATTCGTTCTTCGCCGTACATCAAATCGCTCTTCTCTGCCTCTCTTGAAACATTCATATGTTTGGTTTTATCGTAGTTAATTTGAAGACCACTAGCATCTATACTCCATCTACTCAAATAAAATGCCTTTTAAGTTTTATTGCAAGTCATGGTTGGCTCGAAATATTTAAACACGGGCATTTTTTGCAAAAATTTAAAATTAAAAAGGGCATTTACTGATTTAGATACAGCACAACAGGATGTACCACTAAAATTGACTGAAATTAATTCCGGTACATCTTGCTGTCCTGCAGCTAAATTCTGTAACTGTGAAGCGGTGAAGCGTAAAAAATTCCATCGTTTCTGTTCATTCAAAAGCTTATCACTTCACCGCTTCACAATTAGAGAATTTGGCTGCTGATCACGTTTTCAATACTAAAGAATGATTAGGCATAGGTGGCAAAGCGTCCAGGTAAAAAGGAATAAACAAATCTTTCCATTTATTGGAAAAGCAAAACAAAGTCAAAGCCACATTGTTCATTGATTTGTCTCATAGCGCTTACGTACCAGAAGTAAAATAGTATTTAATCAAAATAATATTTAAGGTTCTTCTTTTACTGGACAATGCTCCATGTCACCCACAAGATTTGCAGCTTACAAATGGATAAATTGTATTTCTACCCAAAATTAAAACTTCTTTATTGCAAACATTATACCAGAAGATAATAAATAATGCAACTACTTTCAACAACATGATCCGAATATTGAACTAGCTCTCTGATTTCTGCGAACTGTCAACGAATTTTTAAGTCAATATGAAGATGTTTGCAAGATTTAGCTAAAAAGAAAGCACAATTATTAATTACTAGTATGCAATTATTAACATGCTAGTATGTGCATGCATAATAACTTTTTATTTTTCTGTGAATTTCTTATTAGTTATGTTGCATGTTTCTTTTTGAAAATCAATTTAACTGTTATGTCGATATCTTATGTGATTAAACTGGTACTTTAATGGCTTACCGAATCTGTTTGTCGCCCAAGAAATGACCCAAAAACCCACGTTTTTCGTTTAACACGGTTTTCCATACAAAATTTATATTTTCGATTAACACGTTTTTATTAGGAACGTATCTACCGTTTGAATTTATTGAATTTAAAGAAAATATGTCTATTAAATATTTACACAAAAATCAAAAGATAAATTATAAGTCTGTATTACATGGTATTAATTTCAAAATAGATGCTTGCAGATAAACTCATATGAGTTTTTGCAAGCGATAACTAATAAGAATTCTATTATTAAGTAGTTAAGTTACTTCTTTTTAAACTGTAATTTCTTATAATTAAATAAAGTAAAAAAAAAGTACTGGCAATTCTCAATTTGATAGTGCAAACTCAGTCATTCTTTCACTACTATCATTCGAATTCAAATGCAGGCTGTTGGGGCCCACCACGTTTCCATAAGAGATATCTCCTCCGACCTGTCCATTGTCCTGTCCTGGTGCTTGTTTCATAATCTCTTCCACTGCTATGTAGAAAGAATCCTTCTCGTCGACGGTCTTAACTTCAGTAGGTGCATACAAGGCAATAAGAGAAATATTGTTGTATGTACCGCGTACCCGTAGGTAGCAGATCTTCTCATTGACCGTAATGAATTTCATCACGGCTTCTTGTATGCGTGCACCTATAAGAAAACCAAATTCTCTTCGAGAAGGATGACCACTACAATATAAAGAGTGATTATCCAAATCTTGTTTTCCGATTATTGGCTGTCTAATTTCTTGCAGAGCTATGATATCCATCCTATACCTCTCAGTTTCTGTTTCTAGATTTATAAAAGCACCAGGAGCGCCCAGGTTGCGTATATTGTACATTCCGATTCGGTAGTCTGGTCTTTTTTCACGTCTAGGTAAAATTCTGTTTTTGTTTCCGGGTTTGTTATTCTTTTTCTGATTACCAAATTTAACAAATTAGTTTTTTTTCCGGGGTTAGGGTGTGAATGGGTCCGTTCTGCATCTTAAGGTTACCAGAAACAACCTTTTTACACGTTAAAGCGAGCCGCTTGACCCAAGACCGACGCCCGCTCTCAACCGCCCCTAACATGGAGAACAGACGCGTGGGTCGCATTGGTTTTAAGGCACTAAGTTAAAGTGATGCAGCGTCATTGATGAATCAACCTAATTCGGTCACCATTACGCAGGCAGCACGCCGTGGACGTCGAATTTCGGGTTTGGCTACATAGTACAAGAATTTTAAATTTCAAGATGCAGAAGAAAAGGTAAGTTTTCCCCTTCATTTTAAAATTTATTTTATCCACTAAGCACAAAACCTTAAATAAATTTTTACCTGTAAACTTTCTTTCGAATGATTTTGTATTAAATGCCTTTTTAAATTAGATTGGTGTGTAAATTCTTTTTTACATTCAGAACATTTAAACAACCTTTCACGTGTATGAATGTTCATATGTTGTTTAAGTCCCTTGTAAGATGTTAACTTCGCATCACATATTTTACAAGAAAACTGAAAATAAATAGAAAAAAATCTTTAAAACTTCTTTAAATGGTTTTTAAAATTTGCTACAAATCAAATAATATAATTTATACAACATGTCGTCATCATATTTGCAAGGCCACAAAGATACGATCTGTATGTATCACCCTATAGTTCAAGGAACACAATTTGTAAAAAAAATTTGGTAATGTGACCTCCGCCTAATCCAAATAAATGTAAAAATTAAAAAAAAAAATATTGGTAATGGCCAATGATGAGAACAATCCAATGAGCAATAAATAATAATACAGAGGTGAAGAAGCGATTTTTTGAAAAATGTGTTAACCAAAATGCTATTTTTAATAAGAAAAAATCATTAGGGTTCGCCGAGTTCAAAGCCAACTACTTAGCTGCATGGCATAAACTTTATAGCTGCGGTAGTAAAATCAAGATATGATAACTCTGGTTGAAGAATTTAAATTAGTTTTTAATTTTTGCAAATTCATACATCATTTAACAGTTTTTTGTTTATACAAAACATTAGATTGTTAACTGAAACAAAATTTTACCTTTAAATTTCCTCGTGTATGAATTGTCATATGCATTACCAAAGCCTTTTTATATGTGAATTCTTTTTGACAGTGTGCACATTGAAACAGGTTTTCACGGGTATGGATCTTCATATGACGTTCGCATTCCTTTTTTCCTATAAACTCCTTATTACAATATTGACATAAAAACTGCAAGTAAAATTAAAAAAATTGCACATGGCGTTTAATGCATTTAAAATTGATTTTGTTCAAAAGACGTTGTATTCGATTTAACCTTACCTTTATTCTTTTCGGATCATGAATTTTTTTGTGCCTTTCCAAACTTCTTGTTGACACAAGTTTTTTACTACATTCTGAACATTCATATGATTTTTCATGCGAATGACTTTGCATATGACGCTTTAATGAACTGATGAGCTGATATTTTGTATTACAAATTTTACATTCGTAATGTTTGTCTGATATCTATGAAAAAATAAAAAATAATGTAATTAGTAGGGTTGGTATTGCTCTTAAATCTAATTTAAGTTATTGAAATTACATTTATAAGATTTAACTCATTTATAAGAGTAATAATATAAATAACATAAAATAATTTAAAGTTTGAGCAGACGTTACAAAAAGTATCCTAGGCTCATGGGGTTTTTTTATGCATCACTGAATATTTTAAAAATGGAAATTTTTTATTGCTTTCGGAACATTACATTCATATGATTTTTCACCGAAATGAAATTTCAATCGATGTTCCTATTAAAAAGATATTGTAAGCCTCTAACTCTTCAATCTAGTAAAGAGCCAGCTGTTTACGCCTCCAACATTTTTATGTTTTGTTTTGAGCGCATTTAGATTTGAAATTTGTTGTCTCAATTATTATGTTCGAAATATTCTTTATTGAATATTGATCATCCAGTTTGACATGTGTGGTACCTTGTAGCGAAACAGATGTCAAGCATTATTAGAGATGTGACAGTGTTGTGATGGTAAAGAAGATATGTAAAAAGTTGATTAAATAAACACGAGAATGAAATATTAAATTGAAATTAAAAGTGTTTAATTATAAATAGAAATAATCAAGAACCTAGAGTACAACATGTGGCGACGACGATGGGATAGAAAAGATTTAAATTATTAAACAAAAATTTATTTGAAGAATAAGAGAAATTTTATGGAAAAAAATTGAATTAATTGTGAGGTTATGATTACCGGGGAAGTTTTATTTAGTATAATATAAGGAGTCGAAAAGAAATTAAAGGACTGATTAAATTCGTATATGGTCCGGAATAATAAATAATAAGATCGAGACTGATTAAATTCGTATAGTCTAGAATGATTTGATTCATAACATCAAAATAAAATTCATAAATTCAAAAAAAAAAAAAAATAAAACGGTCGAGACTGATTAAATTCGTAGTCTAGAATTATGATTTAATTCATAAGATCGAGATTAAATTCGTAAGAAAAAAAGAGAAAGAAAAAATTCATCAAAGAAATGGAAATTACAGATTTTGGGTAAGACTGTGTTCCAATCCATGCTATTCAGTACCAAAATTCTAAATTGTACTAAAACTGTCAAATTGGCAATTTCATCGTTCCAATTCAAATATATTCTAAATTGACAGTTAAACATTGTTTTGTTTGTTTTTTCATTGAATGTTAAAAACTAGAACTATATACGGTCTGTCCGACGAGGAGATTTCAATATAAAATATTGAGTTGCTGTATTATATGATTATATAAGGCATAAAAATTTAGAATTAAACGGCGGAAATAGTCAACTAAATTTTTGACTATTTCAATTTAGAATTTTAGTACTAAATAGCATGGATTGGAACACAGTCTAAGTCTTGAATAAATTTAGTACGATGCGTTAAATTATTTTTTTATAGCGACAACCCTTTATGAAAGTCTGACAAGCCGGAAATTTATTCACATCCATTAAACTTTTTTATTAGAACATCGTGAATTTTTGTGAAAAAGAATTAAATATATTAAATTACAAGATAAATAAATAGAACGGAAAGAAATAAAACTTGAAAAGGGGAAAGAAGATTTTTATAAAGGATTTGTGGATTTTTTTCTCTCCTAGTTCAAGTTTTATATTGCTATAAAATGGGAGATCGATTGAATTCACTAAAACCATTTTTATGCTATTCCATCGATAAATCTTTGTCGAGACCAGAATGGGAAAAATGGAAAAGAGCGTTTATTATTTATGCAGAATCTGAGGAGATTACAGATAAAATCGAAACTCCGTAGTAAGTTGCTTCATTTGGGAGGAATCGAATTGCAAGAGATTTTCTTTGGGTTGCCTGGAGCTAATGTTGAGGATGATAAGAGGAAAAAAGTATTCGATGTAGCTATAAAAAAATTGAATGAGCATTTTACGCCTAAAAGAAACTCCACATATGAGCGTCATATTTTCCGGAAATTAAAACCAGAATTTGGTGAAGGCTTCGAAAAATTTTTAATAAAAATTCAAAACCAGGCATGAAATGTTACTTCGGTAAGACGGAGAAGGAAATAATCGACATAAATATCAAAGATAAAATTATTGATTGCTGTACGTCGATTGAATTAAAAAAGAAATTGTTAGAAAGAGAATTGACATTAGAAAAGGTGATTAAAATGTATAAAGTACATGAACAAATTAAAGGTCAAACTTCTCAAATGGAAAATACTAATTCAACAATAGTTTCGAATGTAATGGCTCAAAAAGGAGAATTTTCAAATTCAAGAATAGAATGTTATCGTTGCGGTGTTAAGGGACATATCGCTACCAGTTACAATTGTCCAGCGAAGAGCTATAGATGTAAAAAATGTGACATAATGGGACACTATGATAACTATTGCTGAACTCGGAATCGTAAGTTTATTGATACAAGTCAAACCCGGACGTTCAATAATTACAATAAAAAGTACAAAACGTCAAATATTAGATTGATCGACACTGGAAACGAAGATTCAGTAAAGGATGAGCGAGAAGAATCATCAGAATACCGTGTGTATAATATAATGGATATTGAATTTGATGAGAAAATCTTCTGCAAAATCGGCGGAATTACCATAAACATGATAATTGATTCAGGCTCAACCTATAATATCATCGATGAATTGACATGGAGATACAAGTTGCAAAGGAATGCAAAGATTTTAAACCAACGAGAGAGTTCAAACAAAATATTTAAAGCTTATGCGTCGAATAAACCTTTAAAGATAATTTCTGTTTTTGACGCGGAAATAAGCATCGAAAATGGTGATCAAGTATACCACACTATTGCTTGTTTTTACGTCATTGAAAAAGGTGAAAAACCTTTACTAGGAAAACAAACTGCGATCGCATTGGGAGTTTTGTCATTGGGTTTTGATAGTTTAAAGAAGTTTAAATTGCAAGAAATAAGTCAAATTACTTCAAATTTAAAACCATTTCCAAAAATGAAGAACATTCTGATTGATTTACCTATCGATGAAAATGTGAAAGCAGTTGTTCAACCTTTTCGACGGGTACCAATTGCTCTACAGAAGAAAATTGATGACAAATTGAAACAACTTTTGGATTTAGATATTATTGAAGTTGTCAACGAACCGAGTCCATGGGTATCACCAATGGTCCCTATTATGAAAGAAAATGGAGATCTTCGGTTATGTAGTGACATGCGTCGTGCCAATACAGCAATTTTAAGGGAAAATCATCCGCTTCCTACCATGGAAGATTTCCTTCCACAGCTTAAAAATGCTAAATATTTTTCTCGGTTAGATATCGAAAATGCTTTTCATCATCTTGAATTGAAAGAGTCTTGTCGTTATATTACAATGTTTATTACCAGAAAAGGCCTATTCCGTTATAAAAGATTATTGTTTGGGATAAATTGTGCACCTGAGATATTTCAGAAAACACTCGAAAATATTCTAATCCAACGTGAAAACTGTATTTAGTATTAACTATATTGACGATATTTTGGTATTTGGAGAATCGAAAAATGAGCATGATAAACATTTAGAAAAAGTTTTAAAAACTTTGTCTTTAAATAACATTACGTTGAATGCAAAGAAATGTCTATTTAAAGTTCATCAGATGGAATTTCTCGGACATCAACTTTCGTCAGAAGGAATAAGACCATCAGAGCAAAAGATCGATGCATTAAAAAATTTTCGTCTACCAAAAAATGTAGATGAACTTCGAAGTTTTTTAGGATTGATAACTTATATAGGAAAATTAATTCCTGATTTGGCCTCAGAAACATATCCGTTAAGAGAACTTATCAAAGAAAGTCGGACTTTTGAATGGAATTTGGAACAAGAAAAGGCTTTTCAAAAATTAAAAAAACTCATCTCTGATATTCGAACGCTTGGTTATTTTGATCCGAAAGATCGAGCTCAGGTGATTGCTGATGCGAGCCCTATTGGGTTGGGGGCAATTCTTATCCAATATAAAGGAAATATTCCTCGCATCATATGCTATGCAAGTAAAAGTTTATTCGAAACTGAGAAAAGATATTGTCAAACAGAAAAGGAAGCCTTAGCGTTGGTGTGGTCCGTGGAAAGATTTTACATTTATTTGTGCGGATTGGAATTCGAATTGGTCACGGATGCCAAAGTTCTTGAAACTATATTTTCTACAACTTCAAAGCCGTGTGCGAGAATAGAAAGGTGGGTGCTTAGATTACAGTCATTTAAATATAAAGTAATTTACAAATCCGGGAAATCAAACATTGCTGATGCATTTTCAAGGCTGTGTGTGCTGGATAAATGTATTCCTTTCGATGAAGATTGTGAGCAGTATATAAGGAATATAGTAGAAGCCATGGCTCTAGATATTTACGAAATAGAAAAGGAATCGGAACAGGATGCAGAAATCTGGATTATAAAATCAGCGATAGAAACAGGAAATTGGAATAAAGAGGGAACTCAATTTTTCGAAATGAATTATGCATGTCAGATCACATTCTTTTGCGTGGGACTCGGATTGTCATTATTGTCAACCTACGGGAAAGAATTTTACAACTTGGACATGAAGGTCATTCGGGAGAAACCGTCGTGAAAAGGTGGCGAATCTGGTGGCTAAAGATGGATAAAATGATTGACGATTGTGTAAAGAAATGTCGAGGCTGTTTATTAGTTTCAAAACCATAAAACCAGACCCAATGATTAGAAAGATTTTGCCTGATTCTGCTTGGCAAGATATTGCAATAGATTTTTTGGGTCCTTTACCATCGGGTGATTATTTATTGGTGATAGTTGATTATTTCAGCAGATATTTGGAGATCGAGGAAATGAGAAAAATTACTGCGACGGAAACAATTGAAAAACTAAAAAAGATTTTCTGTCGTTTAGGAAATCCTCAAACGCTTACCTTAGATAATGGAAGGCAATTCATAAGTTCAGAATTCGATAACTTTTGTAGAGAGTACAATATAACATTGAACAATACAACGCCTTATTGGCCACAAGAAAATGGCGAAGTAGAACGCCAGAATAGTTCTATTTTGAAAAGACTAAAAATAAGTCAGGCTTCGAACTGGAATTGGAAAAAAGATCTTTTAGATTATTTAATCACGTACTACCATGTACTACAAAGCTCCTTCGGAAATGATGTACGGAAGAAAAATCAGGGACCAAATTCCAACAATAGCGGATAAAGAATCATCAAGTTCGAAATATGAAGGGTTTCGAGATAGAGATCGGATCATTAAGGAAAAAAGAAAGATTACTGAAGACAAGAGCTGACATGCAAGTCAGAGTCAATTGGGAATCGGGGATACCGTACTAATGAAGAATTTAATTAAAGAAAATAAATTGACTCCGACTTTTGGAAACGAAGGATTTGATATCATAAAGAAGTCTGGAAGTGAAGTGACTTTAAAGATTAATCTTGGAGAAACGATATTTAAGCGGAATGTTGCTCATGTTAAGAAGGTACTGGATAGAGAGGTGGCGGAAGAAATAAAAAATGATTCTTCGACAAATAATGATAATGCAGAACTAATCGTCAACGATGATGGACTTGATTCTTCGGTGAATAAAGATCCAGTATCAACAGAACTAATCGTCGACTATGATGGACCAGGAAAGCGTCGTTTACGTAAAACTCAAAGATTATATTCAAAGATTATATCGTCCAAATTCAAAGATTATATCGTAAACAACTGAACTGAAAAAAGACGAGATGTGGTACCCTGTACCGAAACAGCTGTCAAGAATTATTAGAGATGTGACAGTGTTGTGATGGTAAAGAAGATATGTAAAAAGTTGATTAAATAAATACGAGAATGAAATATTAAATTGAAATTAAAAGTGTTTAATTATAAATAGAAATAATCAAGAACCTAGAGTACAACAACATGCATAATTTTTATGGCAGATGTTAACTTTTAAACAAATGTTTCATTATTCCTTAGTGGAAAAGTTGATTGTATATTTTTATTTCTAGATATATAAAGTGAAATGTACCTTGTTGCTTTGGTTTTAGATACGAAAGTCTGTCTGTCAAGCGCCTGAACTACCTTGTGAAGTTTCATACGCATTTTATTTTGTAACTACGGCTTGATATCTTTTATCTTTTGGGTCATGCAGGTGATCCCCACGATTATTAACTCTAACTTATGTCATACCACTAAACTGAATTCCTGGAGGAGGAGTATGTGACATTTGAGTGTTCCCTCTTGATAAGCCATGTGTATTGTCTGGTTAAGGAACTAATCGGAACTCTTATCTTTAATCTAGTTTTCCTGTGTCTTTTTAGGTTTAAAGCCCAGTTATTTCTACTCTTAAATATTGTTTTACATTTAAAACATTTATATGGGTGGTTAACAATCCCATGAACTTTCATATGCATTTTCAACCCACGTTCATTCGTAAAGTTTTCTTTGCATGTCTTACAACCATACATTTGTACAACTATTTCAGATTCTGGTTTTATTGCCTAGGAATAAACGTAAGAAATATTTTTTTTTATCTGAACCGATCCAGTATATTATAGTATTTTAGTTTGATCATCATTAAAAATATCTTATTTACCTGATCCAGAATTTACAACGAAATTTACTTACACTTTTAATGCTTATCTCATCATGTTTAACTTTATTTTGTCCAGCATTATGAACAGGAGTTATATTTTCCTCACTCTCGATTTCATTTAATTCTTTTTTAATTTTATCCATTGATGACTAAAATTGAATTGAATTTGTTAGTTTCTATTTATTTCTGTACTATTTTGTCCAACACAAATCACAACAATCAAAATCTGACATCCGTCGTTCTAGAAAAACAATAACGAGTAGTTTTTTTAAAAATTTGTTCTAAAAATGTAAATGTTAAATAACGTTTAAACGTTAATATTTTGTGAAAATTCGTCGATATTTGATATTATTAAATGCCGTTTTAAAATGTTGGTTTGTATACGTTTATAGATGTGTGTTTTTAATCGTTTATAATAAGCAACCGTCGATCGTTGTTGTTGTTGTAGCGATGGGTTTGGTGGTAATCCTCCGGGTACATGTCCAGGTAATCCGCTACTGCTCTTGGTAGGAACCATAAACTTTCCTTCATCAGGTTGGTTCAACTGAGGTAGTTGTTTAGGATGCGTGACCAGCCGGATCTTAGTTGAGCTAGAATGGATCTCGTGCTACGGAGTAGTTTGGTCCTCTTCGACAGCGACTGTTATTGACGTTCTATTAAGAACTCGATTTGTGGCGTTGCTCCTTAGAACGTCCTCAGCAGTTTTAGTATGTATAGTGTTTTTATGCCTGTTTCATTAGTAACCTGTCGTTTGTGATATGCGGTGCAAATTTATAAAATCCGTTGAACCGGATACCGTTAAAATGCCACTTTGATAAAAATGGCGCAGTCGTATAATGTCGACTAGTGGAACAACTTTGAGCTTTTATCAATTGCTCAGTCGGTTCGTGTCACGGGTATTTCCCGTGATCGTTTAACAGGGTTCGCAACTGAATTTTATTAGCGTGCCAAACAAAATTTTTTTTTAATAATCGCTCTTTTCGCGTGCCAATCTAAATTATGAAAAATATATTTTTGTAGGAGTAAACCGTAAAATTCACTTTTGCGATTTAAAAATTGTACATAAAGCAGGCATTTTTTTCCTATTGAAATAACAATGCTAAAAGTGAAATAACAATGCCTAAAATTGATATATGAATGCCTAAAGTTATTATAATTACTATTATTTCGAAAAATTACTTTGATAAAATAATTTTCGAAAAAATATTTGACTATTTCGTGTAAATATATGTATTTATGCAAGTAATACAGCATCTTACTCGTACAAAAAATCTTGTATGCAATTCAGGCATAAAGTATCATTTTTGCTTTCGAGTGATTGTTGCTCGAGGCGTTAGCCACTTTCTCAAGCGGAAAAAAACATACTTTATGCCCTTAATACATAAATAGCTATTCTTGTACGAGTAAACCGTAAAATGCAATTTTTCGATTCAAAATTTGTCCGTTAAGCAGGCTTTTAGCCACAACACCAGCTTTGGTTTCAAATGTAAAATTTTTGCTTTTCGATTTATGGCCTGATTAAGGTAGTAAACCTGGTATTTTGACTTATTTCGCTTAAATTGACATCTAGAGATTCCAACCAGCATATTTTTTCAATTTTTTTTTTTGACAAAAATTTTGCAAAATTAGCATGTACCCCTTACCTGTTTTTTTAGCGCAAAAAAAAGTCGTCGCAAATCTTGGGGAATGGCATATAAACTGAAAGGTGGGTCCAAAACCATCCCCTACCTCAAGTTATAGCATAATTGGTAAGCGGGTTTAGCCACAGCACCAGCTTTGGTTTCAAATGTAAAATTTTTGCTTTTCGATTTATGGCCTGATTAAGGTAGTAAACCTGGTATTTTGACTTATTTCGCTTAAATTGACATCTAGAGATTCCAACCAGCATATTTTTTCAATTTTTTTTTTTGACAAAAATTTTGCAAAATTAGCATGTACCCCTTACCTGTTTTTTTAGCGCAAAAAAAAGTCGTCGCAAATCTTGGGGAATGGCATATAAACTGAAAGGTGGGTCCAAAACCATCCCCTACCTCAAGTTATAGCATAATTGGTAAGCGGGTTTAGCCACAGCACCAGCTTTGGTTTCAAATGTAAAATTTTTGCTTTTCGATTTATGGCCTGTTTAAGGTAGCAAATCTGGTATTTTGACTTATTTCGCTTAAATTGACATCTAGAGATTCCAACCAGCATATTTTTTCAATTTTTTTTTTTGACAAAAATTTTACAAAATTAGCATGTACTAACTAACCCCTTACCTGTTTTTTTAGCGCAAAAAAAGTTGTCGCAAATCTTGGGGAATGGCATATAAACTGAAAGGTGGGTCCAAAACCATCCCCTACCTCAAGTTATAGCATAATTGGTAAGCGGGTTTAGCCACAGCACCAGCTTTGGTTTCAAATGTAAAATTTTTGCTTTTCAATTTATGGCCTGTTTAAGGTAGCAAACCTGGTGTTTTGACTTATTTCGCTTAAATTGACATCTAGAGATTCCAACCAGCATATTTTTTCAATTTTTTTTTTGACAAAAATTTTGCAAAATTAGCATGTACCCCTTACCTGTTTTTTTAGCGAAAAAAAAGTTGTCGCAAATCTAGGGGAATGGCATATAAACTGAAAGGTGGGTCCAAAGCCCCAAATCCCATACCTCTGGATTTAAGCAGCGGGTGATCAGTGGGTGATCACTGACCTGAAAATCAGCTGGGCGTCTGTAGTGATGGTGTCGCTGCCATGACATGTAAACTAAATTGGCTTTTCGAACGAATTAAGCCAGGTGGTTCAAAAATAACATTTACTGTATGATCCATCGTGAGACATTAGTGAGTAAAAAACTTTTTCCTAATTTAAATCATGTTTTGAAAGAAGTTGTGTGTTAGTAACTTTATAAAATGCCGCGCACATAATAGTCGTCTTTTTCCCAACTCTGTAAGGAAACGGGATCAGATTTTAAAAATCTCCTTTTGCACGCTGAAGTTAGATGGCAAAGGGGCAGAATTGTCAAGCGGAAAAAGTTTGAAGAGTTTTGGGACTAAAAGATAAAATAACGTTATTTTTTGGTTGTTAATCAAAAGAGAGTATCCATGCTTGTTTGTAATGGCAGTTCAAATTATTTTGCCATTTGCCACCACATATTGGTGCGAAAATGCATTTTATTCCTTTTTATATATTAAATCAAAATATCGCTCTCAATTGTGCAATATTGAAAATGTATTGAGACCAGCGCTTTCAGAAATCGAGCAACAATTACCGTTACTCTGCTCTAAAAAGCAAGAAGACCCATCACTTTAAAAAATATTTTAATGTTTTATTTATTTTAATACTTAATAATATAACTATAAAATGTTTTTAATTTTTATTTTTATATTAGCTGAAATTAAACTAGTATTTGTTGGACATATTTTAAATGAACTTTTATTTATTATAAAAATATATAAAAGAAATTTTAATTTTTTTGACAAATAACGATTATTTCTCAAAAAACTATAGGTTGTAGGTCGCCAAAATACGGCATTTGAAATTTGGGGTCGCAATACAGAAAAGTTTAAGAACCGCTGTACTAACTAACCCCTTACCTGTTTTTTTAGCGAAAAAAAAATTTGTCGCAAATCTTGGGGAATGGCATATAAACTGAAAGGGTCCAAAACCATCCCCTACCTCATTTGGTTTCAAATATAAAATTTTTGCTTGGCAAAATGAAAAGATTTTCGATCAAAAATTCACCTGACACCTGTTTGTGCGTAGACGAGTTCTGCTAGTGGCTCCTTTATATCTTGTTTCATGGTGGCATAAATTCCTAAAGGATTCATATGTATTTCCATGCTATTCTAAAGACATCGATCATGACAAGTTAAGATATAGTGGTATAAATTAGAAGGAAGGAAGTGTTCCAGGATGTAAAAATTTGTGTAGGATTGATTGTTGCCCGTTTAAAATTTCGTCTATAGGTCTAAAAAGCTCTAGAGTTGCATCGTTGAACTGAAGTAACGGATGGTACCAGAAAATAAATTTCAAGTTCTAAGTCTATTTTTGTGCAGTTATTATAGTATTGTAGTCGAAGTGAGTCACGACTTTGGTCACTTCATTATCGGATGCATAAAATAATGCATCCGCGACAGTATTAACGTCAGTGATAAATTGACTAATGAAGTGTAAATAGCGATTTGCTTGTATTTCTTTCATCGTTATTTGCTGGCTCTATTTTCGTAAGTTGATTCTTATTTATTCAACTTAACGTAAATTAAACGATTTCCTTCATTTACAGCTTATTTTACTACGGTGCAATATTTTCGTTATAGGTTGTATGACAACATCAAAAACTTTACGCAATAATATGTTATCGGCAATTTTTGATGTACCAATGCGATTTTTCGATATCAATTCATGCGATCAAATTTTAAATTGATTTGATTCAAACGCGGCAAGAACTGAACTAAATTACTAAAATCAACTAATTAAAGAAATAACAATCCAATAGTTTATAAAGTTTTGTTTTTATTAATTACAGTTTTGTTTTGAAATATTAATTCAATCGTTCTCGTCAGGCAGCATTACTTCTTCTTTACATATCGTTTCACTGTAACAGGTGTTATAAACCAAATGTGATGATTCGTTTTCTTCAATATTCAGCTGAGAAAAAGTAAATAAATTTAAATTAATAAACGAATTGCATTCAATTACAAATACAAAATAAATAACGGCTATGCAATACTAAACTGATTTTTCGTGGCGTTGGGTCATTTGTGAATTCGTTCATTAATTTTTTAAAGCAAACACATTCGTCAAAAATGATAATTTTTTTCTCTTAGATTATTTTTAACTTTAATTAATTGTTAAACTTTAATTAAATGAACGAACGCACAGGAAAAGCGACTTTATGTTTGCAAAAATTTTTAAAACTGCCTATAGGTTTCAATAAATTACAAAAGTGACTTACTTCGGTTAGTGCGGTATTAATAATATATTCGGTTAAGTCTGTTTGAACTAAATCAATTTTCTCGGATTTTATAATTTTGGATAAGGCTGTTGTAGCTTCATTCTCCGATTTGACATCGACATCTGATAGGAGAACTTTAGTTTCTTCAGAATTTGCTTGTGATATTTTCTAAAAATAAATAATTAATTTTTTAAGAATATTTTTCCAAATTCAAACTGTAGAAAAGAGGGAAACAGAAAGAGAGCGAGAAACAAAATTAAAAGAGAATGAGAGAGAGAGAGGTTGTCTATAACAGTGGTTCTTAACCTTTTCGCAGTCGCGGCCCCCTTAAAATAAGTTTTTGACAATCGCGGCCCCCTTATAATAAAATATTCTCGCGGTCTTCATACTCACTATAAAATAATATAATCATCATTATAATATTAATTTTAAAACAATGAATTTATTGTCATATTATGATAACAATAATTAATTGATAGTTTTTAAATATATCTAAAGCAGAATCTTATTCCACCTTATTCGCAAATTCATTTTACTGTATTCAAAAATCAAAACTATAACATAAAGCCTTCAAAATTGAACCCTCATGTAATAAAGAGTTGGCAAAGGTGTCTTGATCCACTATTCCGACTGCTATATTTACGACCGCATCAATACCACTACTTTGATCTCAGTGGAAGAAGACAACATTGCCGTTTATCGGCAACAAAGAACCAAATGAACAGTGAGCTATTTCGATAGTACGGAAAATACTTATTTATAGTACATTATATACCGAGGTGATAAAGTAAATTTTCTACATTGAGGTGGATATTAATTCGCGAGAAACGAAGTTTCGAGCGAATTAAGCACCGAAATGGAGAAAATTTTCTTCACCGAGGTTTATATACTATTTTTTTTACTACTTGATATAAAAAATGCACTAAAACTCTTAATTATTCACAAAATAAAATGTCAATTAATAAGCAAATTGTGAATAAATAAAAATTTTGATTTGGTGAAACATTGTGTATCATATCATTGGATTGTGTATTGGATATTTATTATTCAGGGCTGCTTAGTTAGAAATTTATTTTCAATGAATTTTCTTAAAACTATATAAAAGTCACATATGCTTTGCATTAAAAAATATAGCTTTTATTTATTTTTGACATGAATTGAATTGAATTGAAAATATGTTCAATATTGTTGAGCCAAATTTAGAATTTTTTAGTCTACAACTCACAACTAAACTAAATTTCAACAGAATTCAGTTTAACTTTAACACGAATTAAAATTTCAAATAAACTAAACAATAGTTGCAAAGAAATTTTTGCATTCATTTATTATTTATTATTATTAAAATAAAATCAAAACGCTTATTTTTTTTTAATATATTATTATTATTTTAGGAAGAAACTAAAAAAATTCAAAGATGAACTCAGTTAACAAACGAACAAAAATTATATTTTCATTATTTACTAAGGTGCTAAAATACATATTATTAGGTGTGGGGAATAATTATTAGTAACCTTAGCTGAGAAAAATAACTTTTGTCTTGGGTTTTTGAGTAAATAATTGAAATTTCTCATGCAAGTAGTAAAAAAAAAATATTAGTGTTATATCACTGCTGAGATTGCGTTCCAATTGCTGCTAAGTTGTATTTTACCTGCTAAACCTACATTTTTCAGACATGGTCGTTAAATAATAATTATGAAATGAATGTACGAAAAAAGAAATACACTCAACATGATATCCGCGCTCAACATGGTATCATAATATTCAAATCTATTAAATTAAGTGGTAAGATTCAATGCTAAAAATGTTGATTTGATACATAAAAAAACCAATGTAGTCAACTATTTATTTGACTAAATCAACCTATTTATTCTTAATAATTGTAAAGAAATTAATGCTTTTATCAAAATCTATTACTAAAATTCTTGTTGTTTTTATACTATTTGCATTGAAGAGTTTCTTCAGATTATGGTTTATTTGTTTTATGGTCCATTGTGAAAAATCCTTTTTCAGGCAGATATGTGCAAGCAGGCGTGTATGCAAAAGAGTTCCAAACTGCCTTCCTCAATTTAAAAAATTTGCCATCAAGGGCAATAATTTAGAATTATATTATTTATCAGAAGGATCGTGTTCAAAGTCTTCTCTTATCAAGTTCATTATTTGAAATATTAAAATCGAATTTTTAAAGTGTTTGGGATGTCATTAAATTAAATAATTTGTACGTTCTTTAACAAATTCACAATTAAATATCTGTAACTGTTTGAGATAATTGGGATACATTGAAAACAAAACGATTCGGTCCTCTGAATCCATGCATGGAATTTGTTTTTCATTGCTTTTGTTTATGATAGGATAATCAATTTGTTTTATTTTGGAAATATGATCCCCAAGGACAGGATACTTTTTGTAATTGTGTTTTATTTTTATCGACGGGTGTGACAACCCTATTGAAAATAAATTGATAGTTTGAAATTTGGCATTGCCGGATTTGTTGGAAACATTGTTTTTTAAGTGTGTATTCATAATAAAAACTCCCTCCAGTTATGTGAAGTTTTTAAATTTTTTTCTTTTTTGTAGATTTAAAATTACATTGCGAAATAAAAACACATAGACAGAGAGCTAGTGACCGGCAGACTTGTAACGATCGCAATAATCGCAAAACAATAATAAAACCAAATTCATCTTCGTTTTCAATTCAATAAAAATGCATTTCATTAGTTTCCGTTCATTTTTACATTAATAATAATTTTAAAATTTTCTAAAACTTAACTGCTAGTTAAATTTTGAATATACTATAAAAAGCAAACGAACGTACTAAATTTTTATTTCCAATACTAATGAACAGACGTCGTTGTTAATCATTTGCTGAATTTCGAATATTACACGATTGATTAGAAGAGGTCAAAAGCAAAATCACATTTTTGCAATTTTTAATTTGGAAAAAATTATTTCATTCCATTTTTGCTTTTCAAAAGAATTACAACATCCAATAATCTACTTAATTTATATAGATCAATGTCAATTGATAGTATTATTTAACTTTGATGTAATAAATCAATAATATTTTAATTCAAAAGTGATGTATTTAATTGCAATCAAGCAAATAAAAAAAAAAAAGTTGTAAACAAAGAAAAATTCCAATGTCGTTTTGTTTAATTGTTAAAATTGATTTCTAATTTTAATAACTGTTTTGAGAAAGCATTATTTATTGGCTTTAATTACAATGGAAGATTCCACCCCGCTAAGTAGTTTACAGTGATTTGTGTTTTTGTTTGTTCATCAAAAAGCTGATAATTTGGATGACAATTTCAATTATATTTTTTATTTTATTTCATAGAAGGATAATTGTTGTCATTAATTGTTAAATCTGCTTTATAAAAGTGGCGGTACATGAAGATAAAGTACCCAATGATGTTATCGAAAGTATGAATAGCAAGGATAACAGTGATCGAAGCTATTACCACAGTTAGAGACAATCGTTTGTTTGATGGTTTTTTCGGTTGTTGAAACCGCATGGATTCAAAGGCAGATATATGAATGAAAAGTTAAAGGATCGAATGCAATGTTCAATTGGGCATTTCGAACAACGAAGGTGTAATTCAACAGCAGCAACTTATGTTCACAAATTAGTTCATCCAATTTAATTAATTGATCAAACGCTAGTCAAGGGAATTGAAGAATATTGATGACATCAATCAACAGTTATAATTCAAGGTATTTTTAGATTATAGATACATTAATTTTTATTACTTTATTCTCATTGGAATGTCAGAATAATTTTATAAAACATTAAGAGATTCCCAATTTTCAAGCTTCGTGTGGGGACAGATGCTGTCCCGTAGCATCAATTTTATTTGTAGTAGTAAAGGTCCAATGATTATAACGTGGCTCCGTAACAGGGCAGTCATTACAACGTGGCTCTCACCTGAAGAGGAAGGAGAGGAGAAGAAGGGAGAAGGAGAGTCGCTTGGTCGTGGAGCTGGGAGCTTCCTCGACCAAGAGTACTCAAACGGAGGAGCTGGTTGAGGAGGTCCTCATCTCACCGACCACGCGACAGGAAGAGGAGTGGTCTGGTCCACAGGAGGCCCCTGTTCCTCATTGTATAATTAGTTAAGACTAATTTTTTTTTAATTTTGAAAAAAACCGTTTTGGGACAGCAATTTTTTTGGAGATTGTTTTTTGTGCTGTCATCTGCTTTTAGTAATACTAATTGTTTTTTTTATTTGGAAAAAAGAAAACCGTTTTGGGAAAGCAGTTTTTTTTTGAAATTTTTTTATGCTACCATGTACATATTGTACATATAATTGTTTATATATTGTACATATTTTTGGATGATGCAATTAATTTATATATGAAATTAATCGTATGTTTTTCTGATTTTCCTTTTTAACATCATTTTTAGCTAACATTTATTTTTGTTTTGGATACAATAAATAAAGCGAAAGATTTAACCTAAACAAATATATTAGAGTTAATAACTTAAAAATTAGTAAGCTTAGTTTTGAATTTAAAATAATCGTAATTTTTTTTTTAAATTACCAATTTATTATTTAGTCTGAATATTAAATTTAATTAATTTCATGTAAAACTTTATTAACACATATTATGTATTTCATGTTTCGATTTAGCATTTTTAAATAAGAAATTATTTAGATTATGGATAAGTTATATATTATTTAGGTTTATTGATTCACTTTTCCCAGCGGTAGGCCTAAAAAGCCATCCATAGAGCTTCACTCTTTAACATTGATGTCGTTCTTAGATCGCCTATGGCCATCGGGGTTATGCGATCGAAGAACATTGGTTTCTTCTCTTCATTCGGCGAGGAAGTCCTCAGGGACGAGGAGTGGCGGTGCTGTGTTTGTACTTAGGTGCAAACCAGGATTACCATTCCTTGCTCAGAGGCTTCTTCGGTGTAATGAAGAGAAGAACCAATTGTACTTTGCTTTCAGGATCAGAGGCTTCACCTCATACAAATTCATATTTTTCCATTTTTCCACTTAGCTTTTACAATAGAACAATTTTTCATAGAGTTTAAGATTTGAAGTCTGGTGCTCGGGAGCGTTCTACAACTTTCGCATTAGGTTTAGTTGTAATTTATTTGTAGGTTAAACAAGCACAACTGGGTCAGTAGAAATGGACCTAGTGTCTAATCGTGACAGTTGTGATTGTTTTATTAGGTTGGGGAGAATCTGTTCTGTAGAATCTGGTCGTTAGGGGCTTTTCTAGTCAGTTCTCACATGCATTGTTGGAGTGGGCTCGCGAACGCGGGAATTCAAATTTAGACAAAATGGATATTGTAACCATACTTACTTTTTAAATTGTCTCCAGACGAATCTTGACTTTGGGAATCTCTTATCTAATCATTAAATAAAAATAAAAATAAAATAAATCAAACAAATTTTTCAAAAATTAAATAAATAAAATTTTTTATTAAATAAAGTAAATTTTCGTAATTAAATAATTTTAGGTAAATAAATAATTTTTTTTAGAATCTAAATAATTTTAGGTAGCTAAATAAATAAATTTTCTTAATAAGCAAGACATCAAGATATAAATAAATATTTTTATTTTTTTTAAAAAATAAATAAATATTTCAAAGTTAAGACGGTGCATCCGATAAATAAACATTCTTTTGAATATTTTTTATTTTTCAATTTTTTTTAAAAAAATAAATAAATATTTTTAGGGGTGCTATCGTCAATAAATAATTTTAGGTATATAATTATTTCTGAAATTTCAGCATATCTGAAATTAAAATAAATAAATTATATTTTTACATATACAATATCTTAGGAATTTTTGTACAGATTCAGCAAGGATTAGCTACGACGATCTTTCCTTTGGTTCCTTTACGAAGTTTGTTTTTTTTCAAAAATTTTCTGTTTTTTTTTGGGGCGTTCGTTGGTTTTTTGTCGTTTTGCGCTTTTTATTGTTTTCACTTTTACAGCATACTAGCTACATTTTTTTTGTTGAGATTGGTTTTATTATTGTTATTTGTTATTGTGAATTCTGGATTCTATAAATTTTACCATCAAAATGTCAAGTCAAATAGACATTGACCATCCATTTTATGGATTGGAACCCAGCGAACTGCAAATTGAATGTCTGGTTCGAGGTGTGGATTTCAGGGGGGTCAACTGGGCAGAGGAACTTCGAAACCACGCGGTACAAGGTTCAGTTCTATTAACTGTATCTCACGCGAGAGATTTGGTAGCTGAGTCTCAAATGGTGGTGCAGGCAGCACAACTAATTGTGAATCAGATACGTAGACTTCAGCCACCGATTAATCAGCCATTCTTAGATGGTCTGGCTAATCGTGTGTTGCACTATACAGGGAGGATGAATAGGTTGGGTTCTCGCGATGATTTGCAAGAAGCCCGCACCTACGCTATCTCCCAATTGTCACGCGCTTGGGATATAATAAGATCGTTGTCGACACGTCCAGTTATGCAGAGTAAACCAGGAGGATCATCTGTACCATCCGAATCGCCTGCGTTTCAGCCAGAGGAGAGATCCACTCCAATACCAGGACAGCCAATAACTGATACGATACACAGTTTAAATCGTGGGTATCAACAACAACAAAGACGGGCAGAACAATAACCACCATCGTATTTTCAACAATCAGGTTTAAGAGTGGAGGACTTCGCATTACCACAACTGGGTTCATCGTTCCAAGCTGAACAAAGATACATCAATCCGGCATTGGTACAGCAGCCTCTGAATTATCAACCGATACCACAGGAGCAGTTGCAACAATTTCAAACAAATTATCCACAAGCTCCATTAACAGCACCACCACCATACAACCCACTTCCTCAGGTATCTCGTGTCGCGGCTCCAGCATTGTCACCGGGAGCATACCGAGAGGTACGTAGGAACAATTTGAGTCGTTATGACTCAAATTGGGTTCCGAACTTCACAGGGGATGGTCACTCCCCTGATGTTCATGAGTTTATTCATCGAGTGGAGGCGGCTGCAAGGAGGGACCGTGTGTCCTGGGACGACCTGAGGTCGATCGTTCCACGGTACCTCAAGGCAGCTGCCGATAGATATTATTTGAATTTGACTCATGAATATGAGGAAGTGACCTACTCAGTGCTTAGGGAAGGACTCCTACGCACCTTCGGTACGCTCACCGATGATAAAGCGGTATTACGTGTTCTTTTGAACCGTAAACAGAAAGTCAAAGAGAGCGTTTATGAGTATTTAGTTGAAGTGGGTTCGTTAAATCGGAGATTAGTTCGACCATTTGCTGCAGCTGAATTATTAGAAATCGCTAGGGAAGGACTGAGTGTAGAACTGAAAAACGCTACACTTGCAGCAACAATCACAACTATGGACGAGCTTCGGACATTGTGTCAGAAGTTCGAACGTTTGTGGTCTACACCAGTCCCAACCAGAATGTCAAACTTAAGGATTAGCGAACTACAGCAAATGGACGACTATGAATCAGAAATAGATCCAGAACAAGATGGATATATTGAAGCTGTGGATACACAACCTAGAAGAATTCTGCAACGACCTGTGATATCATCTGGTAATACTAATCAACCTGGTCCATCAATGTCCAGACAACCAATTGTCTGTTTTAGATGCGGGGTAAATGGACATCGAGCTCCTGATTGTTCTAAAAACAGAATAAAACTGTATTGCTGGAAGTGCAACAAACCTGACGTAATTTATGCAAATTGTTCTTATTGTCACCCGTCGTTAAACTATCGACCGAGAGTACATGCTTCGGGGATGGTACCCTCGGTTCAACATCCAATGAGCCCGAAGAAAACGACGAGAGATGTAGCAACGCAGGACGATCGATCACCACTCAGGAAACCAGAATAAAATCACCCAGTACATTTAATTTCCCATCATTACATCACACATATTTTAGACGTCTGGAACGTAACATCAGATATTGGAGGATGAGGAAATTATTTCGTAAAGCTTGTATTTCATCTATCCTTTCAGAAACAAAGGATCCTCGGCCGCGATTGACAATCAAGATTTTGGACAAACATATTTCAGGACTATTGGATAGTGGAGCGTCAATCACTATACTTGGAAGAAATTCCTTGGAATTATTGGAATCATCAGGTACAACCTACCGTAAGTACACTTCGTGTATTCGTACGGCGGATGGTACTGCAAATAAAATTTTAGGTTACATAGAAGTTCCAATAACTGCGAATGGCTCCACTAAACCAATGCGGTTCCATATAGTCCCTGGGTTACGAGAAGAGCTCTACCTGGGCATAGATTTCTGGGAGAAATTCGGTATTGTTCCTTCTTTTGTTAGTGAACTGACTCGCACAGAGCTACAAACTTTTAATACACATAACCTCACCACTGATCAGCAACATGAACTGGATATGATCAAGGATTCTTTCCCGTCATTTGAAGTGTCTGGGCTCGGAAAGACTTCTTTGGTTGAACATGTCATCGATGTTGGTGATAGTGCACCTGTTAAACAGAGACACTATCCCACATCGCCGGCTGTTCAACTAAAGGTCTATGCCGAACTTGACCGAATGCTTCAAATGGGCGTGATCGAAGAGTCTAACAGTTCTTGGTGCTCGCCAGTGGTTTTGGTACAAAAAGAATCTGGTAAAAACAGATTGTGTATTGATAGCCGTCGTGTCAATTCACTAACGAAAAAGGACGCTTACCCACTTCCCTTGATTGATGGCTTACTAGGTCGTCTAAATAGCACAAAGTACATTTCCAGTATTGATCTCAAAGATGCTTTCTGGCAGATTCCTCTGGCAGAAGCATCTAGAGACAAGACAGCCTTCACAGTGCCTGGTCGTCCATTGTATCAATTCCGGGTTATGCCATTTGGATTGTGCAATGCTCCCCAGACAATGTGTCGGCTAATGCACAAAGTGATACCACATCAATATCACGAAAATGTCTTTGTTTATTTAGATGATCTATTGGTAGTCTCTTCCACGTTCCAGGAACATATGGAATTGCTGTCCAAAGTCTCTTCATTGTTAAGAGCGGCTGGGTTAACAATAAACCTCAAGAAAAGTAAATTTGTTCTGAGAGAGGTGAAATACTTAGGATTTTTGGTTGGTGAAGATGGTCTACGAACTGACCCTGACAAGGTAAGAGCTGTAGCAGAGTATCCAGCTCCATCTACAGTAAAACAAATACGACGTCTATTGGGAATGGCTGGTTGGTACCAACGTTTCATACCAAATTATGCAAGCGTGGTATCACCAATCACAGATTTATTAAAGAAGAGTTCGGGGAAACTGAAATGGACATTAGAAGCGCAAGCTGCTTTCGAAAATTTAAAACGATTGCTGACTACAGCACCAGTATTAATTAACCCAGATTATAATAAAGAGTTCTTTATTAGATGCGATGCAAGTCTGACAGGGATAGGTAGTGTGTTGTATCAGGTTGATACTGACGGACAAGAGTGTCCGATAGCCTTCATGTCGAAGAAGCTTAACAAAGCTCAGAGAAATTATTCGGTTTCTGAGCTTGAATGTCTTGCGGCAATTCTTAGTGTGAAGAAATTCAGGGGCTATGTTGAAGGTCACCGATTCACAATAGTGACTGATCACTCAAGTCTGAAGTGGCTTATGTCACAGAAAGACTTGAGTGGTCGTCTGGCTAGGTGGAGCCTAAAACTCCAACATATGGATTTTACCATTGTCCACCAAAAAGGTACCCAAAATATAGTCCCTGATGCTCTATCTCGTCTTTATGACGATACACACGAGGAATTGACGGAAGCATTAACACATCACATTAACGACATTAAAATCGACAATGAAGGTTATCGGCACAACGAATATACGGATATGATAGCTAAAGTTCAATCATCACCCAAGGACTTTCCTTCAATCAAAGTCGTGGATGATAAGCTGTACATACGTATTGAGCCAAGACCTGATGCAATACCTAATGATGTTCCTGTGTGGAAACTCTGGGTACCAAAACCGATGACTTCAAACATGATTCAGAAACATCATGATGATAGTACTGCTGCTCATGGAGGTGTTAAAAAGACTTTAGAATTACTTCGACGTCTTTATTATTGGCCGGGCATGGCGTCACAGGTACACAACTATGTTGTGTCCTGCGACACATGTAAACAAACAAAAGCCACGAATCAGATATTGCGTCCTCCGATGCAATATCAATTCAAAACAGCACGTCCATGGCAGAGAGTCTATATAGATTTTTTGGGACCGTACCCTCGTTCTACACTTGGGAATACGGTGTTATTGATAGTTCTGGATCATGCTACGAAGTTTGTACTACTGAAACCACTTAGAAACGCAACTTCACCGAAGGTGAATGCTTTTCTAAGGAATGAAGTGTTTCTTACATATGGGGTACCAGAGTTTCTGCACAGTGACAATGGCAAACAGTTCACTAGTAGGAACTTTCAAAGTCTTTTGTCAGATTTCGGCATTAAACACATTAGGACCGGTGTCTATAGTCCTCAAAGCAACGCGTCAGAGCGGGTCAATAGGTCAGTCCTGGCAGCAATTCGAGCGTTCATTAAAGGTCAACATACCAAGTGGGATTCACAAATTGGTGAAATCGCATATGCACTGCGGGCTGCAGTACATTCTGCTACCAAGTACTCACCGTACTATTTATTATTTGGTCAACATCCAATCTCGGATGGAAATACTTACCATTTGTTGAGATCACTACACAAGCTTGGTGAAGATGCTGGTGGAGAAATAGAACGCTCTGATCATTTGACTCTGCTCAGGAACCGGGTTCAACAAAATTTAAAAGCAGCTTTTAAGAAATCGCAACATCAGTACAACCTGCGATCTAAACTACGGACTTTTCAACCACATCAACGTGTGTTTGTACGGCAACATCATTTGAGTGACGCTACCAAAAAGTTCTCGGCAAAATTGGCTCCAAAGTTCTTACCAGCAATGATTAAGACTAAGATTGGAAATGTACTCTACGAGTGCATAGATATGAGCGGTAAGAATCTTGGAGTACATCACGCGAAAGACATCAGGGAATGATGTCTTGTCGTTAGGTAGGGTTGTTCCTCTGGCTGATTGTCGTCTCTGGGGTTCACATCTTCAGGTCATACTTACTGGTTGTATCGGGGTGTCCATGTTGCTGACGTTCGGATGGATGGTCGGTCTCAATACTCAGTGAAGTTCTTAAGGACTTCATGAGTGTTGGAACCGGTCATCGGTCTTGACGCCGGTGACTGTGGGTATCTCGATCCCAGATACAGTTTAATAGGTGGAAGTAGTTCGGTGGTTTTCTGTCATGGAAGGGATGGCGACGTTTTTGTGATTTCAAGAGTAGAAATCTTGGTTTCTACCTTGAATTCATGGTGTAACGATCGCAATAATCGCAAAACAATAATAAAACCAAATTCATCTTCGTTTTCAATTCAATAAAAATGCATTTCATTAGTTTCCGTTCATTTTTACATTAATAATAATTTTAAAATTTTCTAAAACTTAACTGCTAGTTAAATTTTGAATATACTATAAAAAGCAAACGAACGTACTAAATTTTTATTTCCAATACTAATGAACAGACGTCGTTGTTAATCATTTGCTGAATTTCGAATATTACACGATTGATTAGAAGAGGTCAAAAGCAAAATCACATTTTTGCAATTTTTAATTTGGAAAAAATTATTTCATTCCATTTTTGCTTTTCAAAAGAATTACAACATCCAATAATCTACTTAATTTATATAGATCAATGTCAATTGATAGTATTATTTAACTTTGATGTGATAAATCAATAATATTTTAATTCAAAAGTGATGTATTTAATTGCAATCAAGCAAATAAAAAAAAAGTTGTAAACAAAGAAAAAATTCCAATGTCGTTTTGTTTAATTGTTAAAATTGATTTCTAATTTTAATAACTGTTTTGAGAAAGGATTATTTATTGGCTTTAATTACAATGGAAGATTCCACCCCGCTAAGTAGTTTACAGTGATTTGTGTTTTTGTTTGTTCATCAAAAAGCTGATAATTTGGATGACAATTTCAATTATATTTTTTATTTTATTTCATAGAAGGATAATTGTTGTCATTAATTGTTAAATCTGCTTTATAAAAGTGGCGGTACATGAAGATAAAGTACCCAATGATGTTATCGAAAGTATGAATAGCAAGGATAACAGTGATCGAAGCTATTACCACAGTTAGAGACAATCGTTTGTTTGATGGTTTTTTCGGTTGTTGAAACCGCATGGATTCAAAGGCAGATATATGAATGAAAAGTTAAAGGATCGAATGCAATGTTCAATTGGGCATTTCGAACAACGAAGGTGTAATTCAACAGCAGCAACTTATGTTCACAAATTAGTTCATCCAATTTAATTAATTGATCAAACGCTAGTCAAGGGAATTGAAGAATATTGATGACATCAATCAACAGTTATAATTCAAGGTATTTTTAGATTATAGATACATTAATTTTTATTACTTTATTCTCATTGGAATGTCAGAATAATTTTATAAAACATTAAGAGATTCCCAATTTTCAAGCTTCGTGTGGGGACAGATGCTGTCCCGTAGCATCAATTTTATTTGTAGTAGTAAAGGTCCAATGATTATAACGTGGCTCCGTAACAGGGCAGTCATTACAGACTTACGGTATTTTAGCAAACTCCATATTGATGCTAGGTATAGTTTTGCACTTGCCGTAGTTGAAATGGGTATTCACTATCCCCGCCGATGGTTCCTTTGGGCGTGTCCCCAAGTCAAAAAACATAAAAATTGACTTCAAAAACGTGATTTCAGCATGTCTGCCGTTTTAATATCTTAAAGTATACAATCTTTTTTTATTAAAAAATCCAATGGCAGAGGCAGACACCTACTCCGGTTCCGAGTATTTTTTTTTTAATTTCAAAGTTTTAAAATTTCATGAAAATTTACTTTATTTCAGCAAAGCTGAAATTTGTATATGTTATTTACATTATTATTATACATATATATTTTAAGAAGCACACACAGGGCGGTTCCAACGCACACGCTATAAGGCTTTCTTTGTCTGAATGGGAATGAAAGCTAATCAGTAGTCATACGTATTGTGAATAATTTTTATGAATGTTATAATTTAATAGTCTGTTAAGTAATAAAAATATAATTTCTTCTAAAGAAATAAACAAAATTTTTTAATTTTTATAATCTTTCTTTAGAACTGCGCCAATTTTGTTTTTGTTTTTTAATTTTTAAAAAACAACTTTATTTACTATAAACTTTATTTCTAATTTAATTAGAGTAATTGTAATTATTAATTTAATTAATAATATTACCTTATAACAATATCTTAAGATATTGAGAGAAATTCACTATAAGAAATAGCTTCTGATATTTACTAGTTCACTATAAGTAATATCTTCTGATATTTACTAGTGATATTTATTAAACTTATGTTTAACAAAAATTATAACTTGTTAGTTTCAAGTCAAATGTGAATCTAAAATCTATGTTTCTCTGTTCGAGTTTTAATACTAATATTTTGTTTAACAAAATTTCAGTTTACAATGTTTAATTTAAATTTTATTATTTTAGCTCTCATGGAAATGATTTTATTATTTTGTCTATCAGTTTATTTCATAAACGAATAACAGGTGTTTTTTATACAAGTGTTCTAGTTGTATCATGTTTGGGTTTTGTTTTCGAAATGATTTATAAATATCAAACTATTTTATAAACAGTTTCGATTACTAATATTCTTAGGAATTTTACTTTTTTTTTTTTTTTTTTAATAAAATGTGTTGTGTAATAGGGTTTAGAATATGTGTCACAACAACACATAAATACCTTTTAAGACCTAGGTCTAGACCTGGGTCCCACAACAACTGGCGTTCTGAGGTGTAGATTAACGCTTTTTTTAAACATCTGTGGGTTGAAGCCACCTGAGACTAAGTGTTCCGGCAAACTATTCCATTTGTACGCAGTTCGGACAAAGAAGTCTCTCTGCGATCTGCCAGTATGAGAGCGCGGGATCTTTACCGTTTCACTGGTTGCGGCAGCCGATTGCCGAGTGGAACGGGGGTAAGAATAAGTTTGAGGCATGATGCCGCTGATTTCATCTGAGCACTGCTGATGACGATATTTGTAAAAAACAACGAGGTCAGCAACAGTGCGACGATGTTGTAGGGAATCAAGTTTTGATGTCAAAGTTCGATCACCTACAATTCGTATAGCTCGCTTTTGAACAGAGTCCAAGAGGGCCAAGATGGAAACAGAGGCAGCACCCCAAACTTGACAGCAGTACTCCATACAGGGACGAATATAGGACTTATAAACATGGAGCAATTGGTATGGAGTGAAAAATTTTTTGCATCTATTTAGGAGGCCGAGTTTTTAAGACGCGCTTTTTGCCATCGCCATTACATGATCGTTCCAGAGTAGGTCATTTGAAACTGTGACACCCAATAAACGAATGTTTTTACATTCACCTATTGTTTCATCACACATACTAAATAAAATATCTTTGGGGAACTCGGTCTTTAATCTGGAAACAATCAACAGCTGTGTTTTGGTGGAGTTGAAATTGACAAGGTTTTGGTCACCCCAGTCGGTGACTTTATTCAGGTCTTTGTTCACGTTTATGGCAGCGTCTCTCCGGGCAGGATTAATTCGTTCGTGCATTTTACCTTTTGAAGGAAGGGGCTCGAACGACTTGTGCAGAGTACTATCATCTGCAAAACTATTTATTGGCTTGCTGGTGATTTTCAACAATTCGTTGATATAAATCAAAAATAGGGTTGGGGACAATACTGAGCCTTGGGGTACACCAGCGTTAATTAGTTTAGACTCAGAAGAATATCCGTCTAAGGTTACCGAAATGTATCGGTCGGATAGAAAATTTTGAATCAGCTTCACAACATTGGGATGAAAACCGTACGCAACGAGCTTGTTGATTAAGTTGGCATGCCAGACTCGATCGAATGCCTTGGAGATGTCTAAAGCGATAACGTATGTTTCACCACCTTTATCAAGTATGCTGTTCCAACAATGCGCTACATAGTTTAATAGATCGGTAGTTGATCTTTTGTTTCGAAAACCGTATTGGCTGTCGGATATTAAATGATTTTCTTCCAGAAATTTTGAAATATGTGTATTAATATAATGCTCATAGACTTTGGATAGGACCGATAGTAAAGCTATTGGCCTATAATTTGAGATATCGGATTTTGGTCCCTTTTTGGGGACGGGCTGGACATTTGCCAACTTCCAGCACGAGGAAATATACCAGATTTGTAGGATTGGTAGAATATTTTAGTTAAAGTTGGTGCAAGTTCTTTGGAAAAGGTTTTTAAAATAATGGGTGGAATATTGTCCATTCCTGATGCTTTGTTGATGTTTAACCCCTTTAAAAGTTTAGCGACTATTTTGGGTTTGAAGTGAAGTTCATTCATATTAACTCCTGAAGACTGGATTTGGGGTATTTCTTTAGGAGTTTCCAAAACAGTGGAATTCAGAGCAAAGCGTTCAGCGAACAAGTTAGCTTTTCTTGCGGGATCATTGACGATTAAATCACCATCAATAATAGGGGGAATAGAAAATTTTGTACCAGAATTTAAAGAATTAATGGCACTGTAGAAACTCTTGTCAGAAACAGACATAGACGTAAGTTTTGAGGCTTTCGCTCTGTCAATTTCGGACTTTTCGTTTGAGATAATCTGATTAGATATTTTGTTGGCCTTTAGATATTGGGATCGATTAGTGGGAGTTTTGTTATGAATCCAAATATTAAATGATCTACGTTTGTTTCTAAGTGCCGTTTTGGCAGCTTTCGAATACAAGTATTTTTGTTTGGGTTTTACTATGGAGAAAGGGACAAATTTATTTATAGCAAATTGGATGGTTTCTGTAAAGTTTTGAGCAGAAACATTTACATTGTCAGTGTAAAAACAATGACGGTCGAAAGGGAAACCATGGAAAAAATTTTGAAGACCACTCTTATCCATTTTTGAGTAGTGAAATATTTTACGGGGTTTGGGAGCTGTAGTTTTAAGTAAATCAGTTTTGATAACTGATGAGATTAAATAATGATCAGAATTTCCAATACTACCTTTCGCAACATCGACACTCGTAATATCTGGCATTGTGGTAAGATAGAGATCTAGTAGAAAACTATTATCACCGCCATTACGGGGAGTGAAAGTCGGGCTTTTTACAATTTGGAATAGGCCCTGAGACGCGGCAAAAATTTCTGCCAGTTTTCCACTATTGTCAACATCGTCGGTCGATTTGGAGAATTCCAACCATGATTTGTTGTGGACGTTGAAGTCACCGGTAACGATAACTTCACAATTAGGGGACTTTGCTCTAATCTCGTCCATAATTTTTGTCAGTATATTAAAAAAGTTTGGGTTACGTTTGTTGGGGGACCGGTATAAAGCTATTGTAAAAAAAGTCATTTCTGGAAGACAAATCTTTAAAACCATTGTATTGAAGCCGTCACCGTGTAGTTCAAAATTTGGAAAGCGCGTGTACGCAACACTCTCATGAATGAATGCGCATACGCCCTGATGGAGTTTGAAAGCTGATTCGAGCCTATATTTGGAATTAAGCGATTCTATAAAGAGAAAATTTTCAGAAACTTGTGTTTCTGTAAGGAATAGAATGTTCGGTTTGTCGTGCTCAAGATGATGTTGCACGTGGTCATGGTCATAATTTTGTTTACTTATTAATATTAAAAGAATCTCATCATGTGGATTTTTTGGAATATTTACTTTTGAGGGTGTGGAATGGAATGTAACTCTCCCCTCGTAAAATTTGGGATTCTCCTGAATTCCATTTGAAAGTTTTACTTTAATTTTATTTTGCTTTTTGCATAAATAAATTAATACACTTGTTATTATTATTAAAATTATAACTGATAGCGATATACCTGAATAAGTTATTACTTTATGTACTTTTAATTCTTGAATTTGTTTTATATTATCTACTGTATCTAGTATTATCTCTTTAAATGATAATACATTTTCATCAGACTTATAATATAAATTTTGAATTACATATTTGTCTTTTATTTCTTTTATATTATTGTTAAATGTTTTATTATCTAATTTGATAGAACAATTATAAAATTTTATGAAATAATTTCCATTTAAAATATGTTTTCTTTCATCACAATTTGATGTAAGATTTATATTCTTACTTAATTGAATTATTAAACTACTATCATCAATATTATAAATTTCTGTATTACATTCTTTTATATTTTTACAATCTTTATTTAATATACAATGTTTTAAACTATTTAACTGATTTAAAGATTTATTTTTATCATATTCGAAATATTTATTATTATTTTCTAATGCTATAGTTATAGGTGTATTTATTAAATTACAATTATCAGTATTTGCAAGAGGCATAATTAACTTTTTATTTATCTCTACCATTGTAAAAGGTATTTTTATTAAGAACATTAATTTATTAGTTTCTGTTCTGGTAAAACCTACCCTTAGGGCCAGTTTCACCATCCTCAGTTAAGTTACAGTTCAGTTAAATTTAAGCTAACTGCCACTTAACCGAAGGAAATGGTTTTCACTAGTCTCGGTTAGCTAAATATTATGTTAAATTCTCAGAGAACTTGATCTACAAAATATATTTAAGTTAAAATTTAACCAAGAGAAATGGGATATGTCATATTTGGATGAAAAATATGAATGAATGAAATATGAGAAATTTTTATAATAAAAATTAAAATACAATAAATAAACTAAACATTTTATTTTATCCATTTCATAAGTTTGAGATTGCAGGATTTTCTTATCTTTTATCTTTCAAAATTCGGTTTGGTTATTCAAAACGAATAGCATTTTAACTTATTGTTAAGTTTGACCGTTGGTTAATTTAACAAAGAGAATTGTGGTGAAACCGAAACATTTTGTTATCCTCCAGTTAAAGTTAAGTTCTGGTTAAAGTTATATGAACGATGTTTTTTATGATCGGTTTTTATTCGTTTGATAAATGATAGGAAAAGTAAAATAAAATAAAGTTTATTTTGGAAAAGTAATTAAAAAAATGGAAAAACAGATGATTTGAGATTTTGATATAAAAAATATGATTTGTGATTATCTTCTTTTAAAGAGAATTTTAAATTAATGATTAAAAAGATTCTTTGTATTTTGTTTGATAATTTCCTATCTTGATAATAAGAATAGGTACGCGTAAGAATGATGATGAATATGTGTGGGGGAAAACTTGACCATTTTTTATTTTTCTGAAACTTGGCATATAACCATACTACTTATACATGCATACTACAAAATAAAAAATACTGCCTATTTTAGAATTCTTTTAAAGTGCATAGTATAAGCATAGGCGGCACCCTAACATACACGAAAAACGAAAATTTTCCCAATCCGAACTAACTTTGAAATTAAATTGCTTATGGTAAATACAACTAAAATTCTAACTTTCTAACATTTGTTCGAATAATTTTATAAAAAAGAATTTAACCGTTGAAATTCGAATGATATAGTTTAGAGCAGTATTTCTCAACCGTTGGTCCGCGTACAATTAGTGGTCTGGAGGAAAATTTTAGTAGCCCACGAATTTCTTTGTTTTTTTTTTATTGGAGGGCCTTGAGACTTGCATTTCAAGTAGCCCTGCGACCTGAAGATCTATTGTGGTTACCCTGATTGTGTTATTAGTCAGTCGTCGTCTGTGCTGTTACTGGTTGTATTCTGTCATCCAAGTTGAGACTTTTAATAAAATTAATTAGCTCAATTGGAGTGAAGTTTTGTGGTAATGGAAGTGTTAGTCTTCTATGACCAAATTGGTTGTATCTGTGCCAAAAGAGATCAGGACAGCTGCAGATGACGTGTTCCATCGTTTCCGCGTCCGAATAGCAGAATCTACACCTGTCGGAAACAACAAGGCCCATTTTGTTAAGATGGTGGTTTAAAGGACCATGTCCAGTAACGCACCACGTTAAAATTCTTAGAGACTCGTTGTTTAAGTCGATTGTTTTTAAAGGTGAAACAGGGGGTTACCTAGAAAATTCTTGGAGTGTACTAGTCCCTCTCTGCTTCTCCATAATTTTGCATTTTGTTCCTGTTCCCATGTTTGGATTGTGCTTTTGAGTGAACTCTTGGCCATTCCGAAGCATGGTTCCGGTCCAACAAACTTTTTATTGGCACCTTGCTTTGCTCAAGCGTGTCAGCGATAGCATTTCCTTATATTCCTGTGTGGCTAGGTGTGCACACAAGTGTTACTATATTATTGCAGGAGATTTTTATTAGATTTTGGTAGCATTCCCATACAAGTTTTGAATCGAAGCGCGTAGATTTTAGTGCCAAGAGTGCTGCTTGACTGTCAGAGATAATATATATTTCAATATTTTGTTATTTTCTTTCAGCACATGGCAAAGCGCAACCGCTAAGCGCAACCGCTAAAATTTCGACTTGAAATATGGTTGTTGTGGTGCCTAAGGAAACCGTTTGTTTCGTTCTAGGACCAAACACTTCTGATCCCGTGCACATATTGGTTCGAGAACCATCTGTGTACCAGATGCTGGTGGTATGTGGTAGTGACCGTATGTAGTTTTTAATATGATCTCTGGTCAATATCTTGACATCAAAGTGCCTGTCTAAATCTATTGTTTTTGGCATACAATCTAAAATATGGTATGTATGCAGTTCAGTTTGTAATTCAGAAAGGATTTTAAGGTGTCTGGTTAGATTATCCGGCTTAAACCCTTCTGTGAGCTGCAGTCTATGAACGTTCAACACCGTTACAAATTTAACATGTAGGTGCAATGGAGAAAGCTTTAGAAGGATCTCCATTGCTGACGTTGGCGTGGTTTTGAAAGCACCTGTTTCACTAAGACACACAAGCCTTTGTATTTTTGTAAACATATTTTAAGCAGTTATTTGGCGCGTTTTAGGCGACCAAACTAAAGCTACATATGTTGTTATGTAGACTGGAGTATGATAACGTAGAGCAGTAAAGTTCCAGATTCATTAATGTCTGTTTTCTTATAAATCACAATTTTGCTTACCACGCGTAGTTCATAATAGTTTCTCGTTCGTCCATAATCTGTAGTCATGTTTTCATATAGTTTCCGTTACACATATTTATTCTTAGCATAAAACAATTAACAATAGTATTTTCTTTACAATACCCTATTATTGGCTCACACTGCGTTTCCACCAGCGTTACTTCACCATACTACCTAATTTGAATTCTCCGGGTCACTAACCGTAATTGCTCTAAAAGTTTTCAAACCTCAAATAGCTGTGCATATTTGTCCAATCGTTTTTTTAACTAACAATTATTATCCTACGATCAGTTTAGCAATTGTCTTCAAAACATATTATCTTTCTTATATAGGTATTTTTATCAATTTCTCTTTCCGTTATAAATCTAAATTCTACTGTAATACGGTTGTAAGCTATTATTTCATAATACGTAATCATCATAAAGTCGGTTGAACATACGTTTAATCCTTTCTAATGTCGCAATATATTGATATTTCTTCCAAATGCGTCGTAAATAGCTTATTTCGTGAAATTATCTTACAATTTTATGTATTACAAAATAACAACCAGTATTTGTTTTAAAACGGAGTATATACTAACATTGTTCTGCAAGTTTCACTTTCGAAAAACTTTGTAGCTCAATTTTCGATATTAAATAACTATATAAGAAATGAAAATATCTCGTGTTCTCTCTTATCTCTGATGTCTTGTGTCAATTATTCATTCGTGAAGATCAAAAATTATGAAGTTTTTTGACTTCACGTTTATTTTCATACGTTTAAGTAGTGAAATTTTAATTAGTTTCCAATTTATAATTAACTAGTGCAATTAGTATAATTTTTTTATTAATTTAATTCAATAGTTCAATTAATTTAATTCTTTTCATTAGAATCAATTTTAACAAAAAAAAAATGTATGTGTTTTGTGCTGTGTTAGTTCAAATTAATCATCAAATTATATTACCGCTAGGACGCTACAGGTATTAGGCTTTGTTTTTTTTTATAAACATCCATAATAAATTGTCTCAAGATATACCTAAACGATTAATAATAATTAAAGAGAAAACTAATAAAAAAAACACACAGAAAAGATCTATATCCGTATTCTGTATTCGTCCAAACTAGTGATTGTTATGTTAAATTTAGTGTTAGTAACTGTACTTTAATGTCCTACGATATTTTTGTGAATCATATTTATCATTTGAATATAAGTTAACCGTAAAATAAAAAAACGCAAAACTAAAATTTTACAGTAAAGATACTCAGTTTTGTTTGTGACCCATGAATCATAATTGCATTGTATTAAGTATTTGATCTTAAAGATTGATTAACAACAGAACTGAATATAGTTAGTGTTGTTTATACTGAGTCCTAGACAATCTTATTGTTATCATATGCAAGATGATTCCTCGGATGAACTGAATTTGATTACTCAATATAATAGTGTTATTTATAAATAGAATAGCAGGGACCAATAGCAGGGACTGGATTACGCAGGGTTGTCATACCCATGGATCAAAAATAAAAAAAAATTAACAAATCAACAAAAACTGATCTCCCCATGCGGGAAATGAAATGAAATTTTAAATATTCTTTTGTGTTAAAAATGTTATCAGCTCTCGATCCGGAACTCAGCCAACCAACTTAAACGCCAGCCAAATCTATCAATCTTTTTTCCTGATATTGAATTTTGATTTTAAATTGTGTGAAGTAATTCAATCTATCGAGAAAAAAGAAATCTTACATACCCCAATTTTATTTTTTCTTTTGTTTTGGACCATTCTCTATCTAAATAGCCAATAAAAATTTTAGTGTACGTCTGTGTGTGAGTGACTGACCATAGAATCTTGATGAAACTTTGGCAAATGATCCAGGTTCACTTGAAAACGGAAGATATGGATTCATTTCAAATTTGGACAAGATGGCGGGGTTTCCCAAATACCTCTACGCTTAAATATTAAATAACTTCTAATCATCCCGGCTTATGATGTTATGGAAACTTGGTATACAAGGTTTTAGTACTGTTTTCAATGTTTCCGCATATCAACTTCCGGCTTGACCCTTCCGGTTTAAAAGTTTTTTTTTTCGGATGTTTATAGCAACTGTAGCATACGATTACCGATCGATTTTTATGAAAAGTTGGTAAAAGCTTTCAAGTAACATGAGAAAGATTTTATCACCTTTTGGAGTACATGGGATAAAGGGTTGGGAGTCCACTATACAACAGGTGTTTTTTCCACCATGTTTTTTTATGTTTTTTGGTAGCATACAACATTCGTTTGTGAATGAATTTTGATGACACTTTGGAAAAAGATGCAAATATGTATGGCAAAGAATTGATTGATTTTTGATTGATAGTGAACAAAGTGGTGGGATCGATAGTGAACAATGTTATGCATCAGCGTCGCAACATTTTTTATTTAGTCTGTCAATCTGTTCTCGCCTGACAGTCATTATAGTTTCTAACCCTAATTTCTCCCTGGTCCACCGCAGTGTATTTTGTAATTTGTACACTCTGAAAATGACCAGTATGAGCATGACCCAACTTGTCTCCTGTGGTCATTTATTCCATTTGAATTTTATTTTTTTTAATTTAAAAATGTTTTCTTTTATAAAATGTTGCTGTTCTTTTATATTTATGAAGATTTTATTAATTTTTGTATTTGTGTGTTGTTCTGTCTTTTCACTAAATTATGTTAATTTATGATCTGTTATAATTCTCCATTGTTATTTTTAAATTTTTATAGGAAGGTTACATGTCCCATATAAATTTTTATTTTATTTTATATTATTTAGTTTTCACTTAATTAAAAACATTTGTTTTGCCTACTAATAAGCACAAATAATAAAACCATAAAAAAAATCTTACCTGTAACATTTTTTTTCCTGTATGAATTTTCATATGTCGTTTAAGTGTCATTTTGCATGTTAACTTTTTATCACACAAGTTGCAAGGAAACTGAAAAAATGCAAAAAAAAAATTTAAGATTTCTGAATAGTTTTTAAGCAGCAAATTTCCACCTTTCTATTCTTTCGTCACTGTAATATGGGTATAGCTTACCCGAGCTATAAGACGGGGTTCTTGTCCACCATTACAAACCATAACCCGTTGTCACAATTTCCTGCTGGTAGCTAATGTAACCTCTGTTTCCACCTGAGGGAATAGGTTGCACTACTAAACGTGATAATTGATATGTCTTGGATATGTGTTATTATGGTTTTCCATATTATTCACTGTTTGTGTGCTTTTGTCACTTTAAATTAAAATGCAATATTTAAAAATATACTTTTTAATATGTTTATTTTTAATTTTATTAATAATAATATAAGCTTCCTTATAGTATAACAATTTGAATTTGATTTTTTATTTTATAGAATATCGATTTCGACTTACGTCATCCTCAGTTCTTAAATTATTATTACAATTTTTGCTTAAACTATTACTTATATACTATTTCAAATGCTATTTTGTATTATTATGTCATATATTTTGTTAGTTTTAGTGTTGATTTTATCATTTAAAATGTTGTTATTGTTTTTATTTTTATATATTTCTATTTCTTCCAATCTATCTAGATGTTGTCTTTTTCTTTTTTATGTAATATGGTAAAATTTGTGTTGATATTGGTGTATTTGTGTTTTTCTATTTTTAAATGTTGGGAATATCTGGATTTTGCATCGCTTCTGTTAATTTCATTGGTGTGTTCAATAAATGAAATGAGGACGTCCACACCAAAACGCTACATTTCCATTATTACATTTTTCCAACGCAGTTCAAGAAAATTTGATTATATCATTACACTGATTACATTATGTCTAAAGCAAGCTCTATTCTACAAAGAGGAAAAACAGTTCTAATTTAAGCATAGATAAATTTTTGTGTTTTCGATCGAATTCAGAAATTGGAGCCGATCTAAGTACACAATTTATTTTTTAAAGAAAATGGAAATGTACCGTTTTGGTGTGGACCAAAATAATGCAAAAAACTTTAAAAAAATATGGATATATTGCAGCTTACAAAAACAAAAATAAAATAGAAAATTACCAAAAAACTAAAAAAAACCCAAACCTTAGACACATGTGTTTATAAACTTACCTGTGACGACTGCAGTAAATTTTATATAGGTCAAACGGGGCGGTCCTTTACAAAAAGATTTATTGAACACACCAGTGAAATTAACAGAAGCGATCTAAAATCCAGATATGCCCAACATTTAAAAATAGAAAAACACAAATACACCAATATCAACACAAATTTAGCCATATTACACAAAAAAGAAAAGGACAACATCTAGATAGATTGGAAGAAATAGGAATATATAAACATAAAAAAAACAACCTTTTAAATGATAAAATCAACACTAAAACTAATAAAATATATGACATAATAATAAAAAATAGCAGTTTAAATAGTATATAAGTAATAGTTTAAGCAACAATTGTAATAATAATTTAAGAACTGAGGATGACGTAAGTCGAAATCGATATTCTATAAAATAAAAAATCAAATTCAAGTTGTTACTATAAAGAAGCTTATATTATTATTAATAAAATTAAAAATAAACATATTAAAAAGTATATTTTTAAATATTGCATTTTAATGTCTTGGATGTAGCTTTTATGCCTTACCATGCATAAATATGCTTCAACATAAAACAGCAACCAGAGAGTATTCTCCACTTTAGGAAACCCAGGCAGACCGATTGGGATCTTTTTAACAGTACAGCTTCGGGATAATGTAGGAGTGTGTGGAAGGATCAACTCCACAATGGAACTTTGACTTTGCGGCGAACCATATGCAAGATGTCATCACTGAAGCATACCACCGAAACTCTCTAGCTACTAAGTCTAAAATGACCAGAGATGTGCCTTCGTGGAACGACAACTTGGATAGGATGAGGAATTAAGTGCACAAGCTCTTTAGCATAGCACAAAAAGGATAAAAACTTAGACGTAATAATTCAAATCGACTCTTACTAACTACAACAAAGTACCATATGATCAAACATAAACAGTTAGAGAGAACTTTGTGGAACGATTGATAGTCTATTGGTTGTAGCTTGACTCCAAAAATTACTTGCGTCTGAACACACAAAACGATCTGGGTTCAATCTACCGGCCGAACGGAACCTAGTACCTACAACACCATCTGTAATCAATGAAACTCTAGAGACACTACTGCAGACCCACTGCCCGTGCTTTACATGCGTAAGCTTCGAAGAACAAAATACAAAACTTTCGTCCGTTGGATCCTTCAACTAGGAAGGTTGCAGACCAACTAGTCAACAAAATATTCTTCCCGTTCAAATCTCTTGGAGGTGACGGAACGTTCCGATCTTTTTGCAAAAACTTCTGATTGCCATTCTTCCATACCTCACAAACTTCAAACTTGGGTAAGTTCCTTAGATATCGAGAGAAGCTATAGTACTATTCAAACCTAAGCAAGGAAAGAAATCAAACGGAGCTAAATCATACAGACCAATAAGTCTCACATTTTTAGGGTTCCGTTTTTTATATGGAACACTATTGGTGAGAGTAAAACGTGTTTTTCACATTATCTCAATTATCTCGTAAACTATAAATGCTATGGACTTGAAATTTGGCATGCGTATAAAACTAACCTGTCCACATGAAATGACGGATACAAATAAAACTAAAGTGGTTTTCGTTTGGTTTACAGGGCTGAGATGTGAGACCTTTGAGAAAATACATTTTTTTATAGATTCAAGTAGGGTATCATATGAAAGGGCTTTATTTCAGTATTGCATAAAATTTATTTTGGAATTTTACACCTCACCCTTTTTTGTATAGTTTTGAATAATGACGTTTTTTTCGCGTTTTCTTACCTCGATTAACTCCGAACCTATCTGATCGAAAATTTTCAAATGTACTTGGAATGATAGAATAATTAGTACGTTTTTAATAAACAATATAAAAAAGTGTCATATTTCCATACTTAGATTTATTAAGGGGGTGGAAATGAGGAGGGGAAAAACACTATTTAAAATGTGGTCAAGTGGGGTGTCGTTTGAAAGAGCATTTAATTTGAAAAACAAAGCAATTTTTTTTAGAATTTTGCGATGCCCAGGTTTTGAGTTATAGTAAAAAAAGTGCGAATTTAGACCGTTCCCCCTCCCTACGTTTCGACACTGATTGACAGAAAAATTTGTAAAAATTCACAGAGTTAGGAAATTTGCTAAATTTTGTACGAAAACTATAGCGAAGTCTCCAATAATTATATTTCTGTGTGTTTAGAGGACCGGGGTAGAGGCGGTAAAAAAAACTTTTTTTGACCCAAGCGAGTGGGGTGTCATTTGAAAGAGCACCTAATTTGGAATTTGTTGCAGTTTTTTTAGAATTTTGCGGTGCCCAGTTTTTGAGATATTGTCGAAAAAGTGCAAAGTCCAGACCGTTCCCACCCATGCGTTTCGACACTGATTGACAGAAAAATTTGTAAAAATTCACAGAGTTAGGTAATTTGGTAAATTTTGTACAAAAACTATAGCGAAGTCTCCAATAATTATATTTCTGTGTGTTTAGTGGACCGGGGTAGAGGGGTTAAAAAAAACTTTTTTTGACCCAAGCGAGTGAGGTGTCATTTGAAAGAGCACCTAGTTTGGAATTCGTTGCAGCTTTTTTTAGAATTTTGCGGTGGCCAGTTTTTGAAATATTGTCGAAAAAGTGCAAAGTCCAGACCGTTCCCCTCCCCATGCGTTTCGACACTGATTGACAGAAAAATTTGTAAAAATTCACAGAGTTAGGAAATTTGCTAAATTTTGTACGAAAACTATAGCGAAGTCTCCAATAATTATATTTCTGTGTGTTTAGAGGACCGGGGTAGAGGGGGTAAAACAAAACTTTTTTTTACCCAAGCGAGTGGGGTGTCATTTGAAAGAACATTTAATTTGAAATTCGTTGCAGTTTTTTTTAGAATTTTGCGGTGCCCAGTTTTTGAGATATTATCGAAAAAGTGCAAAGTCCTGACCGTTCCCCCCCCCATGCGTTTCGACACTGATTGACAGAAAAATTTGTAAAAATTCACAGAGTTAGGAAATTTGCTAAATTTTGTATGAAAACTATAGCAAAGTCTCCAATAATTATATTTCTGTGTGTTTAGAGGACCAGGGTAGAGGGGGTAAAAAAAATTTTTTTTTGACCCAAGCGAGTGGGGTGTCATTTGAAAGAACATCTAATTTAGAATTCGTTGCAGTTTTTTTTAGAATTTTTCGGTGCCCAGTTTTTGAGTTATTGTGAAAAAAGTGCAAAATTCACACCGTTCCTCCCCATACGTTTCGACACTGGTAGACAGAAAAATTTGTAAAAATTCAGAGAGTTAGGTAATTTGGTAAATTTTGTACAAAAACTATAGCGAAGTCTCCAATAATTATATTTCTGTGTGTTTAGAAGACCGGGGTAGAGGGGGCAAAAATTTGTAAAAATTCACAGAGTTAGGAAATTTGCTAAATTTTGTACGAAAACTATAGCGAAGTCTCCAATAATTATATTTTTGTGTGTTTAGAGGACCGGGGTAGAGGGGGTAAAAAAAAATTTTTTTTACCCAAGCGAGTGGGGTGTCATTTGAAAGAACATCTTATTTAAAATTCGTTGCAATTTTTTTAGAACTTTGCGTTGCCCAGTTTTTGAGTTACTGTTGAAAAAGTGCAAAATTCAGACCGTCCTCCCCTCCATACGTTTCGACACTAAATGACAGAAAAATTTGGAAAATTTCACAGAGTTAGGAAATTTGGTAAGTTTTGTATGAAAACTACAGCACAGTTCTTGAGTTATGGATAAGAAAGGGCTAAATTCAGATCGTGCCGCCGCCTACCTTTCGACGATGACTGACTGAAAAATTTTAAAATATTCACAGAGACAGGAATATTGGTAAATTTTGAATGAAAATCATATCGAAGACTCAAATAATTATATTTCTGTGTGTTTATGGGATGGGTGTGGGGAGGGAAAAAACCATTTTTGACCCAAATGAGTGGGGTGTCATATGAAAGAGCACTTAATTTAAGAAATGTTACAATTTTTTTAGAATTTTGCAATGCAGAGTTTTTGTGTTATTAAAAAAAAGTATTTTTAGTATGTAGCCTTTCCACCCCCCTAAATTTCAACACTCGATAGACCGAAAAAATAATCAAATTTAATCCATTTACAAGCTGGTGTAATTGAATCTTTTTTAAGTTTCCAAAAACATCTATGGATAATATTTAACCTGAATTAACATTTTTTTTGCCATTTTTGATCAATGTAGATTTGATTGTAATTTACTCTTGACATTTACAATTTAACATATATTTTGTTATGTGTCTATGGTCTGAAAATATAAGGACATTACAACACAATTTTTTGTCAATAATTTTTGATATTGTGTTCTTTTACATTCACGGAACCCTTGACGAGCGAATTTTATTCGCACTTGTCTGACTTTTTCTACTGAAAACGATGGAGAAGGTCTGGACTACTACATTCGTGATGTATGCCTTAAGCAAACTCCTCTTAACCATGCATACCAAACCGAAAAATCTATGGCAACAATTAGTATATAAAGTCGTAAAACGGTTTAAGAGTAAACAGAAATATAAAGAGGAACTTGCATAAACCATTGGTGAAATTTGTAGTAACAGAAGATCTGTAAAATTTGGTGTTCCCCAAAGAAGTATTTTAGGGTCATTACTGTTTAATATTGTAATAAACTTCGTCCAGAATGGGTTAATTTTATTTACTCATTCATGAATTAAAAGTTAACTCCTTTTTCAATCTTTTACTTGTATTGCAAATTGTATTGCATAAATTGATGTAAATTAAATTTGTTATACAAATGTTTACATTAATGAATTAAAAGGAGTTACCTAATACATTTTGCATAAATTAAATTTGAGTTCGCTAATACAAATGCAAGTATGAATGAAAACAGGTGTGGCCTATTCAAGATGTACAGACTACGTAGTATTGATTTCTAGTGGATTATAGAAGTTTCGATTTATTTATTTTTCGATATAAATAAGCAAACAAAAATATCAGATAGGCAGTTTTAATTTGCAATGAAAAGTGTTTTACAAATATTCGCAAGTATAAGGAATAATCGGTGGTACTTGAGCCTGGGTACTAATAGTGAAAGAATTTGAACCTAGTGGAATAGTAGATACAGATTTTACGATTCCGACTCTCATTGATTCAAATTGTGGAAAGCGGTGAAATTTATGGTACATAAATTGGAGACCATAGAATTTATTGTAATTAAAATCGGAAGTTGCTGTAATTGGTTGATAAACATAGTTTGAGATTTTGTTAACTAAAGATCTGTCTTTTGCTCAATAATCGAAAAGAACCAACGAAGAGTCGTTACAATATTTACATTAACGATATTAATGAGCTGAAATTAAATTCTGAGCTTTTCCTCTATGCTGATGATATAGCCATGGTGTTCAATGAAACGTCCATCAATAAATCTTTAGAAGAAATAATCAATGATGACCTTAATTTTCTACATCAATACATTTTTCAGAATAGAATGTCCTTGAACGTCAATAAGACAAAATATATTATATTGTGGGACCAAGGCTTTTAAAGATTTTTCGTGTTGTTGTCATACATGGGCAATTCTTTTACAAACCGAACACTTTTTGACCGACCGATCTCCGATTTGTCTTAAACTTGTTTTATAGTTTCTATATCAAAAAATAAGAGATACGTGTCCTGGCTTTTTTTTCCCACATAATTTCGATAATATAAGTGATTCAAAGTTTTCAAAGCGGTTTTCGGCTCATTTTCAACAATTGATAGCTCCGAATCCATGAGAGCTACAAAATTTTCATCAATTACACTTTTGTAGCTAAAGAATTAAATTTGAATAACAAAATATTTTTAATGAAAAATATGAATAAATTCAAATTGTTATTAACAATTAAAATTTTAAAATCGATTTTAAACAATGTTAACCAGTTTTCTAACCTTTCTACATATTTTTATCGTATTCTGCATCAAATTTCCAACAAAAAACCGTTTAAAAAAAATGGAGAAACTGTTATTGATATAAGAAAAAAATTAATTTTTGCAGCGCGGCACGTCAGAAAAACCGGTTTTTTGCTGATAAAATGAAATCTTTTGCCCGCATCAAAAAAAGTTAAATGAAAAAGTTGGAGACAATTAAAAGATCTACAACTTTTGTTTTAACCGTTTTTCGCTATAACCTCAAAATTTTCGTAAAAATTGCAAATAATGTTGAAAATTTCCTTTATTAAATTCTCTCAATGCAAATAGCAATTTGTTTGCAAACCTAATATTTTTGTAATAAAAAACACTTCTTGAACCAATAGAATAATTATTATAACTATTAAAAATACATTAATTTATTCAATGCGACTCGTCCCATCACGCTCTAGACACACTTCATGCCTCATTCTCTTCCCTTAAATCGTTAAAAAAAAATACAATGGTATTTATTAGGTCATTCTGGATAAAAATATTTATACGATAAGTCCTCAAATATGTTAGTTTGATCGTTATTAATGGAAATAGAACAATAAACAAAAAAGATTATGTGAGTTGATGGACATTTCAAAAGAATTTATTAATTTTTACATATTATTGTAGTGTAACATTATCTACTTGAAAATTTTCACTAAAGTTTTTTGTTGTTGTAATGAGAATTGCTTCGCTTCTAATTGCTGTAGGGAGATTGGAATCATGCAGTGATACTTTAAAGTGCCTTTAATCGTCATCGCTTTTTGAAAACGTTTTGATAATACTTCCTTCTCTTCTTCGTAATCGTTGTTTGTCGAGTAGCGGCACGTTATGTTTGGCAGAGCTTCCTTCGCCCAAGTAAACAGTTCCATTGGTGTTCTAATAGGATTATCGATCCTTTGGAGACTAGCTCTTGCAGCAAGACGTTTCACTGTTCCACCAATTCCGTCACATGGCCCTTTACCGTGCGAAGTTGGGAAGAAATGCCACTCAGCCGACATTTCAAAATCTTGCATGTGATGCGAAAGATTTATGAAATTTTTTTTATTTTTATACTGTCCGCTGGCTCCATCCGAAAAATATATAATCTTATTTATGAAATTCATTTTTTTTTTATAAAATCAATAAGTTGGTTTTGAAAAACGTGAACAGCAATGGTATCGTGATGTAAACATTCATAAATGCATAAAAAACTTTTAACTTGTAATTTCTCTTCGTCGTCTTTGTAATATATCGAAAAAGGGTGTATTGTTGCCTGATCATTGTTCCAATGAATACCTTGTACTGAATTTTGAATAATAAAGGCGTAGTTTTCAGAAAAATCACATATTACAAGGCATTCATGTTTAAGAAGTTTTTCTTTTTTTTCGTTATAAAATTCTCTTTGTTTCCGAACCAAAAAAGAATGAGCTAACAATTTACGTAAGCAATTGCTTAAAGAATCCAAAAATTCATCTACAGTCGACGTTAGCGTTTCCAAAGTAGTCCTTTCACTTGTTACCCACTGTCTGTACTTTATACTGTCAATCATTTTTTCATCAAAATTTTTTTCTAGTTGTTCAATAAGATTCGCTATCCCAGGACACTTCTTGCATTCACCTAAAAAACAATCTATAGATTGTTCAACACACATCATACGATCTAAGCAATCGCGATAATCTTTAATGGACTGTTCTGATTCAGCAGTGATTGCTTTTAAATTCGCTCCGTCGATTAATAATTTAACATTTTCATGTATTGGACAAACGCAGACTGAATGGGTGCCACTTGCTCCTGCTAATACAGAGTATTTTGGTCTAAGAGAGGCAAATTTTGAAAAACTACAGGTAACATCGGGAAATTGTATCTTGAATAACTCGTACAGTTCTTTTAAATTATTCAACAGCACTCGTTTCTGCATCTGTATCCTTTGTTCATTTACTTTTATAGAAATGTAATCCTTTTTGCCTGGCATCAACTGAGTGTTCTCATCCGACTGATAAAAATTAATTATACAATCAACATGTTCTGTAGGCAATGATGGGTGATGTTTCGGATTCGGGTCACTTAATATTCCTTTTTCTTTCGCAACATTCTTGGCAACAGAAATCATATGACGAGTGGCGGTTGGAAATTTTTGTTCGATTTTTTGATGGGACCAATGTCTGAGTATAGTCAAAATTTTTATTTTATGTGCGCGATCGTTAGAAACATTAAAACTTTCTTGTAGAGTTCTTAAAATTGACGTATCATCGTCATCATCATCAATTTCATCGGGACCATCATGATTGACTTGAAATACTTTTGTCTTGATAATATTAGCTATTTTTTTAACTTTTACCTCGGCATACGTCTTTTGCGTCATTTTTTTTTTTTTGGATGGGCGAAGATCCAATGCTACTCAAATTTTTATTCAAAATATCGATTCGATCGTCTAATAACTCCTCATTATTACCCGAAAATCCAGAAGTTCCACCGCTGCCAATGTTTACATCCGAATCTCCAATTGACATCCTGTCGCTATTTTCTGGCTAAAAAAAAATTAATTTTTTCAATAACGATTAAATACAGAAAAATTGTAAATAGACTCGATAAGCTTAAAAGAATTCACTTGTTTAGAGAATTAAAAGAGTAGAATCCTGCTGCTACACTGGGAAAAAGTTGCGGCCTTACTAATAACCTTATACACACGAGCTCTTTTAAGCGTGAAGGTTAGGTTTTACATAGTTACCGATTCAACTTGGTAATTCTTGTTTTCTGGGTCCGATTCAACTTGGTTATTCAAATTCTCTGCTTCACTTTCTTCTTTCATGTTATTGATGCTGAGACGACAGGAATCACATATTTTTTGTTTTAAAGTTTCTGCTGTTATTTCAACATTCATTTTTTGCAGTTGATTTTCACTCACTCTTCGTAATTGAGAAGCAGTTTTTGTTGGATGACATTTTAAATGGAAGGGATTAAAGCAACGATCTTTGCGAATTCCGGTGTCTCGTGATTCTTGTAGCCTTGTTTTAGGCATCTTTCTGATTCTCGTAATAGTTTTGTAGATAGGCGAACTTTACAGGTACAGCAGCAGTCGAGAGAGAAACTGAAAATGACGTAAAAAATTTAAATCACACACCAAAGATCAAAAAAACACTTGTATGCGCGTCGAAGGTAAACACGTACATAACCTAAAACTATGACTCAAACATGCGGCACTTCAAGAAAGAAAGTGAAACTAAACAATAATACGAACTACTGAAAGTACACAGATATAATTGTGGGGGCTAAGGACTTAGCACCCTAATTATTATTGGCAAGCTAGGCAGGAACTTCCCAGGAACAGGTGTACTATAACAATAAAAGTAAACGTCCTGGTTAATAACGAACAACGAGTTTATTTAGTAATTATAGTTATACAGGAGAACCGCTTAGATGAGCGGCCAAGCAAGCACTGCACTGTGCAGTATACATGTGTAGTTACATAGTTTCGTCTAGGGATTTAATCCCGCTTAAAACTAGTTATTTCAGGCTGGACACGCCACATAATACCTGCAGCAGCGCTCTCGAACAGCGCTCTGAAAAAAGCAACTAATAATGCGGGAAATTCAAATATCCAATGTAAAAGAATAATTTCTTATACTCATTTAACGCAGTCAACAAACACGTATTGCTAAACTAAAAAAAAAGCGATTTAAGGCAAGAGAATGAGGCATTAAGTGTGTCTAGAGCGTGATGGGACGAGCCGCATTGAATAAATTAATGTATTTTTAATAGTTATAATAATTATTCTATTGGTTTAAGAAGTGTTTTTTATTACAAAAATTTTAGGTTTGCAAACAAATTGCTATTTGCATTGAGAGAATTTAATAAAGGAAATTTTCAACATTATTTGCAACTTTTACGAAAATTTTGAGGTTATAGCGAAAAACGGTTAAAACAAAAGTTGTAGATCTTTTAATTGTCTCCAACTTTTTCATTTAACTTTTTTTGATGCGGGCAAAAGATTTCATTTTATCAGCAAAAAACCGGTTTTTCTGACGTGCCGCGCTGCAAAAATTAATTTTTTTCTTATATCAATAACAGTTTCTCCATTTTTTTTAAAACGGTTTTTGTAAAAAATTTGATGCAGAATACGATAAAAATATGTAGAGAGGTTAGAAAACGGGTTAACATTGTTTAAAATCGATTTTAAAATTTTAATTGTTAATAACAATTTGAATTTATTCATATTTTTCATTAAAAATATTTTGTTATTCAAATTTAATTCTTTAGCTACAAAAGTGTAATTGATGAAAATTTTGTAGCTCTCATGGATTCGGAGCTTTCAATTGTTGAAAATGAGCCGAAAAGCCGAAAACCGCTTGATTTGAAAACTTTGAATCACTTATATTATCGAAATTATGGGGAAAAAAAAGCCAGGACACGTATCTCTTATTTTTTGATATTTTTTTTTTTTTTTTTTTTTTTTTTTTTTTTTTTTTTTTTTTACGGCGTTCATGCTCCATGTAGGAGCGTTGCCAGGCTAATCAGCTTCGAATATTCACCACGGTCATTCGCAACAGCGACATAATTACCATGGCAGCCGATTTTTTTAAGGTCGTTTATTACGTCAGTCTCCCATTGTAGTCGTGGTCTACCTCGCGGTCGCCCACTCCCTGGGGTACTAACGTACATTTTTCTAATCATTCCAGACTGTGAATCGGCTCGTAGAACATGCCCAAACCAAGCAATCCTATTAGAACGGATACAACCTATTATATCAGGACCCTCAAGAAGGTCTCTGATCTCAAAGTTATACCGGGTTCTATACTCTCCATCGTCTGTCTTAAGTGGACCAAAAATGTAGCGTAGGATCTTACGCTCAAATACAGATAAATGCGATTCGTCATTTTGTGTAAGGGTCCACGTTTGTGACCCATACATCACAACCGGTCTAATCAATGTCTTGTATAACTTGAGCTTGGTGTTAGTTGATACATACGGAGATCCAAGGAGAGGTTTGATTGAGTAGAAAGTTCGATTACCTGCAGCGATTCGAGCTTTTATATCTGTAAGTATGCTGTTGTTTGAGTCAAGCATTGATCCCAAATATTTAAAAGATTCAACTCCCTCAATTCGTTCATCGCCGCACATCAAATCTTTCTTCTCAGCCTCTCTTGAAACATTCATATGTTTGGTTTTATTGTAGTTAATTTGCAGACCAATTTTTCTAGCTCCACTCTCAAGCGACTTAAAAGTCTCACTCATAACAGCTTCACTTCGGCCGAGGATGACAACATCATCAGCGTATGCAATCATCTGTACTGAGTTTATTGACAAGATATTGTTGTTAGTCGGCAGTTTCTTTTGACGGCACACATATTCCAAGGCTAAATTAAAAAGTATAGGAGAGATAGCATCACCTTGTCTTAACCCGGAGTCAACTTTAAAAAACCTTGATATTTCGTTCTCTACTCGCACACAGCATTGAGAGTTCTGTACTGTCATTTTGCATAGTGATACCAGTTTACCAGGAATTCCCATTGACACCAGAGCAGACCATAGAGTCTCTCGTTCGAGAGAGTCGTAGGCCTGTCTGAAATCAATGAAGAGTTGGTGCACTGGTATGTTGAACTCTCGGCACTTTTCCAAAATCATCCTTATCGAGAAAAGTGCATCGGTGGTACCTCGGCCCCGCCGGAAGCCACACTGATATTCTCCAAACAGTTGTTCAGCAAAAGGATTGATTTTGGATAGCAAAATGTAAGAAAAGATCTTATATGCTGTGCAGAGTAGAGCGATTCCTCTGTAGTTTGCACATTGTAGGCGATTACCTTTTTTATGGATTGGTATCAGCATAGCTGTGTTCCAGTCCTGTGGCATGGCTTCAGTCCTCCATATCATTTGAACAAGTTCAAACAATCTTAAGGATAGAGTTTCACCACCATGTACAATCATTTCGGATGTTATATCGTCGATACCAGGTGCTTTATTGCATTTTAATTTTGACAGCGCCGCATCGAATTCCTCTTTGGTGGGTTCGTCTACATGTACCTTTGACGCACGAATAAGCTTTGCTCGTCGCCCGACTTGTTGCTGGTCACTTAAGTTGAGAAGATTCTCAAAATAAGTGGCCCAAGTGTCTAAAATATTTTTAAGGTCTACTTGTAGCTCCCCATCTTCGTTTTGAATAGCAGTCGATCTAGTTTGAGGGCCCTTCTTTAAGGTTTTAACCTGTTGAAAGAAGTTACGCGATTGATGTTCCTTATTGAAACTTTCAATCTCCTCACACTTTCTCTTCCACCATTCTCTCTTCGTTCGTCTACATAACTTTGTAACGGCTTGTCTTGCCAGTTTATAGTTCTCCTTCGTGGACCTGGTGTTGCGTCCTTGCAGACATTTCAGATAGCAATCTCTTTTGTATTGAATAGCGTCAAGACATGCTTGATCCATCCATGGCTTCTGGGAGTGGTTTTGTGGTCGTCCAAGTATTCCCTCAGCAGCGCTTAAAACAGCATCTTTGAGCAAATACCATGATTTATCGACGTCTCCATTAATGGTTTCTGATTTCTCTAATGTTTCGGCAATATGGTTTTGATATTTCTCTTCTGTTTCTGCATTCTTTAGTGATGAGATGTTAAATCGTTTCCGTTGATTGAATTTCGGAATGCTTGGGTTTGGGAAGTGGAACCTTATTTTAGCACATACAAGAAAGTGGTCACTTCCAATGTATGCACCTCTAAAGGATCGCACATCCAGAACACTCGAAAAGAAACGTGCTGTAACTAGCACGTGATCAATTTGATTTCGAGTGTTTCCATTCGGTGAGACCCATGTCTGCTTATGAATCGATCGGTGCGGAAAGAAAGTACTGGCAATTCTCAAATTATTTGATAATGCAAACTCAGTCATTCTCTCACCATTATCATTCGAATTCAAATGCAGACTGTTGGGGCCCACCACATTTCCATAAGAGATATCTCTTCCAACCTGCCCATTAAAGTCACCAAGAACCATAGTGAAGTCGCGTGTTGGTGTTTGTTTCATAACCTCTTTCAGCGCTATGTAGAAATTATCCTTCTCGTCGACGGTCTTAGCTTCAGTAGGTGCATGCACGGCAATAAGAGAAATATTGTTATATGTACCACGTACACGTAGGTAGCAAATCCTCTCACTGACCGGGATGAATTTCATCACGGCTTCTTGTATGCGTGCACCAACAAGAAAGCCAGTTCCAAATTCTCTTCGAGAAGGATGACCACTACAGTATAGAGAGTGACTATCCAAATCTTGTTTTCCGATTATTGGCTGTCTAATTTCTTGCAGAGCTATGATATCCATCCCATACCTCTCAGCCTCTGTTTCTAGACTTATAAGAGCATCAGGAGCGCTCAGGCTGCGCACGTTCCACGTTCCGATTCGGTAGTCTGGTCCTTTTTCACGTCCAGGTAAAATTCTGTTGTTTTTGTCCGGGTCTGTTTTTCTTTTCTGATTTCCAAATTTAACAAATAATTTTTTTTCCGGGGTTAGGGTGTTAACCTTAGGCCCAACCCAAATTGTCGTGAATGGGTCCGTTCTGCATCTTAAGGTTACCAGAAACAACCTTTTGACACGTTTATATAGCGAGCCGCTTGATCCAAGACAGACGCCCGCTTCAAGCCGCCCCTAACATGGAGAACAGACGCTTGAGTCGCATTGGTTTTAAGGCGCCAATTCGCCATGATGTACCATGATTGACTAAGCAGTTTTTACCCTGCTTGTCTCCGGTACACCAACCTAATTCTGTCAGCATTAACCAGGCAGCACGGCGTGGACGTCGAATTTCGGATTTCGCTACCTTCGCTCTTTTTTGATATAGAAACTATAAAAAAAGTTTAAGACAAATCGGAGATCGGTCGGTCAAAAAGTGTTCGGTTTGTAAAAGAATTGCCCACATACAAATAATTTTATCTATTACACATTTTATTAAAGGACTTTTTATGTTCACTTTGCGAGCATTAGAAAATATGGGCAATTCTGACCACTTGTTAGTAACGTCAGTTGTCAGATGTATTTACTAAAAATCAGAGCTTCCAAATCCGATCAAATGTTTCATTTTTCAAAAATGGACACCAATGATCGTCGCCGAAGTATTTTCCAATGTTTCTTTTTCAATCGTCATTGCTTTTATACTATGACGATGTAGGTAAATCTTTCAAAACTATACTTAAACCATTCAAATCGGTTTTAAAAAATTCGTTCTTTTCAATAATGAAACCCAGACAAAAAAATGTGTTTTTGAGGCGGAAAAATTAGCTATAAAATTTAGATTCATAATTAAAATTCAATAAATTACTCTCAATACCCAAAAATTGACAGAGCAAAAGTGGCAAACCTTTCAACTGTGTCAATTTGTGATAAAAGAATTAGAAATTTAAATTTGGTACTAAATTTGCTATCTCTCCTATCATTGACGGTGATTTAATCATCACTGACCACCAACACCAAATTTGGAGCTACGTTATCTCATGTAATGCCTTAAATATCGCATGTAGCTCCTACCCAGGCAAGCAAATCACGAATTTAGTAGTTTTTAATTTGGTAGGGGGGACTTTAGCCAACCGATATCTTACTAGCCAAAAAAATTTCAAAAATGACACACAATCAAATCACCATCAAGGGATTTGTTCCCGAGTTGGCTGATATCACATTTTTCACATATTAATTAGCGAATTTGAGGAATTTGTTCAGACAGTTTTTGTTTTAAAGAATTTATGGAAATTGATCATAGGCTGTATTCTAAACGACGACTTATTTGAAACTTATTTATGTAGACTTACTTATTCACCGCCATTTTAAATAAGTATTTTAAAGCTATTCTAAATGGTTTAGCATACTTATTTTGACAGCAACATAAAAGCAAATTCGAAAATAAATTTAATTAAAAACATTTATTTAATTTGATCAATTAAAAGTTTTCAAAACAATTTTTTTCATTTTAAAGTATTACAATGCATGCACAATGAAAATACTTTTACTCATGAGATTCAAGTTTGTATGAAAATTTATTTTGAGAAAAAAAAAATTTATTTTTGAAATACTTTTTCCTCAATGAAAAAGTTAAAAATTTCGTAACTTTTTCCTCATGATTAATAGAGAATTGAGCTACCTACATTTTAAAGCATTGTAATTCTATTAAAAAAGAATAATAAAAAGTTGCTCAAATCTCATGAGGAAAAACGTCATACATTTTGCATGATCCGTTACATTAATTTTATTAGAAATCAAAAAAGAAGTTTTATTCCTTAAAATCATAGTAAACAAACAGAAAAATATTTGACACTGTCAAATCGAATTAGATTTGTCTATGAAAAAAAAATTTCAAATAAGTCACCTATTTAGGTTAATTATTCAAATAAGTAAGTTTCCACAAATAAGATTCAAATAAGTTTTGGTTTAGAATACAGCCTTAATCTGGGAATACACATTGTCGTAAAAATCCTAAAATGGTAAAGAAACGAAACTCTTGAAAAAATCACGCTGAATTATCACTGTTCTTGATTTAATTATATGAACAGCGGAGGGATGGACATTGATTTGATCTCCTTAGAAGAATACGCAACTGAAATGTGTTTGTGGAATATTGGCAAATTTGCCGCTCGGAACTCCTCGGGGAAATGTAAACGAGGACCTAAAAAAGTTGGCGATTGGGGAGTCAAAATTTGTTCAATTTAAATTGTAAAAAATACAGCTAAATATATTGATTATTGAGTTTTCCAACGATAATTTGGCGGTGACGAGCAAATAGGCGAAGGTGAAAGCATAGGTTTATGTATACGTTTTTCATATAATGACGATGGCCAAAAAGGACGTTTAGAAAAATCTAGCTCCTCAATAAATCTAAAAAAAAAATTTGACCCCATATCAATTGAGTATTGCCGTCAAGTTTGGACGCTGCATCTGTTTTCATTCTGGCTGTCTTGGATTTTGAATTCAAAACTGTGGGTGATCGTAATTTAACATCAAATTTTGCCTTCTTACAACATCGTCGCACTGTTGCTGATTTGTTGTTTTTTATAAGTATAGTCACCAACAGTAGTCGGAAGAAATTGAAATCCGTGTGCATCATTGCATCAAGCATATTCTTTTAATCTTGTCAGCCGGTTAGTCCAAACAGGCAAACTGTTAAGGTCACATACTCTCGCAACGATATAATGCAAAAAGCTTTCTTTGTTCATAAACGGAAAAATATTATGTTGAACATTTACAAAGTTTTTGAGTATCATAAAATTTCTAAGTATGGAAATTCAAAACATTCAAGTTATAGATTGTATTGCAACTTGCGTCACTTGCAAAAATATTTAAGTAAATTTTTAAGGATAGACGAAAAATAATTTTAATAAAAAAAGTTTGTGTTAATAAATTTTTTTTCCAGAAAAATAATAAATGTTCATGACTTTCAATGACTTTCCCTGACCAAAAAAATAATCCCCTGACTTTTCAGAATTCCATACCTGGTGGACACCATGGTATTAAATTTCATTTTGTCGTGAAAAATCGCCACGTTGATAGTCTTGCAGTTCTAGTTAACACTTGAAATTTTAGTATGTATTTTGTAACACTTTCATCTAAATGCATATAAAATTTCAGACCTTCATACCAAGTCTATGAGGCGATACGAACTCTTAAAAATGTACGCTGCAAAAATCAAGATCCAAATATCACCGTTATTTTCCCTTATGGAGCACATGAAAAAGCATACATGTTTTTGAAAGAGCATGTCAAAAAATGAATATCCGTAAAATTTCAAGTCATTTGGAGTGATGTTCCGAAAGTTATAGCCTGATAAAGAAACGAAATTTCGTAAAAGACACCTCAATTTTAGCGTTTTTGCTACTTTTTTCGCGTTTTTTATGTCCTCTAGTTTTTTAATAGTTATTTATTTATCAAGAACGAAAAGTGAATCTTTCAAGTACGAGCTAGTTGTTTACGGCCGAGGCGTCTAGCCGAGGTCGAAATTACTAGTGAGTATCTTTAAAAGCACTTTTCGTTTGAGGTAAATACAAAATTTTATTTCATACTGGAACTTTAACGTCCTAGGACTTTATAAAATTTTATAGCAGTTTAATAGCAACTTTTTGTACCATAAATAATCCGAAAAATGTCGTTTTAGATATCAATATGAAATAAAATAATATTTTTAACACTCAAACTTTTTTTTGTCACCTACATTAACATTCAATAAACAAATATAATATTTAAGAAAAATGAGTGACTATATAAAAAATTTTGGCAGGACAGAAAATTTAAAAGTTTTAGAGATTTGCTCATATATTTTTAGGATTTTGCCTCTTTTTAATAATTTAAGTTTGTTTTATTAAAAACTCTTTATAGTCTAGATTTACAAGTAAATGTAAAAAATTTTGTATTTGGGCTATTATTTTGAAAACGTACATTTTTTTGTTGGTTTTTAAATTTTTGATTTTTAAAAAATCTGAAATTTTGATATATTGTTGGCATTGACAAAAGAAAAAAAGTGATTTCTGCTTTTATTTTTTGTGTACTCTGAATCGGAGTTATGCGCGGTTGAATTTTGAGGCTTTTTCACGTAGTTTTTGGTAATGGTGGCAATGTTTTGTGAATAGGTGCCACAAATTTCATCCGACTTACGTATATTTTTGCAAGTAAAAAGGAAAATAATTGAATAATTGAAATAAGTAAGTTTAAATATAATAACTTTTCTTTTTTCCGCTAGGCGGCGCGTAAAACCTTGGTTTACTTCAAAGCTCATATCTCAAAAAGTAGGCTTTTTTTTTTTTTGTTTTTCACAAATTTTAAAGTAAACATATGCAGCTATGAAATTGAGAAATAAAAAGTCAGCAATTCAATATGGATTTTTTGTTACGATTTTTTAAAGTTTGGTATATGAAAAATTCACATGTGTTTTTTTATTAAGTTAATAATCCTGTACTAAATGTGGATCTAATAAATTAAACATTTCATATTTTAACACCTGCAATAAATTTGAACCATTTTCTCTGCGGTTAAATGGTTAAAAACTTATTAAAAATTAATTTAAGTTAAGTGGTAAAATAAATTAATTTAAATTATTAAAAGGGTGTGTAAAATGTTTATTCATTTTAAAAAATGTCTATTCAGCCCCTTTTTACTAATTAAAATCTCATTAGAGGCTCATAATTTTAACATTTAAAATTTCTAATGACGCCCACAAACGGTTTTTGACCAAATTATACTTGCATCCAATCAAAATATATTAAATTGTACCTACCTAATTTTACCTGATTCTACCTATGTCAAAACTATTTCAAGGGTATATATATATTGATTGGATTGCCTTATAATCAATTATATTCCAAAATATTTAGAAGACATAACGTTTAGAAAAGATAATAATAGAAATGCCTTTCAAATTGTGCTGTAACTTGTACGGTCTCAAAAATCATCAGCGGACATCAAAAAATGTGAAACTGGTCACAACAGCTGTTGTTCAAAAAGCTGCGACCCTTAATTTTACTTTGCGTGATGACCAGTTTATATGTGAAACATGTCGCACTTATATCTATAAAAATAAGGTAAATTTAATTATTTTATTAAAATGAATAAAAATTCATATGCAACTAATATTTTCTATACAGCAGCTTTCATGTTCGGAAACTATCGATAGTGAAATTATTTCTATAAATCAGGATGTTGAAAATGTTCCAACGAACAAAAATATTCAAATACCTCCAGCATCTTTAGATCCATCACCAGTTTCGGTTGATACTATATCTCCACCAGTTCCTGAACTACTTAATGACATTTTAGAAGATATTAACAATGTTCTTGGAAGGTTAGCCGAATCTCCTATCAAACAAAATCATATTACAACAGGAAGTTATAAAAAAATTGCAAGTGTCACATCGGCAATAAGTCAAATAATATTTCAAGTAGATTCAGTTAAAGTGTTATCACCAAAGGAGGAATGTGAATATACATCATGGCTTATGAACCTTAAAAAAGAGTTTAAAGATGCCAGCTGTAAATCAAAACAAGTGTTTTTGTTGACAACTCTACCACGTAAATGTTGGTCAAATCAACGTATCTAGGATGAATTTAATGCATCAAGACGACTGGTAGAATTCACCATGGATCTGTTGGAAACAGTAGGTCCTTACAGTTGGCCTCAAAGCAAACAAGTGCACAGTTTGTCACAAAATATAGTAAAACAAATTCAAACATACTTCTTATCAGAGGAAATTAGTAGAACAATGCCTGGCCTTAAAGATGTTGTTACTATTACAGAAGGATCGACAAAAATTAAGAAATCAAAGCGGTTGGTGTTATGGACCCTCACCGACATCTACGAAATGTTCTTGGAAGAAAACAAAGAACTCAAGGATTCCACTGTTTTTTACCGGATAACTCTACACCCGATAAAATAATTGCCAAAATGCTTTCTTTTTCTGATGATCATAAATATTTCAATTTAAAGGCAAAAAAAATATATAAATTAATTTTTTAATGTATTTATTAATAATATTGATTAAATTATAATGTTTATAGGAAAAATATTTTTTTAATGTTTTTTTCTAATGTTAGTGTTGGTGATGTTGAAATTATAACAAAATCTTCGATCATTGGGATCTCTAATTCTTATTCTGAATAAAAACCTGTTTCTCAATCAGAAATACACAAAAAATGGTTCAAATTTATTGCAGGTGTTAAAATATGAAATGTTTAATTTATAGAGAACTGTCGATGGATCTGGTGGCAAAAAATGTAAACCGATATGGTATATAACAAATTTTGACATTCGCATTTTGTATGAAGAATGTCGTGAAAAACGAAAAAAAGGTTGGTTTGTATTTATTTTTTTTAAATTAAAACTATATATAATTTCATAAATTTAAATTACATTCAACTGGTAACAATCTAATCTTTTTAACATTCGGTAAACATATTAGCTGAACAAACGTGATGAGTTACAACTCGCGGTGAATAAATCAAGAATTTGTATGTAAAACATATAATAAAGAGGTTATGTTATTATTAGTTTGAATGTTTAATGTAATTATTTACTTAATTAATCATTATTGTTCTCAAAAATATTTATGTTCAATTTTAGATATCAAATAAGAAAAATGTCTTTTAATATTAAAAAGAGTCGGATTAATAAAAAATCATTAAGACACTGTGGAGTGCCGCAGTGCAACAATTATTTGTCAAAACAAATATCGATGCACATGATCCCAAAGGAAATATTAAATTCAAAATCGGAACTAGCCAAATGGGCAAATGCCTTGCGGATGGGTAAAAAGTTCCCTAGGTTTTTTGTGATCTGCAGTGAGCATTTTGAAAAGGGTCAAATTTTAGTGGCAATATTAAGTGGGAAGAAACGATTAGCGAAGGGCGCTTTTCCAAGTTTGAATCTTCCTGTGTCTTCAATCTTGACTGATAAGCACGTAGATCAAACCCGGGAAAAAAGATTAGAAGCTCGTACAGCGAGGGTTAACTGTACTATAAATGATGAGTATGAAATTGCATCTTGTTTATTTATCACATTCTAAATTACTTATAACATAATACATACTGTTTAGGGTAATCGAAAATAGTATGGAATTAGTGCCAACAATTGAGTTTCAACGAGCAGCAAAAGAATACTCGTCCATCGGCATTCAATGCTGAAAGCTTATGCAGGATAAAACTGTTCAAGTCCGCACAAATAACATCTATGATATAACAACGATGTGGGACACAGATAAAAAATTGTTTACCATGACTGGCATACCGTCGTTGAAAATTCTGGATGTCATGATAAATATGTGCTCTAAAATTAGACCAAATGATAATTGTGTAACTGATTTTAGAACAAGAATTTTACTTACGATGCGTAAAGTAAAAACGAATTGTTCGTTTGCAGATATAGGGATTTTGTTCCAAATAACTGCTGCGACAGCAAAGCGTTTCTTTGCTGACATAATACAGTTATTAGCTTTAGGAATGAAAGGGCTAATAAACTGGCAATCGAAGGAGCAAACTATAAACAATTTGCCGAAATGTTTTCGAAGTTATCCGAACGTAAGAACTGTTTTGGATTGTACGGAATTTAAAACGGTTAAATCTAAGTGTTTGGAATGTAGAATATGTACTTATTCTCATTACAAAGGTGGACACACACTAAAAGTGTTAATTGGCGTTTCTCCTTCTGGCGCAGTGAACTACTTGAGTCCTGTAGTCACTGGAAAATCTTCAGACAAGGCGATTTTTAACCTTTCTGATCTGGCTACGAAACTCGACCCGAATGATGCAGTGATGGTTGATTAAGGGTTTTTGATCGCAGAAGAGTTGGCTAATGCAGGAGTGGAACTAATAAGACCCGATTTTATGTATGATAGGTTTTCAAAATCACAGGTGGAAAGGTCAACCAAAATCGCGTCAGCTAGAGTGCATGTAGAGCGACGAATTGCTCGATTAAAGCAAATGAAGGTGCTGTCAGAAAAAATTTGTTCCAGCATTACACCGTACATTGACGATATAATGATTGTTGTGAGCGCCCTATCTAATTTATCGAGACCAATTTTAAATGATGATAAGTTTTAGGTGAAGATAAGCAAAATTAAATATGTATTTTGGAAAAATACATAAATATATAAATAAAATATATAAATAAAATTTATAAATAAATATTTATATTACATAAATAATAAAATATAGAAAAATAATTTGTTTAAATTTTTTAAAATTACAGTAACGAATCAAATTCAGACTATAATTCAAATTAGCGTAATAAACTTAAAAAATTATCACAAAATAATAAATAAATAACAAAAATTACTTATATCACAAATTCAATTCAAATCACTCCATTAGTCTTATAAAAATATAAAAAGTAATATAATAAACCTTAAATAATAAGTTTTAGTTGACTTCATTTCTTAAAAATAAACGGTAAGACGAAATTAAAATAAACGGGCGTTAATGTTGTTATGTAGGACTTTATAAATTCTTCATTTTTTATTATTTTAATTACTTCGTAACTGTTATCGTAACAACTAAATATAACTAAATCACAAATTTTTATGTTAGTTAGAGCTAAACATAACTGAATCTGTCCGTAATACGGATGCCGTTCACGCAACTCATAGTCTTGGTTTATGAATTTTATCCAAGGCAATACTTTAATCAAATCTCTAGAACACATCAGCTTGCCTTTGACGGGTGATTTAATTTCAACCAGTTTCCATTCTTCCCCGTTGTATGCAATACCATCAGGGCTTACTGTCAAAAATGGAAGATCTGGTGAAATAATAAGGCCGCATTCAAAAAACAGACAGTGCTTTTGATAAATAGTTATTGCTATTTTTTCAGCATGTGATCCATATTTCGTAGCTTCATTTCCTTTAAATAGACTATTATAAATAGAATTTAATTTCTTGTCCCATTCGGGGGTTTTGTTGGTTGCATACGTAAATAACTGATAAGAAATACTGGCAGTTATTCTGGATTTCCGCTCAAGGAGCCACTGCGCACAAGTTTGTGATATTGTGGCCTTACAGATTTGCACTGCATCATCTACAGTTTTTTTTAGTGTGGAAAATTCGTTCATTTTGTAATTTTCATATTTTTTCATTAAAGGAACATATGATTTGAGGCCATCATGAACAATAATAAATTTATAAAATTCATTTTCGATAGTTTCCCATCAATGGAATTTACGCTAGTTGATCGCACACATTTGGTCAATAAAAATATTTCTGATTGTGGTTGAGCTAAAAAGCAATAAGACACATGTAAGTAAGGTTTTATAAAGTATTTATATTATAAAATATATTTTACAATCTATAAATTGCGAAGAAAATTCATTTAGCAAATCATCGGTTATGGTTTCCTTAATTTTAATTTTACTGCGAATATGGCACATTTTTTGAGCGATGATCCCACTATATTTTTTAGAAATCGATGGCCCAACCTTTCCCCACTTTTGCGTTATTTCGGTGCAGCTTATAGCTCTCAATTCAGGGTTCCTAAAATATTCAAACAAGATTTGAAAATTTAATAAAATATTCTATATATTTTTATTTACCGGTTTATATGAAGAAGACATGCTGCTATATGTTTGCACTTAGCTCCTTCACCAGCTTTGCAAGAGCACGAATAGTTCCATAAATGAGAAGCTTTAGAAATATTTTTTAATTTAATTTCGTGGGGCTTGGCGGAAAGCGCTGAAGTTTGAACTACCAGACCAGTTATGGTAGAATTCAAGTTCGATTCAATTCCAATCGCTTGGATCCACCCAGCGTTTAAAATCGCCTCACCCTCTCGAATTGGCCTCTTATAACTATCAAAATAATTTAAAATTTCTCCTAGAGAAACAACAATTTTATCGTATGCATCGAGTGTTGTGCAAGCCGCTGATAACATTGTCACAGAACGATCTAAAATTAAAAATTAATATTTATATACAACACTTTAAATTAAAATAATTATAATTTATCTTGCAAATAAATTCAATAACTATTCGATTCGAACATAACAACTGTTGAGCTTAATCGATTGTTCAAGTGTTCACATAAAAATAAACAACTTTCCCTAGGCGTTATATTATTATCACGTTTGATCAACAAATGTTGTTATTGTTTTTATAGAGATCACTTATTTATCAATCGAACATTATTAAACCTAATTAAATTAAAATTATTTTTAATTTAAAAATAATAATTACTAACCAGTCTTGTTTATTGAATTTACATAGCGCTCTGCATACAAATCATAAACGTCAAATTTCTATATACGCAATTGCTTTATATTTTATGATGCTAGATGTCACTACCCCAGATATTGATACTTCTCAAATAACACATGTGAATTTTTCATATACCAAACTTTAAAAAATCGTAAGAAAAAATCCATATTGAATTGCTGACGTTTTATTTCTCAATTTTATAGCTGCATATGTTTACTTTAAAATTTGTGAAAAACAAAAAAAAAAGCCTACTTTTTGAGATATGAGCTTTGAAGTAAACCAAGGTTTTACGCGCCGCCTAGCGGAAAAAAGAAAAGTTATTAATTTTAAACTTACTTATTTCAATTATTCAATTATTTTCCTTTTTACTTGCAAAAATATACGTAAGTCGGATGAAATTTGTGGCACCTATTCACAAAACATTGCCACCATTACCAAAAACTACGTGAAAAAGCCTCAAAATTCAACCGCGCATAACTTCGATTCAGAGTACACAAAAAATAAAAGCAGAAATCACTTTTTTCCTTTCGTCAATACGAACAAAATATCAAAATTTCAGATTTTTAAAAAATAGTTGTTTTTTTTTTCGATGTACGTTTTCAAAATAATAGCCCATTTACTTTTAAGACATTTTAAGAATAAAAAATAAATAAAATAAAAAAACTTTTTTTTTATTTACTAATAAGCAAAATATCTAAAGTAAATTCCTTACCTGTAATCTTTCATTTGAATGAGTTTCAACATGCCTGGTTAAATTCGTTTTTTCTGTAAATTCTTTATTACATTCAGAACATTTAAATAAAATTTCACGTGTATGACTGTTCACATGTCGTTTAAGTCCCATTTGGGTTGATAACTTCGCATCACATAATTTACAAGAAAACTGAAAACAAATAGAAAAAACTTTAAAATTTCATTAAATTGTTTTTTAAACTTGATAATTCCGAAGTGATGAGAAGAATTCAATGAGCAATACATAATAATACAAAGGTTTACAAAATTAATATAATTATATGTGGTTCGTTACTTCATGATATAATCGAGTTGTGAACTTAAATCGCTAAATATTGGAAGTAGTGTTCTTGTTTAGAATGATAGCTAGTTAGTCTATCGTTCTTAGAGAAGACTACTTTCAAACAAACAATAACCCCAAATACAAATCCACAATATGAAATGATGTGAAGAAACGATATTTTGAAAATGGGTTAGTTACCCACAATGTTAAGTTTTAGTTTTACTTAACCACACGACATAAGCTTTATAGCTGTGATAGTTAAATCAAGATATGAAAACTCTCGTTTTCATCATTTAACAGTTTTTACGGTTCCGTACTTAAAAAAGTCCAATCTACCTATATCCGCTAGAAATAGGTAGATTTCGGGATCAGACACTTTTGTGTACAAGGAGAATTAGGTGTATCAGATTATTTATTTATTTGACCTACCTTAAAATTATTATTTTTTTTTTTTTATTGGAGGGCCTTGAGACTTGCAGTTCAAGTAGCACTGCGACCTGAAGGTCTATTGTGCTTACCCTGATTGTTTTATTAGTCAGTCGTCGTCTGAGCCGTTACTGGTTGTGTTCTGTCATCCAAGTTGAGACTTTTATAAAATTAACTAGCTCAATTGGAGTGACGTTTTGTGGTAATGGAAGTGTTAGTGTTCTATGACCAAGTTGGTTGTATCTGTGCCAAGAGAGTTCAGGACAGCTGCAGATGACGTGTTCCATCGTTTCCGCCTCCGAGTAGCAGAATCTACACCTGTCGGAAACAACAAGGCCTATTTTGTTAAGATGGTGGTTTAAAGGACTATGTCCAGTAACGCACCACGTTAAAATTCTTAGAGACTCTCTGTGTAAGTCGATTGTTTTTAAGGGTGAAACAGGGAGGTTACCTAGAAACTTCTTAGAGTGTACTAGTCCCTCTCTGCTTCTCCATAATTTAGCATTTTGTTCCTGTTCCCATGTTTGAATTGTGCTTTTGTGCGAACTCTTGGCCATTCCGAAGCATTCCAACAAACTTTTTATCGGCCCCTTGCTTTGCTAAATCGTCAGCGATAGCATTTCCTTGTATTCCTGTGTGGCTAGGTGCCCACACAAGTGTTACTTTATTATTGCAGGAGATTTTTAATAGATTTTGGTAGCATTCCCATACCAGTTTTGAATCAAAGCGCGTAGATTTTAGTGCCAAGAGTGCTGCTTGGCTGTCAGAGATAATATATATTTCAATATTTTGGTATTTTCTTTCAGCGCATAGCAAAGCGCAACTGCTAATGGCAAAAATTTCGGCTTGAAATACGGTTGTTGTGGTGCCTAGGGCAACCGTTTGCTTTGTTCTAGAACCAAACACTCCTGCTCCCGTGCCCATATTGGTTCGAGCACCATCTGTGTACCAGATGCTGGCGTTATGTGGCAGTGACCGTATGTAGTTTTTAATACGATCTCTGGCCAATATCTTGACATCAAAGTGTCTGTCTAAATCTATTGTTTTTGGCATACAATCCGAAATATGGTATGCATGCATTTCAGCTTGTAATTCAGAAAGGATTTTAAGGTGTCCGGTTAGATTACCCGGCTTAAACCATTCTGTGAGCTGCAGTCTATGAACGCTCAACACCGCTACAGATTTTACATGTAGGTGCAATGGAGAAAGCTTTAGAAAAATTTCCATTGCTGACGTTGGCGTGGTTTTGAAAGCACCTGTGGCACTAAGACACACAAGTCTTTGTATTTTTGTAAACATATTTTGAGCTGTTATTTGGCGCGTTTTAGGCCACCAAACTAAAGCTGCATATGTTTGAATTGGTTTGATAAGACTTTGGTGCAACCAAAGTACCATTTTTGGGCTAAGGCCCCATGTTTTCCCAAACAGGTTTCTGCATGTAAAGAAAACTTTGTTTGCCTTATCGGAGATATATTTCAGGTGTGAGTTCCAGGTTAGTTTGCTATCCAGGATCACACCCAAATATCTAACCTCTTTTGATGTTTGTATTGGATCGCCGTTTAGAACAGGAGAAATGAAATTAAAGTTTCTCCTGTTTGTGAAAACGACAATGCTTGTTTTTTGTGGGTTGATCGACAGTCCCAATATGTTGCACCACTTCAGGGTTGCATAAAAATCTGATTTTTTTAAAAAAATCAAAAAAATCCGATTTATTTGATTTAAATCAGTTTTTTTGATTTAAATCGGATTTTTTTGATTTTTAAAAAAATTTGCTTTAATTTGTATAATTTTTGAAGAAATGGTCCTATATTGTCTCTTTTGAAGCAGTGGTCCTAACTACTTTATATAAATCATTAGGTTTGGTTGTATTCTTTTGAGAGGCAAGGAAAGATAAAAGTAAAGTAACAGTTTTTAGTTACTAGATTTTAACACTATTCTAGCGACAAGAAAATCGTGTCTTGTCGAACGCCGTTGCCAAACTTTGTTGCTGCTTTAGAGTGATGTCATCGATCATGAATAGTGAGTGCATTTCGACAATCCTTGCCTGAGTACTTTAAAGTTTGAAGAAAAATGAAAGAACATTTGATAGTGCCTGGGGTAACTACAACCAGGACTTGAATATATCCGGAATTATGATATCTGGGTCAATGACAAAAAGTAGCTTATCACATTCAATGTTTTCTGTACTATTCAAAAGTTATGTATGATCACTGAGAGTTAACGATCTCGAGAGCCATGGTAGTAGATTTGAAAATATTTTTGTATTAAATTGAATTTTTAATTTTCCCAAATTTTCTAACTCCCACATGGAGGGATCAGTTTTTGTTGATTTGTAAATCTTTTTATTCTTGGTCTACGGATGGACATCCTCAAGTACTTCAGTCCCTGGTATTGACATAAGAGTTAACATGATCTATTACATACCTCTGTCAATAGAAGTGAGATATCACTAACCAAGGTGATATCTAAGGGGGGCTGGCGGATGAACTGTATTCAATCAACGGTAGTTGATGTTCTGTAGTCCAGCTGTTCGGTAGTCGAACTGTATTCTCAATGTTAGTTATGGAAGATTCCTTCAAAAAGGGCACGGTATTGCTTGCTCGAAAAAACGACCCTATATAAAACTCTATATCTATTCTTTTATTATTAAGGAAGACAGCGAGCGCGTCAAATGATCATGAACTATGCCAATGCCACTTACTGGCTTACCATTTTTATTTTCTTTATCGTTGCATGATATATTGGCATAAGTCATATTTTATTATGTGATAGGATTTATTGTTTAGTTACCAATTCTTTAAGAAAAACTTAAAAAAAAACAAAAACAAAATGCGTCCATCATCACTTTAGCACGCATGTTATTATGGGACCTTGCTCTTAAAAGGTTTCTATATGCTGTTATGAAACATATTGAAATTCCTACATTTTGTTTTTAATTTGCTTAAAAATTTTAGAAATTTCTTCAATTGATTTAAATCAATGATTTTTTTAAAAAAATCAAGTTGATTTAAATCTGATTTAAATCACTGATTTAAATCAAATGATTTAAATCAATGCAACCCTGCACCACTTTGATACAATATTAAGAGCTGTCTGGGTTCGACCAGCGACAATGGAGTCATGTTTCCCTCTAACCATGACTGCCAAGTCGTCGGCATAGCCTACAGTGTTGAAGCCGGAATCATTTAGCTTAGTGAGGAGATCATCAGCCACCATTAGCCAAAGCAGCGGAGAGAGCACGCCCCCTTGCGGGCAGCCTTTAGATGCAGTAACAGTCACTAAATAATCACCTAGTGTAGCCGTTATTTTCCGAATCTGTAGCATCTTGATAATCCACGCAATGATAAGTGGGTTTATATTTTTCTTTGTGGCCATTTCAATGATAGCATTGAAGTGGATATTGTCAAAGGCTCCTTGTATGTCCATAAATGTATAAACAAGTGCCTCCTTATAGTTTAGGGTGCTCTCAATTTCTTTCACCATTTTGTGCAACGCCGTTTCAGTAGATTTCCCAGTCTGATAGGCGTGCTGGCTAGAGTTGAGAGGGTTTTGTTTCAGACATACATGACGGATGTGATAATCCAACATCTTTTCCATTGTTTTTAATAGAAAAGATGTTAGACTTATGGGTCTGAATGATTTGGCTTCATTTGTTTTTTTTCCTGGCTTAGGTATAAAAACAACTCTGGTTTCTCGCCATATCTGTGGAATGTAAGCAAGGCGAAAGCTTGCTTTGAACAAACGCATGAGATATGGAAGAATGATTGTTAGACCCTTTTGCAGAAATACCGGAAAAATTCCATCACCTCCTGGAGATTTATACGGACCGAAGGATTCTATAGCCCATCTCGCTTTGTTGGGGGTGAAAATTGTGTTGGTTAAATGATCTGCATTACTTTTAGCTGCAGGATCTAGAAGACGTACGTCTTCGTTGGCATTATCTTCAGTGCTCCATTTTAATGAGCCCGGAAAGTGGGTTTGAAGTAAAGTATCTAGTGTCTCAATACAGTTGGTGGTATACGTACCACTTGGTTTGCAGATTGAGCCTAGAGGGTTTGTGTGATCAGACGACATCAATTTTTGGAGTCGAGCTGCAGCAGGCAGATTATCTATCGTATTGCAGAGCTTTTTCCAGATATTTCTTTTTGATTGTCTGAGTTCTTTATTATAATTGGTTAGAGCTACTCGGTATTCTGTCCAATTATTTGTTGTTTTTGCTCTGTTAAAGAGCTTGCGAGCTTTATTCCTTTTTCTCTCCAAGTTACCATTCTACCAAGGTACATCTCTGCATCTTTTGGATTGAGTTATTGGAGTATTAAGGTTGTATGCTTCAGTGATAATTTCTTGTAAATTATTTGCTGCAGAGTCAAGCTCAAATATAGAGTTGATACTGCTGCAACTATTTACATTATCATGAAGATATGTTGTGTAAAGTTCCCAGTTGGTTTTTCTTGGGTTTCTAAAGTACTGGATGCTCTTTGGGTAGTGTTCTATGTTGAAACATATATGAGCATGATCAGACATAGAAGCTTCCTTCGAAACATGCCTGTTCTTAATATGGTTAGTAGCGTTTATGTTAGTTAAAGTAAGGTCAAGGACCTCGCCTCTGATTGCGTTTCTAAAGGTAGGCTCACTACCTTTGTTTGCAATAAACATATTGTTTGTATACAAAAATTGAAGCAGACGCTCGCCTTTTGTGTTAATGTTGCTACTTCCCCACACGGTGTGATGAGCGTTAGCATCACACGCTATTATCAGGTTATAGTGGTTATTGTTGCAATACTTGATGAGTTTCTCTACCACTTCTGGTGGTGTCTCGTCCTCATCCCCCGGGAAGTATGCAGAAGCTTAAATGAATTTACGAAATCCACCTTGAGGAAGATGAATTTCAATATGGACCGTTGTAAGATCTCTACAGATAAATTCATTCAACGGAAATATTTTCAGATGTTTGTTGAAGAGAATCGCGGTTCGCGGTCTTTCCACATCTGAGAAATAGATCAGTTTTGTATTTTTGTTTGACGATAGACCTTTTATTCTTTTACTGTCTGCCCACGGCTCCTGTATAAATGCAAGATCGTGAGCATCCTGTTCAATTAACCGGTTCAAATTAACTGAGGCCATTTCTGATCTGTGCAGATTAATCTGAACGCAACTTAATTTAGGTACTAGATTTTTTTGTCTATATCGTACAGATCTTCTGTCTGACTTAGAGTAAGCTGGTGAATCAGACATTACCATAGAGTCAGACATGGTGTGTGTACTATCCGAATTAGGATAAGCTGATAAATCAGGCATGATCCTAGAGTCAGATATGGCATGTGTGCTGTCTGGTTTAGAATAAGCTGATAAATCAGGCATGCTCCTAGAGTAGGACATGGTGCACAGTTTTGTTGTTGGTTTATGTGATGCGTTTGGAGAAGCATCGCTCTCATCTAAACCTTTATAGTTTTCCATACAATATTTATGGAGAAAGTAGGGAGGTACATTGGTCAGCCACAACAGAGCCCTGTGCTGTGGTAAGGCTATTGAAACTGGAGGACGCCCGGTATCCAGAGTTCCGTATTAATAATCAAGCACCCCCTTGACCATGCTAAGCTTTCGGCGTACGTGTCTCACCTTAGCTTTGGGTTTATTACCCTAAAATTATACATTTTGGTTATATAAAACTAAGAATATATAAAACTTACATTATTAAAAGAAATAAAAATAGATATCTGAGCAAATTAAAAACCTAAAAATTTGTAAAACATTAAATAGTAGAGAAAGCAATTTGACTCAGCTAAACTTCAACAACCTCTCCTTAAATGAGTCACGAGAAATGTCAAAATTGAAAATGGTATAACATTCATTAAACAATCTTAAAGAAGATAAGAATAGTTCATTAAAACCGTAATTTGTATGATGTAAGGTTAGTTTAAATAACAGCAACAGCTACATCACATATTTTTTTACACCATCTAACAGTAGACGTTTCAACAAACATAAAGAATACTGATTTTTTTGAAAATACTGTTTCCAGCACAGGAGAATTTTCGTGTGAAAATGAGGTCACTTTTTTGGTTTAAAATCAAAACCAAACGTAAAAATAAATATTTTGATTCCAAAAAATTACAATGTATTGGGGACATAATAAGGTACGTTTTCACCAAATTTTGTGAAAAAAAAAATTTGTGGGAGATAAAAATTTTATCGGTTTTTTCTATTATCACGGCAAATTTTAGGTTATGTGAAAAAATGGTTTCTATAAAAGTTATAGACCTTTAACTATTAGTCCTTTAACTTAGACGTACAACTATTACTTTAAACTTTTTTCGATAGAAGGGTTAGTTTCGTCGAAAATCGTGAGAAACCATTTTTTACCCCTAAAAGCTCACACCATTTCACCCCCGTATCGTATCACCTTTAATTTATGTTTCCTATCGTTTGCGCAATATTTTTTTATTTATCCAATAGTTTTCATCCTGTTACTAATTTTTTTCCATTTTTTGCCTGTTTTTAAGGCTTCAAATGTTATTGGTGAAATTGAATGAAGTCATTACATTTCATTGACAATTTCATTGGGTTAAATTAAAATAAAACTAAGGCAACGAATTCCCCTCGTTCGTTGATAAATTCTTATAATTTTTTGGAAAATTCCTCAAGCAAGCTCGAAATTTTTGGCAAAAAATTATTTCGAATTATCACCGCCCTTGGGAAATTACTACTGAAAATAATTTATAAATATAATAAGAAATATTAAAAAGAAGATAAAATAAAAAAATTAAAGATCACATTTTGTTATAAATACGTTGTAACCGATACCGATACCTTCATTCTTTCCGGATCATGAATTCGTTTGTGGTGTGTCAAATTTCCTTTTTCCGCAAATTTTCTACTACATTCTGAACATTCATATGGTTTCTCACCCGAATGACTTTTCATATGGTGGAACAACTGATAATTGGCCTTATACTTTTTATTACAAATTTTACATTCGTAACGTTTGTCTGATATCTATGAAAAAATAAAAAATAATGTAAGTAGCAGATTAGGTATTGCATTTAAATCTTAATTAAGTTATGAAATTACATTTATAAGATTTTTCTATCAACAACTAATTTATATGAGTAGCAATATTTTTTTTCTTGGCGTTCATGCTCCATGTAGGAGCGAGGCCAAGCTAATCCTTCGCAACAGCGACATAATTACCTTGGCAGCCGATTTTTTTAAGGTTGTTTATTACGTCCGTCTCCCATTGGAGTCGTGTTCTATCTCGCGGTCGCCCAGTCGCTGGGGTACTAACGTACATTTTTTAATCATTCCAAACTGTGAATCGGCTCGTATAACATGAACAAACCAAGCAATCCTGTTGGAACGGATACAACTTATTACATCTGGAACCTCAAGAAGGTCTCTGATCTCAAAATGATATCGCTTTCTGTACTCTCCATCGTCTGTCTTAAGTGCACAAAAAGATGTCTTGTATAACTTGAGTTTGGTGTAAGTTGATACATACGGTGATCCAAGGAGAAGTTTAATTGAGTAGAAAGCTCGATTACCTGTAGCAATTCGAGTTTTTATATCTGTAAGTATGCTGTTGTTTGAGTCAAGCATGGCTCCCAAATATTTGAAAGATTCAACTCCCTCGATTTTCGTTCTTCGCCGTACATTAAATCTTTCTTCTCCGCCTCTCTTAAAACATTCATATGTTTGGTTTTATCGTAGTTAATTTGAAGACCAATTTTTCTAGCACCGCTCTCAAGCGACTTGACTCATAACAGCTTCACTTCGGCCGAGGTTGACAATATCATCTCAGCATACGCGATCATCTCTACTGAGTTTATTGACTAGATATTGTTGTTAGTCGGCAGTTTCTTATGACGGCACACATATGCCAAGGCTAGATTAAAGAGTATAGAAGGGATACCATCACCTTGTTTTAACCCGGAATCGACTTTAAAAAACTTGTATATTTCGTTCTCTACTCGTACACAGCATTGAGAGTTCTGTACTGTCATTTTGCATGGTGATACCCGTTTACCAGGAATTCCCATTGACATCAGAGTAGACCATAGAGTCGTTCGAGAGAGTCGTAGAATTGCCAGAAATCAATGAAGAGTTGACGCACACGACACTTTTTCAAAATTATGCTTATCGAGAAAAGTGCATCGGTGGTACCTGGGCCTTGCTGAAAGCCACAGTGATATTTTCCAAATAGTTGTTCAACAAAAGGATTGATTGTGGCTAGCAAAATGTAAAAAAAGATCTTATATGCTGTACAGAGGAGAGCGATTCCACTGTATTTTGCACATTGTAGGCGATTACCTTTTTATGGATTGGTATCAGCATAGCTGAGTTCCAGTCGTGTGGCATGATTTCAGTCCTCCAGATCATTTGAACAAGTACAGACAATATTCGGCTTTATTGCGTTTTAATTTGGACAGCGCCGCCTTGAATTCTTTTTTTTGGGGTTCGTCTTCATGTACCTTTGACGCACGAATAAACTTTGCTCGTCACCCGTCTTGTTGCTGGTCACCCAAGTTGAGAAGACTTTTAAAATAAGCGGCCCAGGTATCTAAAATATTTTTAAGCTAATTATTTGTAGCTCCCTATTTTCGTTTTGAATAACAGTCGATCTAGTTTGAGGTCCCTTCTTTACGGCCTTAACCTGTTGAAAGAATTTACGCGATTCTTCTTCCACCACCCTCTCTTTGTTCGTCTACATAGCTTTGTAACGGCTTGTCTTGCCTGTTTATAGTTCTTCTTCGTGGACCTGTTGTTGCGTTCTTGTAGACGCTTCAAATGGCAATCTCTTTTGTATTGAATAGCGTCAAAACACGTTTAATCCATCCATGGCTTCTGGGTGTGGTTTTGTGGTCGTCCAAGTATTCCCTCAGCACCGCTTAAAACAGCATCTTTGAGCAAATACCATGACTTATCAACGTCTTCATTAATGGTTTCTGATTTCTCCTATGTTTCTACAATATGGCGGCATAAAAGATGGTGATCACTTCCAATGTATGCACCTCTAAAGGATCGCACATACAAAACACTAGAAAAGAAACGCGCTGTTTCTAGCACGTGATCAATTTGATTTCGAGTGATTCCATTCGGTGGAACCCAAGTCTACTTACGAATCGATCGATGCGGAAAAAAAGTACTGGCAATTAACAAATTATAGTGCAAACTCAGTCATTCTTTCATCATTATCATTCGAGTTCAAATTCAGGCTGTTGGAGCCAACCACAGGTCCATATGAGATCTCTTCCGACCTGTCCATTAAAGCCACCAAGAACCATAATAAAGTCGCGTGCTAGTGTTTGTTTCATAATCTTTTCCACTGCTATGTAGAAAGTCTCCTTCTCGTCGAGGGTGTTATCTTCAGTAGGTGCATACACGGTAATAAGAGAAATATTGTTGTATGTACCGTAGGTAGCAGATCCTCTAATTGGCCGGAATGAATTTCATCACGGATTCTTGTATGCGTGCACCTACAAGAAACCCAAGTTCTCCAAATTCTCTTCGGCTATCCAAATCTTGTTTTCCGGTTATTGACTGTCTAGCTTCTTGCAGAGCTATGATATCCATCCTATACCTCTGTTTCTAGACTTATTACCAAATTTAACAAATCAGTTTTTTTCCGAGGTTATCCAACTAGCAAACTTACTTTTCAATTTTGAGTTATACAAGCTTAAGCTTCAATAAAGCTTCGCTAAAGCTTCTAAGTGGAAGCTAATTATATTACACTTCTTAAAAGTTTCGATAGAACTTCCACAAAGAAGTGCTCCCCATCACCGAAGTGGAAGCTTCTAATATAGTTCTATATTTAATATTAGAAACTTTACTGAAACGTATCTACACAACACTAAATAAAGCTTCCGTAAAAAGTTATAGAAGTTATAGCTGTCATTAGAATTGAAGTTGTTTCGGTTGTATCTGTTAAAAGATCTTACAGAAGCACAGCTGTCATAGTCTTAAAATTGCTTCATTATCCAACCTTTAGAAGTTTTACGGAGCAAGTTTACGAAAATGAAATATGTCAAACTGACGAAATCTATTGCTTCTATTATTTCAACTAGAGGAGCATATACGAAATTGAAATTGTTTACAAAACCAATTACAAAACTTTTTATTCAAAAAAAATTGTTCAAATAACGCTAAAACTAAGTGATTGAAAAAATATAATCCATTTAATGGTGCTATACCTAATCTTAGAACTAATAAAACAAATAGAAAAACGAATTGTCAATCTTAATTGACGTCTGTTAAAAAAAAAAAATCTTTTAAGAACATAAATCTCAGATTATGATTTCATTGTTAAAAAGTTAGATAAGTGCAAATAAAATTCGCTCGTCAAGGGTTCCGTGAATGTAAAAGAACACAATATAAAAAATTATTGACGAAAAGTTGTGTTGTAATGTCCTCATATTTCCAGACCATAGAAGCATAACAAAATAAAATATGTTTAATCGTAAATGTCAATAGTAAATTACAATTAAATCTACATTGATCAAAAATGACAAAAAAAATGTTAATTCAGACTAAATCTTATCCATAGATGTTTTTGGTAACTTAAGAAAGATTCAATTACACCAGCTGGTAAATGGATTAAATTTGATTATTTTTTCATTTGATTATTTTATATTATTTTAATATAATTATTTGAGTCTTCGCTATGATTTTCATTTGAAATTTACCAATCTTCCTGTCTCTGTGAATTTTTTCAAATTTTTCTGTCAATCATCGTCGAAACTTAGGGGGCGGAACGATCTAAATGTTGCACTTTCTTGTCCATAACTCAAAAACTGTGAACCCAAAAATTCTAAAAAAAATTGCAATTATTTTTAAATTAAGGGCTCTATCAAATGACACCCCACTCGCTTGGGTCAAAAAAGTTTTTTTTACCCTCTCTACCCCGGTCCCCTAAACACACAGAAATATAATTATTGGAGACTTCGCAATAGTTTTCATACAAAATTTACCTTATTTCCTAGCTCTGTGAAATTTTACAAATTTCTCTGTCAATCAGTGTCGAAACGTATGGGGGGGACGGTCTGAATTTTGCACCTTTTTCACAATAACTCAAAAACTGGGCACCGCAAAATTCTAAAAAAAATTGCAACGAATTCCAAATTAGGTGCTCTTTCAAATGACACCCCACTCGCTTGGGTCAAAAAAGGTTTTCTTTAACCTCTTTACCCCGGTTCCCTAAACACACAGAAATATAATTATTTGAGACTTCGCTATAGTTTTCATACAAAATTTACCAAATTTCCTCTCTGAATTTTTACAAATTTTTCTGTCAATCAGTGTCGAAACGTAGGGGGGGGGGCGGTCTGAAAGTCGCACTTTTTTGACAATAACTCAAAAACTGTGCATCGCAAAATTCTAAAACCAATTGCTTTGTTTTCTAAATTAGGTGCTCTTTCAAATGACACCCCACTTGACCACATTTTAAATAGTGTTATTACCCCTTCTCATTTCCACCCCCTTAATAAATATAATTATAAGTATATGACACTTTTATATATTTTTTATTAAAAACTTAGTAATTATTCTATCATTCCAAATACATTTGAAAATTTTCGATCAGATAGGTTCCGAGCTAATCGAGGCAAGAAAACACGAAAAAAACGTAATTATTCAAAATTATACAAAAAATGGTGAGGTGTAAAATTCCAAAATAAAATTTTAAGGAATACTGAAATCAAGCCCTTTCATATGATACCCTACTTGAATCTATAAAAAAAATGTATTTTCTCAAAGGTCTCACAACGTACCCCTGTAAACCAAACGAAAACCACTTTAGTTTTATTTGTATCCGTCATTTCATGTGGACAGATTAGTTTTATACGCACCTCAAATTTCAAGTTCATAGCATTTATAGTTTACGAGATAATCGATATAATGTGAAAAACTCGTTTTACTCTCACTAATAATGTTCCGACATGCCACATAGTTTTCCCCTTCATTTTAAAATTTATTTTATCCACTCACTAAGCACAAAACCTTAAATAAATTTTTACCTGTAAACTTTCTTTCCAATGAACTTTTATTAAATGCATTTTTAAATTAGATGTGTGTGTAAATTCTTTATTACATTCAGAACATTTACACAACCTTTCACGTGTATGAATGTTCATATGTTGTTTAAGTCCATCGTTAGATGTTAACTTTGCATCACATAATTTACAAGAAAACTGAAAATAGAAAAAAACTTTAAAATTTCTTTAAATGGTTTTTAAAATTTGCTAAAGGCCAATGATGAGAACAATCCAATAAGCAATAAATAAGAACACAAAGGAAGAAGCGATATTTTGAAAAATGGGTTACACAAAATGCTATTTTTAATAAGAAAAAATCATTAGGGTTCGCCGAGTTCAAATCCAACTACTTAACTGCATGGCATAAACTTTATAGCTGCGGTAGTAAAATCAAGATATGATAACTCTCGTTGAAGAATTCAAATTCGTTTTTAATTTTTGCAAATTCATCCATTCATCCATCCATCATTTAACAGTTTTTTGTTTATACAAACCATTAGATTGTTAACTGAAACAAAATTTTACCTTTAAATTTCCTCGCGAATGAATTTTCATATGAATTACCAAAGCCTTTTTATGTGTGAATTCTTTTTGACAGTGTGCACATTGAAACAGGTTTTCACGTGTATGGATCTTCATATGAAGTTCGCATGACGCTTTTCTTGTAAACTCTTTATTACAAAATTGGCATGGAAACTGCAAGTAAAATTAAAAAAATTGCACATGGCGTTTAATGCATTTAAAATTGATTTTGTTCAAAAGACGTTGTATTCGATTTAACCTTACCTTTATTCTTTTCGGATTATGAGTTTGTTTGTGAATTTCCATACTTCGTTTTTCCGCAAATTTTCTACTACATTCTGAACATTCATATGGTTTCTCACCCGAATGACTTTTCATATGACGCTTTAATGAACTGTTGAACTGATATTTTTTATTACAAATTTTACATTCGTAACGTTTGTCTGATATCTATGAAAAAATTAAAAATAATGTAATTAGTAGGGTTGGTGTTGAATAATCAACTAACAAATTTAAACTTTAACTTTTTATACGCCCTCTGAAAAACGAATTACAATTACAAAATGTACATCATAAATTTCCCTTATTTTTTATAATAAAAACTCCTGTTAGATAGAAATAAATTGAAACAAATAAATGTAAATCATATTCAGTATTTAATGTATATTGAGAAACGAAGCAAATAAAAAATTAAATAAAAAATTGTGCGGTAGTGATTTTATTTTAATTAGCCTAAGTGATGGTGTTTACGTTGAAAAAGCTCAACGATTCTACATTGGTGTCAGAAGTGGGATACCCATGATCCTGGATTAAATATTGGATATTTGGATACCTGTTAAATATTGGATTTTTGGAAATCATCTGGTGTTTAATCCTATTGAATTCATCACCGTGCTTAGCATATTTTACTTTACAAATACTACCGGATTTACTAAGTATAATTTTTACCTATTTTTTATAAATAAAATAAAAATATATAAATTGTTTTATAAATATTTTAAATATATTATCTATTAAAAATATATATATATATATATATTTGGTAAAAGATTAGAAATTAATCAAGTTTTGTTGCGGTTCTTTCTGTATGCAATAACAATTTTGGTGCGCAAGGTTAAAAACAAAGTGGTGTTTCGATTATTTAAATACTAGTTTCAATAAAATCATATTTGTTGTGCTTACGGTTATTTTATAATTTAAATTATGTCGAACGAAATCAAAATCAAAAAATGTAAAAATCATCGTTCTGTTTTACTAGAACAGTTATCGCGGGTTTCAAAGTTTTATAATGAGAAAAAAGATTCCGCTACAATCCAAATCCAATTGAGATAAGACTTCAGTCTTTAGAAAAAATTTTCGATGGATTATGTTCTAACCAAAATAATTTAGAAAATTATGATGAAAGTGAGTGTGAATGTGCAGATAGAAGTAATTTTGAAGAAATATACTACACTCTTAAACCGGCACTTCAAGTTTTATTAAATAATCTCTCAAAACCAGAAATAAAACCCGTTCATCAAAATAATGTATCAAAAACCGTTAGGTTAAAAGAAATAGAAATCGAACCATTTAGTGGTGATTATACTAAATGGACAAAATTCTTTCAACTATTCTCAAATTTGGTGCATAACAATACGTCTTGTAGTACCATTGTAAAATTTCAGCATTTAAGAAACTCACTAATCGGTGCAGCTGCTAGAACTATCGATTCGCTTGCTCCAATCGAAGAAAATTATGAAGTTGCACTTGACCTATTAAAGAAACGTTATGATAATCGAAAATTAATTGCTAAAAGTCACATTCGAATCTTATTGTTTGGTATCAAATCTATTGAAAAGCCTTCTGCTGAAAAACTAAGAACTCTAATTGATACATTCAATTCACACTTGAGATCTCTTAAAACATTAGGTCGTCCAATAGAACAATATGAGGACTTGATCGTAGAAATTTTGCTTTCAAAATTAGTAGATGCCGAAACTAGAAGCAAGTGGGACATGAAGGCTCCTGTAGATAGACTTGAATCATATGCCGAAGGTGAAGCCTTTATTAATAAAACAAGCCAAGTTTTAGAAATTTCAAACCAAACTCATAAAATGCAACTTTCTCAAAACACAAGTTCAAGCTCCAAGAAATTTACTTCTAAAACAGCACTTTTAGCCCCACAGTCGATTCAAAACGTTAAACGATCTTTTAAATGTTTATTTTGTGAAAAGGTTGGTCATTGGATCACTCAATGTAAAAGGTTTAAATCCAACTCAAAAGAAGAGCGTCTTCGTCATATTAATCTGTTGAAGCTATGTACCAATTGCCTTAGACCTGATCATGTGGTTAATGATTGTACTTCGCAATATCATTGTAACAAAGAAGGATGTCTAGAACGTCATCACACTCTTCTTCATCAATGTGATTAGTCATCTAGCCTGAACTTTCAGTCACCTTTAGTTGGTACATCTTCACAATTGCAAGCCTTGACTAATAATCAAATACCAGATGCTCTGTGCTCATCAAGTAGCGTAGCTAAAAAATTAACAAAAAAAAAACTTATGTGTTTTTAGGCACAGCTGTTATTTATGCTATTGATTCAAATGGATCAAATATATTATGTAGTGTTCTACTAGATAGTGGTTCACAATTAAATTTTATAAATCAAGCCTTTGCAAAACGCCTTGGATTAAAAATGCATAAAAATCAAACATTATTTGGTGGCATCGGCAATTTGAACTTGTCTTCAAACTATGTCATAAACTTGACAATCAAATCAAGAACAAACAATTTTGTAACTGCAATAGAAGCTCATACTCTACAAAAAATTACAAACTCCCATCCACATACAAAGGTTAACGTCGAAGATTGGAATAATTCCTGGAAACATTAAACTTGCTGATCCAGAATTCTATAATCCTCAACAAATTGATTTGCTCATTGGTGCTGGCTTGTATTATCAATTCGCTGTAGGACAAATTAAATTATCGGATACTCTTCCAATTCTTCAAAACACATCTTTTGGATGGGTAGTAGTAGGTCCTGCTTGTTGTATAATTCAAACAAAGGTTCCACCTTCATTTAGTTTAGATTCAAACTCATTTTGTGGAACAACAACTTTATTTGAGGCTCCGTTAGAATTTCAATTAGATATATTTTGGACAATTGAAAACGTAGAATGCGTGACCTCAAAACTCACAACTCAAGAAGAGCTTGTGGAAAAACATTTTAAAGAAAATACCAAACGAGATCCTTCAGGAAAATTTGTTGTTGCTTTACCATTCTCAAAAAGTCCATCACTTTTAGGAAATTCCAGAAATATGGCAACTCGTAGATTTTATAATCTAGAAAATAAACTCAATAAAGATCTTGCTCAAAAGGCTGAGTATTCAAGGTTTCTAGAAGAATACGAACAATTGGGTCATATGCAACAAATTTCTGAAGACAAAATAAAAGAAAATCATTATTTTCTACCACATCATTGTGTACTTAAACCTGATAGTTCAACAACTCATCTTCGTGTAGTATTCGACGCATCTGCTCGCACAACAACTGGTTACTCACTCAATGACATACTTATGGTGGGTCCAGTGCTACAGGAAGATCTATTTTCCATCTTAGTCAGATTTCGCACACATCAATTCGTATTAACTGCTGATATCAGTAAGATGTATCGTCAAATTTATGTTAGAAGAGAGGATGAACAATTTCAGCTAATAATTTGGAGAAACAATACTAGGGAAAAATTAAAAATCTTCGAATTAAAAACAGCAACATACGGCACAGCCAGCGCTTCATACCTTGCCACCAAATGCATACAAAAATTAGCTGTGGATGAAAAACAAAACTATCCGCAAGCACACAAAATACTGCTTCGAGATTTATACGTTGATGATCTTTTAACTGGGGCGAATTCGTTGGAAGATCTAGAAAACATTAAATTGGAGGTGATTAATATGCTAAGCACGGCCGGAATGCAACTCAGAAAGTTTTGCTCAAATCAGGATGAGATTTTCGAAGATATTCCAAATGAACATAGAGAAAAGCTGCTGAACATAGATGATGGAAATTTTATAAAAACGTTAGGGATGTATTGGCAGCCAGCATCTGATCAATTTAGTTTTAACGTTACATCGGTAAAAGAAAAAGAAAAAACAATTACTAAAAGAACAATATTATCAGATATTGCGCGTATTTTTGATCCACTTGGATTGACATCTTCAACAATTACACTTGCTAAAATATTTATGCAAAGATTATGGCAGCTGAAACAACATTGGGACGAAGCTCTTCCTCAAGAATTGCACACGAAATGGATAGGTTTTCGATCAGAACTTCCACTTTTAAATAATCTTTGTATAAATCGTCATATTATTTTACCACACGCAGTTTAAATTCAACTACATGGATTTGCAGACTCTAGTGAAAGGGCTTATGGAGCTGCCATATATGCTCGAAGTTTCAACGCAAATGGAGATGTAAATGTGAAGTTAATTTGTTCAAAATCACGAGTGGCACCAATTGCTAAAACAACTTTGCCACGCTTAGAGTTGTGTGCTGCCCTTTTGTTGGTACAGCTGATTGAAAAAATTAAACGAATCATAAATATCAACATCGACAAGGTAACATATTGGACTGACTCAAAAATAGAACTTTCTTGGATAAATTCTGAGTCCTCCACGTTGAAAACTTTCGTAGGAAATAGAATTGCAAAAATTCAGATTCATTCAAACATAACAGATTGGAAACATATTAGCTCAAAAATGAATCCTGCAGATCATATTTCACGTGGTTTATTACCATCAACTTTATTAAAGACCGATATTTGGTTTAAAGGTCCATCCTTTCTAAAGGACGATGAATCAACATGGCCAATAAACCAAACCATAACCGATGAATTACCTATTGTCGAGGAAGAACTTTGTAAAACTCCTAAAATTTTTCATGTTCGAGGATATTTTGTTGAAAAATAAATACTTAAATAACTTCAATTCATTAAGCAATATTATGTCGTATGTATATCGATTCATCAAAAATTGCAGAATCAAAGCGTCACGTAAAGTTATTAAAAACGATCCAATCGAAGTTCTTAGTTCAACCGAACTTAAAAATGGATTAATTTTAATTGTGAAGGTCGTACAAACCAGCTGCTTTAAAGATGAATTGAAATTGTTGAAAAATAAAAAGCCACTCAGTCAAAATCATCATCTAAAAAGCTTATCCATTTTCCTTGATGATGAGAATTTGATCAGAGTAGGCGGTCGTTTACAACAGTCAATCCTGTCTTATGCCACAAAACATCCTATCCTCCTTCCTAGTAATCATCCTTTTACAGTTACTTTATTTAATCATTACCATAAATTTACACTACATTCAGGTCCACAAGCACTGTTGGCTACAATTAGGCAGTATTATTGACCACTTAAAGGAAGAAAATTAGCTTTGAAAACCTGCGACAAATGTAAAAGATGTTTTCGAATAAATCCTCGTGAGCTGAATCAAATTATGGGAAACCTTCCATCAAAAAGAATTCAACCAGCTCCACCATTTTACAATACTGGCATAGATTTTTGTGGACCTTTTATTATACACCATAGAATAAGAGGTAAATCACCAACCAAAGTCTACCTCTCGGTGTTCGTGTGTTTTACAACCAAGGCGGGTCACTTAGAACTGGTATCGGATTTGACTACATTTGCTTTCATCGGTGCATTGAAAAGATTCATTGCGACCAGAGGTATGTGTAAAAATATATTTTCAGATAATGGTACCAATTTCGTAGGAGCCAACACAGAACTGCATACATTATTTAAGTTGTTTCATGCTTCAAATCTTTCTGATGAAATTAAAAAACTTTGCACATCTGATGAAATTTTATGGCATTTTGCACCACCAAGTGCACCCCATTTTGGTGGACTTTATGAGGCTGCCGTAAAATCAGCCAAATTTCATTTGAGAAAAATCATGGGGAATGCGCAACTTACGTATGAAGAACTCAACACGCTGATTAAACAAGTAGAAGCAGTCTTGAACTCGAGACCAATTACTCCTCTATCAACCAGTCCATCAGATCTTGAGCCACTGACACCTGGACACTTTTTAGTTGGACGTCCTCTTGTCACAATTTTGGAACCAAACATAGAAGATGAAAAAATTCAAATTCTCAAAAGGTGGAAGTTCATATCACAACTACAACAACATTTTTGGTCAAGATGGTCAAAAGAATATCTCACTTCATTACAATGCAAAAGGAAATGGACCTCTGAACAAAAATCAATTCAAATCAATGATTTAGTAATAATTAAGGATGAAAATTTACCACCACTTAAATGGAGAATGGGTCGAGTCACGGAACTTCATTCTGGTTCAGATGGTCATATAAGAGTCGTTATTGTCAAAACTCTACAGGGCAGTGGCGTTTTCTCTGGGTGTTCTAGTCGTTCGCCGAACGACTTGAGAAATATCCATAAAATATTCAAAATGGCTAACTAAAATAAAGTCAGCTTTTAATATTAAAAAAGAAAGAAATACTTTTCTTGCAATAAATGAAACAAATGTACATATTTTAATAAGCAAATAGAAAAAATATACAATTGTTTGTGTAAGCCATAACATATTTAATCTACACTGCATAATACACAACAAAGAAGAATTTCCCCTCAAATTCATGTTCATTAGATTTATGAACAGAAAAGCAACCGAACCCAATTCCTTGTCTCGTATATATAATTCATATACGCAGCTTAAATGAAGCAAAAAGGAGAATAACTTTTTTATATAGAATAAATGCATTCAAAATGTTCGTAATTTTTACAGAACCCAATAATATTCAATGTATACATGTTTTTATATTTTATATTTAACACTACATACGCATTAAATATTCACTTACAATACACAATAGCAAGAAAACAAATGGAATGAAGTAAATACTAAAGATGTATTTGTTTTAAAATAATCGTTTTATGTTCGTTTAAAAATCAGAACATGGTACGTAATACGTTTTACATTGATTTTAACTGTGTTCGATTTGACTGAAGCAATTGATACAACTGAAAAATTGAATGCAATTGTTGTTGGCTATTCAGTTGTTTCAGTCAAATAAGGGCAGAAGAAAAATAAATGGATATTTGTGTACTTTAGGTTCAAAAACGATCTATTCCACTTTACGAGTTTTCAAGATAAATGAAAAAAACTTTTTATTTTGAAATAATTTACAAACTCGGTGATTTTATTGTTTAATTGGTTTCTTTAGGGATTTTCCATTAATTTGTTTTGAAAATAAAGTAGGTAGTCAAGTTAAGCTGGTATTTAAGAAAACATTTTGGAATAGAGACGTTTTAAAACTTACACAATGGAATAAGTTCGTTTTGAAACTTATTACTATTGGAAAATGTATTTTTTCAAACTTACATTTTGAAATACTATCGTATTGATTGATAATTTGGTTTTCTGCCAAACCGCCGACTTTTCTAAATTCGAAACCAAGAATATTTTACAACGTTGGTTGATTTTAGATAATGCAATAAAACAAAATATTGATTTTTGATATATCTATATTATAGATGTTATATTTTTTTTAAAATAAATAATAATGAAAAACTATATATGACTATATATGATAAACGGAAGGCATTTAGCGGCACTCTCATGGTGGCATTTTTGGACCTTGTTTGACCCAAAAATATTTTCTGGAAATGTTGTGGCAAGCAATCTCTTGGATAGCTTCGACAACTGACAACTGCCCTAAACGGGTATCGGTTAAGAGGCTAGAACCTTAACACTGTTCAAATCAAAGAGTTATTACGGCTGTTTAGGACGTAAATTTCTATCATTTTTCAAAAAACCAGATAACTGAAATAAAAAGCTTTTTAGCTATCTGCAATCAACAATGTACAGGTACAACGAAATTTTGCGGTACTTTCACTGTCGTATTTTTTAACCTACACCAAAAACATTTTCTGGAAATGTTGGGGCAAATAATCTCTTACTGGCCTTACAACTGGCCAAATCCGGTTACCAGTTAAGGGGCTCGAGCTTTAAAGCTGTATAAATCAAAGCATTATAACGCCTGTTTGGGACAAAATTTTGAAACAAAATTGCTGGATATTAAATATTTGAGTATACTTCTATTCTTTTTTGAAAATGCTAAACATCTGCAGTGAAGGGCTCCAAAGTAATCGGTTCCAACAAAAACCAACACCACCAAAAGTTTTCATCAGTTTTTCTTCACGTAATAACTTGGAAATGGTCGAAAAATCTCAAATGACGGTAAAAATGAAAAATTTTTAATTATTGCAAATGAATGAACACAAAAATTGGTTTTTTCCTGAAACAATGAATAATATGATATGTCTTTGTTGATTTTAAGAAGCTGACGTTCTGAAAGAAGCTGAAAGAAGAAAACGTTCCTAAGTTGCATAGTTGTACGTTTGCTCATAATTAATTTTATTTGTAAAGTTTGTTTGATAATTCTGTTTGTAATTAGTGTGTTTACGTAAACTAATCTGATTAATCCGATTCTACAAAAATCTGTCTGACAACGAAATCTACCTATTTCTTGCGGATATCCCACCGCTTGAACTTTGCCAGATTGAATTCAATCGGATTCAATCACACACCGCTGCTGTTCGCTGACAAACTGATTAGCATTTACTTACTGGATAATGGATATAAAAACTGATGCAAGCTGCAATAAAAAATCTACCACTTTAAAACAAATATCACGATCGACTGATGACGATCGACTGATTTGAATACGAATATTTTGAAATAAAGGATTTCGGTGCCAAACGCATGTTTTGGAATAGGCATGTTATGTTTTTTAAAGACATGATTCTTATTGGAAAAGATTGTTTTTGATTGCAAAACAATTGAAATGGAATAGCTTTGTTTTGTTTCAAAAGCTATGACGTAATAGATTGCTTTTGAAACGTAACTGGAATTTGTCACCCAATTTTCTCAGAAATAGATAAACATTTTTAAATTTTTATTTTACTGATATGTTCAGTTTAATGGAAAGAAACGAAATCAATTAATACATAACTCAAAAATTTTAAAAAGTGGAATTGATCGTTTTTGAACCTAAAGGACACATTTAAAATTTTTTTTTAACCGACTTCAAAAGAGAAGGAGGTTTATGTTTATTTTGAGCTTTTTTTTATGTATGTTCACCGATTTCTCAAAAACGGTTTGTTCGATTTGAATGATTTAAATTTTATTCTATTGAGGTAAGTTTCGAGGTGGTCCCATATTTTTTTCTATATCGTGAAAAATGTCGTTTTTCAGAAAATCGAGAAAAACTGTATATTTTTATGTATATTCCCCGATTTCTCGAAAACGGCTCATTGTGTTCACATTCAGAGGTTGTCCCATATTTTTTTCCATGACGTGGAAAAAACTATATTTTTTATGTATTTTTGCCGATTCCTTCGAAAAAGCTTATTTTATTTGGTTGGTTTGACCTGCGTTATATTGCTATAGATGCCAAGGTAGTCCTAAATAATTTTTCTTGATAGAAAATATTCCGTTTTTTTATAAAAATCGGAAGACCATGATTACTAGATTTTCATCGATGAATACTTTCCGGGATTTTAAGTTATTGCATCAAAAACGCTTTCTGACATGCTTGCTAACAGATATTTGCTTTTATACACTAAAAATTAAAAAATAAAAAATCTTTTTAAAAAAAAAATAGAACCGATTTCAGAAAAAAAAAACACAAAAAGTGAAAAATAACTCAATTGTGGCTTAGAGATAAAAATTTTGTTATATCTAACTACAGCCAAAAAAATTAAGCCTTTAAACAAAATTATTATATTATAGAAGTTATTTGTTATAATAATTTTTACAATAACTTTTATAATATAATAGCAACTATAATAATTGTAATAATTATAATAACAAATAACTTCTATAATATAATAATTTTGTTTAAAGGCTTAATTTTTTCGTTGTTGTTAGATTATTTTTTTTTTTTTTTTTTTTTTTTTTTTTTTCCTTTATCTCCATTTAGGAGCATAGGGCGTCTACTAGACTGGACCATCTGACTCTGTTCGGGGCAATCGCTTTCAGTTCACCCCATGTCTTGCCGATTTGTTTTGCTTCAGCTAGCACCGTTTTCTTCCACGTCATGGGTGGTCTTCCAACTCTCCTTTTTCCTTGTGGATTCCACTCTAGGGACATCCTTGTTATATCTTCGACTGATTTTCTCAGTGTATGTCCTATCCATCTCCATTTTCTTTGTTTTATCTCGGTCTCAATGTCTAGCTGCTCTGTCTGCCGTAGAAGCTCCTGGTTACTGATGGTGTTTGGCCAGAAGCATTTGATCAGTCTTCTCAGGCATTTGTTCACAAACACCTGTAGTTTATTTGTGATCTTTCTTGTTTGTTTCCACGTTTCACACCCATACAGCAGTACTGACTTGACACATGCATTGAACATTCGTAGCTTTGTCTTTCTTGACAGGACGGATGCATTCCAGATCTGGTGAAGCATATTGAACGTATTTCTGGCTTTGTTGATACGCTGACTGATATCTTCTTCAGTCCCGCCTGTTTTTGCTACAGTACAACCAAGGTACACAAATTTGTCAACTTCGTCCACTTGTGTATTGTTGATGGTGATTGGTGTTATCGTTTTGGTGTTCAATCTCATAGCCTTTGTTTTTCTGATATTAATGTTGAGACCGACTTCATGTGCAAGGGTTGATAGCTTCTGTATTTTCTGCTGCATGTCCGTATGTGTGTGTGTAAGTAGACAGATGTCATCTGCGTAGTCTAGATCATTGAGCCGTCTTGTTGTATTCCATTGGATTCCATTTGGACTTGCATCATCGAGCTTTCTCATGATACTATCTAGTACTATTAGGAATAGTAGCGGGGATAGTACACAGCCTTGTCTCACTCCTCGGTGGTTGTAGTATTCATCACTTTGCTGTCCTTTGTATTGTATTCTGTTTGCAGCATCCCGGTACATTTCTTTGATTAGATCCACTATTTTCTTCGGGATGCCCATTTCACAAAGTGTCTGCCATATCGCGCTCCTGTTGATTGAGTCGAAGACGCGTTCGAAGTCCACGAAGAGGAGATACAATGGTGAATTCCATTCATTTGATTGCTCAATGATGATACGGATTGTGTTGATATGATCGGTACAGCTTCTTCCTGGTCTAAAGCCGGCTTGTTCATTTCTTAGTTTCATGTTAATTGATGGAGATATTCTTTCGAGAATGATCATTGCTAGTATTTTCATTATTGTGTTGAGCAGAGATATACCTCTCCAATTTTTGCATTCTCTTAGATCACCTTTCTTTGGGATTGTTATGGTTAAACCTTCTTTCCATTTGGTTGGTATTTTACCTTCGTTCCATACATCAGCTAATAGTGGTGTTAGAGCTTCTGCTGTTGTGTTTACATCTGCTTTGAGTAATTCTGCTGATATATTATCTGTACCAGCAGATTTGTTGTTCTTGAGTTTCTGTATGGCATCTCTAACTTCCCGTTCTGTTGGTGGATGGGTGCTAATAGTTTCGTTATAGTTGTCATCCGGAGACTGCAAGTTATTTTCTTGTTGGTGGCAGTTGTCTTGTTGTTAGATTATAGATATAACTAAATTTTTGTCTCTAAGCCACAATTGAGTTATTTTTCACTTTCTTGTGTTTTTTTTCTGAAGTCGGTTCTATTTTCTTTTTAAGACTTTTTATTTTATTTTGAAAACGATCAACGTAATATAATTTTTCAACAATGCGAAACTACTACCTCAGAACAGTAATAAATTGTGTTATTTAGCCATATATCAATAATTTAAATTGCATGGTGGTAATTCTCTTAAATTTGTAAGAGGATTTAAAAATTATTTTAATACACAGACATGGAAGAGACGTTTTGCATCATTAACGATTTGAAGGCAATATCTTTTGCTGGGCGAACTATAGATGAAAAGAAATGGATATTACGAAATGGAAAGCCTGTACCGGAATTACCAAATATGGAAACCAAATGCACTTCAAAGCGACAAACATTCACTCGGCGTTTAATAATTTCCAGTTATAAGTCACCTGAATGGTTGACAGGCAGCTTACTTTTGAATAAACTGTTTTACTGGCCTTATGTATTGTTTTACAAAACAGTCAGAAAAGTCTGTTTGGAATTTTGACGGGTTTTCGAATTTCATTTAAGCATTGGGATACAAAAGCATGAAAAAAGTAGAACTTAGATTACGAATATGTAGACATTTAAAACATTGTGGACTATAAGATTAGATTTAATTTTAGATGAGCAAAGTCATATATCAAGACAAAATTACAATGAACTGATCAGACGCAACAGAAATTTGTTAAAGATGTTAATAAATATTGTTTGTTCATTGTGTAAACTCGCATTTAGAGGCCATGACGAAGGCACGAAACATTATAACTATATACAATATACATACTATAAATACATACATATTATAACTACATAACTACATTCAACAAAAACGAACACCTTAAAGAAATATTCAGGAAACGCCACTGCTACAGGGATATGTCAAACGGCCAATTGCTAAGTTATGCCCACTACCGATGGATGGAATCAATAAGTTGAAAGATCAACCCTTTCAAGGCGGGCAGAATGTTGAATAATCAACTAACCAATTTAAACTTTAACTTTTTATACGCCCTCTGAAAAAGCAATTACAATTACAAAATGTACATAATAAATTTCCCCTTATTTTTAACCGACTTCCAAAAAGAAGGAGGTTCTGTGTTTCACTGTAGGGTTTTTTTTTATGTATGTACACCGATTTCTCAAAAACGGCTCGTTCGATTTGGATGATTTAAATTGTGTTCTATTTGGGTTTATTCACAGAGGGTCCCATAATTTTTTTTATGATGTTAAAAATACCGTTATTCAGAAAATTGGAAAAACTCATATTTTTTATGCATTTTCGTTGATTTCGTCAAAACATATTATTCTGTTTGTTTGTTGTGGGCAGTATTATATTGCTATACTTGTCGAGGTTATCGTAAATAATTTTCTATCACGGGTAATGTGTATGCCGTTTGTGCAAAAAATCATAAAACCATAATTAATACATTGTCACTGACGAAAGTTTTTCCGGTATTTGAAGTTATAACTTTTAAAACGCTTTCTAGCCGACATTTGCTTTATGACTTCACTAAAAATAAAAAAATTAAAAAACCGTTTTGAAAAGAAATAGAACCGACTTCAGAAAAAACAAAAGAGGCACAAACAAGTGAAAAATAACTCAATTATGGCTTTTATAGACAAAAATACGTTAGATTTTGATTAATTTAATTTAATTATGCTTTACTATAGACAAAAAAATTACGCTATTAAAAAAGTTACTATATTAAAATAGTTACTTTTTAACCGACTTCAAAAAAGCAGGAGGTTCTGTGTTTCCCTGTAGGTTTTTTTATGTGTAGTACACCGTTTTCTCAAAAACGGCTCGTTCGATTTAGATGATTTAAATTTTATCCTATTTGAGTACATTCCCAGAGGGTCTCATAATTGTTTCTTTGATGTGAAAAAATGCCGTTATTCAGAAAATTAGAAAAAACCATATTTTTAATGCATTTTCGCTGATTTCGTCAAAACATATTAATCAAACAGATTAATTCAATCAGATCTGTTTGAATATTTTGGGCAGTATTATATTGTCAAGGTTATCATATTATAGTTGTCAAGGTTATCATAAATAATTTTCTATCACGGGAAATATGTATGCCGTTTGTGCAAAAAATCGCAAAACCATAATTAATAGATTGTCACTGATGAAAGTTTTTCCAGCATTTGAAGTTATTACTTTTAGAACGCTTTCTAGCCGACATTTGCTATATGACTACACTAAAAATAAAAAAATAAAAAAACTTTTTAAAAAAAAATAGAACCGACTTCAAAAAAAACAAAAGAGGCACAAAAAAGTGAAAAATAACTCAATTGTTGCTTTTAGAAACAAAAATACGTTAGATTTTGATTAATTTAATTTAATTATGCTTTACTATAGACAAAAAAATTACAATAAAAAAAAACAAATTAAGTACTAAGCTTTTTTTTTGTTTAGTTTTCAATTTTTATTAATAAAATAACTTTATTAATATTATTGCCGTCATGTGAAAATATTTTATTTTAAATTTTTATTTAAAATTTAACATGTTTCGATAATATTTGAAATTATCATCATCAGAAAATTGTAACAAAATTAGAACGATTTAAGCTACGTACTACGTACTCTTAGTTTTAGTACTACGTACTCTTAGTTTTTAGTTAGAATTATTTTTCTTAAAGTTTTTTAGATTAGTTCTCTTTTAGATCTGAAGATGAATGTGATCCTTTTGATCCTTCATCGTTTCAATTTTTACAATTATTTTTAAATTACTAAATTCTCCTATAGAATTAGTAATAATAAATTAAATTAAATAATACAAAATTTTTCAATAAATATCTATAAAAAATTTGTGTTTTAATAAATAAATCAAGCAATTATATAAAATTATTTTAATTTTATATGTGTCATATACACAATTAGACATGGTCCTTCGAGCCGGATTTTAAGTGAGTTTTCGTAAGAGTGATTTAAAATTTTACAAAAACTTTAATTGTGAAAATTGTGATAAATGGACTTCTTTTTTTAAGCCATAATTAAAACAAAATTGTGATTGTGATAAATGGACTTCTTTTTACAAGCCAAAATTAAATATGTATTAAAAATAAGGAAAAAACGAACATTAAAAAAAAACCTTTATTACAAAAAAACTTTATTATTTTGTAATGACAATCAGTGAAATAAATAAAATAATACAAATAAAGTGAAACATATATTAATCAACAAAAACTTAAATAAGGTAAACTCATTAATAGCTATATCACCGATAAAAAATTCCTTTATATCCTTTCCTAATTCACATTTAACTTCCACAAAATGGCAAACATCGGTACGTTAAGAAAGCAAAGAGGTACTATAAAAGGCTCTTTGACAAGGCTTCAAAATTTTCTGGCTAACTCAACTGATTTAGACATGGAAATTTTGAAGCAAAGAAGAATTAGAATTGAACAACTAAATGATGAGTTTAATGATGTTCAATCAAAAATAGAGAGTCTTACTGTAGACGAAGATAACGTCACTAGTGTTAATGACGATGAACGTTCTTGTTTTGAATCGACATTTTACAACTGTCTAAAACTAGTTAGTTCTGCTATCCATGGCTCCACTGCAAATCAGTCTTCGTCAAGTATAAGTGATCAATCGACAAGTCATGCTCAAAATAATTTTCCTTTACAAAAAATAAAAATAAAAAATTTTAACGGTAGCACCACAGATTGGTGCAGTTTTCGCGACACATTTATCTCGCTTATTCATAGCAATACAAATTTGCCCGATATTTAAAAGTTTCATTACTTAAAGTACGCGCTTGAAGGGGATGCTGCTGAAACAATTAATACAGTTCCTCTAACTATTGATAATTATCAGGTAGCATGGGATTTATTAACTCAACGGTATAATAAACCACGGCAAATAGTTCAAGCTCATATCAAAGGTTTATTAGAGTTACCAGAAGTTTTCAAAGATAGTCCAAGTCAATTACGCACTTTATTGGAAAAATCGCAACTTCACGTTAATTCCCTGAAAGCTCAAAATGTAGAGATAACAAATTGGGATCCTTTCTTAGTATACATTATTTCGTCTAAGTTGGACAAATTTACGCGTAGAACTTGGGAAAAAAGTTTAGAAAACGATGACTTTCCAAGTTTTACACAATTAATCGATTTTTTTAAGAAAGAAGCACGCGGTGACGACATTGATCTGCACCGAGAAATTGTGAATCATGACAAACATTCTAAATCTTTCGCTCATAAACCTAATATTAGGTCAAGGCCAATCAAATCATTCGTAACGGCTAAAAATTCATGTCCGCTCTGCAAAAATGAGCATAGCATACAAGTGTGTTCAAAGTTCTTAAATATGACTCCTCAACAGCGCTATGAAGTAGTAAAGGAAAGCAAGCTTTGTCATAATTGTTTGCAATCAGATCATAACACTAAGGTGTGCAAGGTCAATTCCTGCAAAATTTGTGATAAAAAGCACAACACACTCTTGCATTTCCCAAGAACTATTGTATTAAATGAATCGTTGAAACAAGACACTCCAACTTCTTCTTCTAGTCTTGTGAATACAGATACTGTAAATACAGAAACAGGGTTTAAGGTAGCTGCAACAGTAACATATGATTCGGAGGTTCTTCTCGGTACAGCTGTTATTCGCATATCGGATAAAGAAAACAAAGAACACCTTTGCCGAGTTCTTTTAGATAGTGGCTCGCAGGCTAATTTCATTACAGAGAGCTTAGCCACGCGTTTAAATTTAGATAAATTACCTGGACAGCAATATTTTTCCGGACTAAGTCAAATAACAACTAATTCTAGTTTTTTGGTAAATACAAATATAACATCAATTGACAATAAGTTTAGCACGAAAATATCGTTTACGGTTTTACCTTCTATCACTGGATTATTACCAGTGCGCCAAATAGATAGAGCTACCATTAAAATACCCCATAATATAACTCTGGCTGATCCTGAGTTCTACAAATCCCAAAAAATTGATGCACTTATTGGAAACGCATTATTTTTCCAACTACTTTGTGTTGGTCAATTTAAAATATGCAACAGCCAATTAGTTTTGCAAAAAACTTTACTGGGATGGTTAGTAACAGGTTCTGTTGAGATCACACGTTCTGGATCTCAGGATAGTCAAGTAAAAATGTGTTACACGATTACTGCCTTGGAGAAGCAGGTAAAGAAATTCTGGGAGATTGAAGAACTGCCAAACCTACAGCATTATTCCAATGAGGAATTGAAATTCCAGAAACATTTCAAGGAAACCACACAACGAGATTTCACTGGTAGGTTTGTAGTTCGTCTTCCTTTTAATAATAAAAAAGAAATTTTAGGTGATTCATATGAAATGGCCTTTAAAAAATATTGCTTTCTTTAGAAAGAAAACTATTGCATAATGCTGAAATGCGTCGAAGTTATAATGAATGCATATCAGATTGGTTAGCACAAGGCCATCTGAAAAATATTACAGATGCAAACATTAAAAATGAGGGTTTATATTTACCGCATCATGGCGTTGTAAAAAATTCTAGTCAAACCACTCAACTTCGTGTAGTGTACGACGCATCAGCTAAAACATCTAGTGGTATTTCTCTCAATGACACTTTATTGGCTGGTCCTAACATTCAAGAAAGTCTTTTTTCTATTATTTCAAACTTTCGGCTCTATGCATATGTTTTTTCTACTGACATAGAGAAAATGTATAGACAAATCGTCGCTTTAATAATGAAATGACGTATACGCAAAAGTATAGTTTCGAGATATTTGAGTTTAAAGTTTGATGTGCGCATGCATTTGCATGGACGTTAATTTATAATTTATTAATTCTTACCCCCAGTCATAAAATAATTCGAAAATGTAAAAACGCCAATTCAAAGATACCCTTATGGGGAATGCAGCGCACCTATCATATAAAAACAACGTATAAATAGCATACGTTGTTTCATTATTAAAGCGACGAAATATTAGTTCATCACGCAGATCGAGTCTTCCAGAAGATTCTGTTTCGATTTGATGTGAATGATCCTATCCAAGTGTTCATAATGAATGTTGTTACTTTCGGTTTAACTTCATCTTCGGCACAAGCTATTGCCTGCCTTTCAGAAATAGCTGAAACAAATTCGGAAAAATTTCCTTTAGCCGCTGTCACACTTAAGAAAAGGTGTTATATTGATAATATATTGGCGGGGACAGATGATTTTAACGAAGCATTAAAGTTAAAAAATGACCTTATTGCTATCCTAGGAGATGCTGGTTTTAATCTTAGGCAGTGGGCATCAAATGATGATAGAATAATCAACGATCTGAGATCGTCCTTAGATTCAGAACACATTTGTTTGGATAAGGATCAGGATATCAAGGTTTTAGGTATCCAGTGGGATTCAAAACTGGATAAAATAAATTATAAGGTGCAACCATTGCAAGACCATCCCCGGGTTACAAAGCGAAACATACTTTCGCAAATTGCACAATTATTTGATCCCTTAGGATTATTGGGTCCAGTTATTGTACAAGCCAAGCTCATAATGCAGGAGTTATGGAAAATACATATAAATTGGGATGAATCTGTTCCACAAGAGATACATTCAATGTGGAATACATTTAAAAATGAGTTAGTTCTTTTAAATAAATTTAGTGTACCTAGAAGAATATTAATATCTAACCATTCGAATATTCAGATTCACGGGTTTTCAGATGCAAGTACTACAGCGTATGGAGCTTGTATATACTTGAGATCGAGCGATATGGACAATAACGTTTGTATTCAATTATTGTGTTCAAAGTCTAGAGTAGCTCCTTTAAAAACCATTTCGATTCCTCGACTTGAATTATGCGCTGCAGTTTTACTAACTCAATTATATGATACCGTTGCAAAAATGTTAGATTTAAATTTTTCAAATATAAGATTTTGGTCTGATTCAACAATCGTTTTAAATTGGTTAAGGGTTTCTCCACATACCTTAAAAACTTTTGTAGCGAACCGAATATCAGAAATACAGCAGAAGACCAATATAGACAACTGGTTCCATATTTCTTCAAGGGATAACCCTGCTGATTTTATTTCTCGTGGACAGAAGCCATCTGAATTCATAAATAATATGTCGTGGACAAATGGTCCCAATTGGCTTACACTTGATGAAAGGGAATGGAAATTTTCGTCATTCGATTCTAAGGTAATTGACGAAACGGAATTCAAAGAAAAATATGTTTTTTCGACAATATGCCATTCTGACGAACTATTTAATCGTTTTTCATCTATAACATCAATTATACGCTTTATTGCATATGCGTTGCGATTAGTCAAACGCTTCAGAACCAAAACAAAAATTTATGGTGAATTAAGTATCGATGAGTTAAATAGTTCGCATATACGTTTGATAAAATTACTGCAAGAAAAACATTTTAAAATTGAGATTGATGGTTTGAGAAAGAAGGATTCCATCAGTAAAACCAGTAAAATTCTTAATTTAAATCCATTTTTGGATGAAAATGATATTCTTCGAGTAGGCGGTCGCTTAAAAAATTCCCAATTGCGATATAATCAGAAACATCCAATTCTTTTACCTAAATCAAGTCATGTTACAAAACTTTTAATAAGGTATGAACATGAAAAACAAACATACAGGTCTTCAAGCTACGTTAAATAACGTAAGGCAAAATTATTGGCCTATTGATGGAAAGAATATGACTAGACACATCATTAGAAAATGTATACGATGTTTTAAAAATAAGCCTACGCAACCTGTATATTTAATGCGTAATTTGCCTGAGCATCGTCTCAATCAAGCGCGACCTTTTTGTAATGTGGGTGTTGATTATTGTGGGCCTTTTTATATAAAAGAAAGAAAATTTAGAAACATCAAAAAATTAAAGGCTTATGTGGTGGTTTTCATCTGTTTTTTGACAAAGGCTATGCATTTGGAGTTGGTTACGGATTTAACTACAGAGACTTGTATTTCTGCTATGAAGAGATTATTTGCAAGAAGAGGTCTTGCAAAAAACATTTATTGCGACAACGCTTCTTATTTTGTTGGAGCAAAAAATCAGTTCAAAGAAATATACGATTTTATTATAACAAAAAACTATGATACGGATATGAAAAGGTTTCTAAACGAAAATAAAATCAACTGGCATTTTTCTCCCCCAGGATCACCACACTTTGGTGGTTTATGGGAGGCAGGTGTCAGATCTTTTAAATATCATTTACATAGAAGTGTAGGTGAAACATTGTTCACATATGAAGAGTTTAACACATTTATAGTGGAAGTTGAATCGATTTTAAATTCTCGTCCGCTTACTCCTCTATCGTCTGATCCTAATGACCTTATCCCCCTTACACCCGCTCATTTCCTTATAGGTGATACATTAATGAGTCCACCAAAAGTTGATATACAAAATGTTCAAATCAATAAGTTATCAACGTGGCAGCATATACAGTATGTTAAACAACATTTTTGGACGAGGTGGAAAAGGGAATATTTACATGAACTGCAAAAAAGAACAAAATGGCAACAAAATGATGGCAGAAAAATAACAATTGGAACTATGGTTTTGCTGAAGGATGAAAATTTAGTTTCAAGTAAATGGAAGTTCGGTCGTATTTTGGAGATTTTTCCAGGAGATGATAATATAGTAAGAGTAGCTACCGTAAAAACAATCGACGGTGTCTACAAACGTGCTGTAAAACAACTATATCCACTTCCATTAGAAGTTTAGATAATAAATATTTAAAATTAAACTTTTTTTGTTAACATAAATTTACTAAATTTTATATTATCTGATCTAATAAATAATGAAATAAATTGAACCGTCCATAATTTAATACGGTTATAAATTTTCAATGTTTTCAAAAATAAATATTAGGTTAAGAAGTAGTAATTATTAAAATTCATATTTTGAACGTAATACGTTCAAAGGGGGCAGTATGTTTAAACCTGATAATATATTCATAAAAAAAAAACTTTTCTTAAATTTTAAGCAATAAAACTATATATCTTCCGAAACCTTTTTTCTTCAACTTAAATTTGTATTTGGGTTTTTTTTGATTATTTTTGAACATCTGCAATGGAAAATTTCCACAATTTAATTTATGACAATTTTTAGTTTTTAGTTAGAATTATTTTTCTTAAAGTTTTTTAGATTAGTTCTCTTTTAGATCTGAAGATGAATGTGATCCTTTTGATCCTTCATCGTTTCAATTTTTACAATTATTTTTAAATTACTAAATTCTCCTATAGAATTAGTAATAATAAATTAAATTAAATAATACAAAATTTTTCAATAAATATCTATAAAAAATTTGTGTTTTAATAAATAAATCAAGCAATTATATAAAATTATTTTAATTTTATATAATGTGTCATGTACACAATTAGACAATATATATATATATATATATATATATATATATATATATATATATATATATATATATATATATATATATATATATATATATATATATATATATATATATATATATATATATATATATATATATATATATATATATATATATATATATATATATATATATATATATATATATATATATATATTTATATATATATATATATATATATATTTATATATATATATATATATATATATATATATATATATATATATATATATATATATATATATATATATATATATATATATATATATATATACATATATATATATATATATATATATATATATATATATATATATATATATATATATATATATATATATATATATATACATATATATATATATATATATATAAATATATATATATATATATATATATATATATATATATATATATATATATATATATATATATATATATATATATATATATATATATATATATATATATATATATATATATATATATATAATATATATATATATATATATATATATATATATATATATATATATATATATATATATATATATATATATATATATATATATATATATATATATATATATATATATATATATATATATATATATATATATATATATATATATATATATATATATGGGAAGAAAAGATGGCGGCTTATGAGTAACACGTATTTTTGTGAGCTCGATTATATTTTATGCATTTTATCTAAAAAAAGTGAAACAAAGCATTGACATGTTAAATTTATATGGTTTAAATATTGTGAACTGAATATAACTATAAATTAAATGAAATAACTTTATAAATTTGATCACTGTGGATTTAATGAAATGTGAAATATATCTCATGGCGGATGACAGCTGCTGGTTTGTGAAAATGTATCGGGTTTATAAGAACAACCAAAAATATTCCATATTTAGTGTGTTTTTAAGTAAAAAAAAAGAAAATCAATTTAGTTATAAATTTAATATTTTTGATACTATTAATCAAATGTGATTTATGTAATTCAAACAGTTTTAATGACGATATTGTTGTAATAAAAAATGATACAGAAAATCATGATGGAATTACAATGAGAAAATATCAAAGTGGATTACCAACAACTACAGAAAAATCAACATTTTTATACTATAAAGTTTTATCAGGTATATGTTTTAATACAATGGCTGTGGCCCATTTCTCGATGAAATTGAAATTGAAATTGAATCTGCAAATCGACTAAAAAATTTCAATTTACTCTGCTATCCTACTTGAGTAAATTTTGACAGATTGTGTTGAAATTCAAATAAAATTTGTTTTTCAATAATTACTTTTTCGTAATTTAATTTTTGTGGAAAAAAATAAAGCAAAACAAAAACTAATATTTCAGCGAGAAACGTCAAAATTTCAATTTCATCGGCATTTTTGAGAAATAAGCCACGGCCAATGTAGTTTGTTATATATAAATTAATCGTTAAATTGTTGGTTTTGTTTTCAATAAGTTATTTTTGTGATTATACATGTTTATAAAGACTGTCAAATTGCTTTAGTGTGTTCAAAAAAAAATATATATAAAAATTGTTTGAATTGTGAAGCTGACACTGAAATTGAGTGTTGAATTTTGTTAATTTCAATTCAATTCAATTCCTTTATTGAGACATTTTAGAAACATTCATTTTTACAAGCATATTTTACAGCGGTTACTTAAAAAACTAAACATAGTTTGTTTTTTATATGTTGGATACACTGACAAGAACTGTCAAGTGCTACCGTTTTTCAAAAATTGATTTTTTGATATATGAAAATTGTTTTAATTCAATTTACAGTATTTTCTCTAATTCAACTTATTGAACTGTATCTTATTTACTAGAAAAATTTATGCTTGCTCAGGGCATTATATGAAACGTTTTTTTCAGCATTTGAGCGCTGTTTATGAACTACCTAAAACTAAAACTAATTTATTTACATATTTACAGGGAACAATAAAGTATTGTACTAATTTAGATTGGTTGGTGTACGCCTATTCAGATCACGGAGCACGAAGCCAGGGTGTGTACTTTAACCTCTCAAGCGATTGGTATTTTTCGATTCGTAGAATTTATTAAGATTTAGGCAGTTATTAGCTTGCAAAGACACGAGAGATTCTGTGTTTATTAAACTGATCGGTGACACGTAGTAGGTACCGTTTTCCAGTGGAGTTGTGACATTGTCGTGGTAAATGCTCCTCATAAGAGGGTTGGGGTGATGTTGTAGTCTTTTTAGTCTAGTGACGGCTAGATTGTAAGAGTATTGAAGAATAGGGGTTATTCCCGAATCTTTATAAATAATCTTGTTGTGTATATATTTTTTATTTTTCCTTCTAAATTTGGAGAGACAATGTCTGATGATTTTTCTTTCGAAGACAAGGAGTTCCTTAGCTACTGTGGGACTAATTGTGAACCAGATAGGGTAAGCGTAAGTTAAAATAGGTCTTATTAATGTTTTATATACAAGAAGCTTAGTTTTGCTTTCAACATTGTTAGATGACAGAATTGGTTTTAGCAGCGCGGCTGCACCTTTAGCTTTGTTTATAGTGGCTCTCATATGTTGATTGAAACAGTTTTGTTTTGGATATTAACACCTAGATATTTGATCTTATCGACGGTTTTGACTTCGCTATTATTGATTTGGAGAGCTAATTGTTTACTTTCTCGTACAGCTAGATGGTGTCCTCTTCCACTTGAGTTTCTAAAGCAAATTAATTGGCATTTTTCGACATTAATATTTATTCCCCAGGTTTTGTAGAATTTTTGTATGAATGTAATGTGTTTTAAGATCTTATCTAATGCAAGATGTGGTCTTTCGTCTTGTGCGAAAACTATAGTGTCATCAGCATAAAGAACTGTTTTGGAGTTATTGGACAATCTAGTTGGAATGTCATGAATATAAGTGTTAAATAACCAGGGTCCAAGTATGGATCCTTGCGGAACTCCTGAATTCACTGGTATTGTGTTAGATTTCTGATTATCAATTTCAATAAAAAGTTTTCTATTTGTGAGGAAACTCACTCATTATAATGCGGACTAAGTAAGGCGGGGTGTTGGCCCTGTGCAGTTTGTATATGTGACCTTTCGGCCATGTGAGGTCAAAAGCTTTTTCGAGGTCTAAAGTGCAAGAGACTGTGCATTTTCTGTTGTTTAGTCCTTTGACGATATTGTCATGGAGATATAAGAGCGCATGCTCTGTAGAGTGTTCCTTCCTGAATCCGAACTGTTCATCAGGGATGATATCAGCGTTTTCCCCAAAATTATCAAGCAATTTAAACATTATTATTTTTTCCAGAATTTTTCCCATATTTGAGAGCATCGAAATTGGCCTGAAGTCTCTGATGTCGTGTGACGCGTTAGTTTTAGGGATAGGTATAAGTTTCGCTATCTTCCATGCATTTGGAAAGAAACCATTATTCAAACAGTTGTTTATAATGATCGTTAGGGGCTCTGCCAGTTGTTTAACCCCTTTCCTGATGAAGTAGTTTGAAATATTGTCCGGTCCCATCGATTTTTTATTGTTTAGGGCTTTTATTGTGTCCGACGTAATCTTTGTATTACAGAAGAGTTCTAGATTATCCGGATTCAGCGCAGAGTTTTGTTGAGAGAATTCCGTCAATTCTTTTTCGTTGTCTCTTGAGATGTTATTTCATAAATTTATGACCTCATTTGTTGTGTTTAGATTATAAGTTGGGATTTTTTCCTTATATATTTCCTTGTAGAATTCGGCAAACGCGTTTAGTTTTTCGTTTAGGTCGATATAGATGTTATCACCTCTTTTGATTGGGTCTCTTGATAGATTTATTTTGTCGCATTTCCTTCCGGTAATCTTATTAATTTCCTTAAAAACTCGAGGCGAAGGTTTGATGGCCTCGAGTCTTCGTCTGAAGTTAGTATTTAGTTCACTCGAAATTTTGTTTTTTAGGCAGGTATTGAGACAATCGATTCTCGCTTTGAGTTCTTTGTATTCGGCATTGATTTTGTTTTTGTGTTTGCTAAATATCCTCTTTAGCTTGGTGGACCAGATTTGTTTTAATTTGAGCATCTTCTGTGCAACTTCAGATAGATTGGCGTACTTTAAATCCTTAGGTCTCATTTGTTTGGCATGTTTAAGATTTGTGTTAATAATTGCTACGTTGATCTCATTAATAGTTTTTTCAATTTCGTCGTTAGATAAATTCCTCGAGTGAGATATATTTAAGTTCGTGAGGGCAAAGCTTAGGTCAGATTTGTATGTATCCCAGTTTGTTTGTTTGAAAGATAAAATGTGGTTCTTAGTGTTTGTTAACGGGTTAAAATTTTTAATTGTGATGTTTAGTTGTATTGCAAAATGGTCAGATATTCCTGGTAAAGTAGAGCACTTATAGTTTAATTGATTGTCTGTTTTATGAAGACAATTGGACGATATTAAGAACATATCAATGAAGGAACCCGATCTCGGGAACGTTGGGTCCGGTGGGTTTACAATTTCGAAGTTCATCCAGTCTGGTTCCTCAAGTATATTTGATAATTGATTGCCATTCACGTTATTTACGCTATCTCCCCATCTTTTGTTTCTGGCATTGAAGTCCCCTCCAATGATTACCTCGTCTTTATTCTGACATAAATTCAAAATGTTATCTAGGTCATGTTTCATACATTGACCAAGGTTACTGGGGATATAGATGGCCCCTATTATCAGAGAGCGATTTCTCTTTTGAGCATCTATGTAATTTATGTCTATAAAGGTTGCCGATATTGACAGGCTCTCGAATGGAATAATTTTGAACTTTATGTTCTCTTTTATAAATATTGCTGTGCCTACATTTTTATCTTGTCTGATGATGTTGAAATTTTCGAGGTGTAGCTTGTGTCTGCCATTAAGGTGGGTTTCTGAGATTAGAGCTACAGTCGGGTTGATGTGTTTAATTGTTTCAAAAAGTTGAAGGCGTTTGTGGTTGGATATTATTGAGTTGGCGTTCAAAGCTAAAATTGAAATATTGTTATGGCTCATATTTATTTTTGGGTAAGAGAAATGATGAATTGTAGGTATTCAGCTGTTTTTTGACCTTTGTTTTCGATTCTCATGTAATTCGGCCAGAATTGGTTGATTTTATCTAACAAAGTACCAAGAGGCATGTTGAATAATTTGTTGGACTCATTAAAGAAGTCTGAAATGTAGTTTTCGCTGTTGTCAGGGTTTTTATCTCTATTTGGGTTGATAACATCTGCGAATGATCTGTTTGGCGTTGTGAAGTTGTTTATGGTCCTAAGTACGCTTTCCTTTCCAGCGTTTAGGAGGTCTCTTACCTTTCCTTTGTTTATATCCCGGTTGTTCTTGAATTTAATAAATGCTTCACATCCTCGGTAGTTTGCCGGGTGACCTTCTTTGCCGCAGTTTATGCAGGCAGACGGTTTATTTTCTTGGTTTCCCTTTTCTCTTGCACATTGGCCTGCTTCATGGTTATCTCCACATTTCACACATCTCTTGTTAAATGCACAGTTTTGGCTTATATGCCCAAATCTTTGGCACCTGAAGCATTGTATGATTTCTGTTTTTTTAGTTTCTCGAAATGAATCCTCTGGTGAAACAGGTATTTAATGTTTAACAATTCACTGAGGTTTTGACCTGTTTCGAGCTGTAAGGTGTACATATTCAGTTGTGTGTTGTCTTTTTGTATAGGGAGTTGTAAATTGTTGAATTTTAGAGAACTTTATGTTCGGACATTCTGCCAATAATTCATTTTTTATCTCCTCCTCCGTATATCCGCCACTTATTCCTTTAAGTAGTAGTATCTCCTTTCTCAGTTCTTTAGGCGTGAACGTAAAAGCGCCCGCTTTCGGTCTTTAAAAAAATTAATTGTCTTTGCGTGGATATCTACCGAATCTAGAAATACTTTTAATTTACCATAACCCGTGTTATGGATTTTTATATTAACTTCGTTCGAGAAATTTTTTATTAAACCCAAAATAGATTTGGCGCTTGCTCCGTTGGTATGAATAGGTGGACACCAATTAATTTTTTGCTTTAATTGATTTGCCAAATTGGTTCTATTGTTTAGATTATTGGTGAAATTTACGTTAGAATTTGCATTCGAATTGTCAATAAGATTTTCATTATTTAAGGTTAAGTTAGTAGGGTTAGGGTTAATATAATTCAATTTCTTATTATTTAATTCAGGAAAATTATTATTGCAACAAGTATGATTTATAACATTAATTATAAATAATCTATAATAACAAGAATTTAGATTGGAGAGTGCAGAGGACTTTATGGACTGGGAACATAAATACAATTTAATCATTATCTTATTATACTAATAAATTAGATGAATAACAGGTTTCCGACTGGAGATTGCAGGCGAGAAATTTTAGATACGGGATTGCTGATTGGCGATTGCAGATTATATGTATAAGTGTTTGTCCTTGTGATTGTCTCGTAAAAGTAGTAGCTAGATACGATTTGCCAGGTGTCTGTAACCGGGTCGTTCACTCCTAACTCATAATTACCTACCTATCCTTACCTATTGTTATATGTAAAACGGCTGTAGGAAGTGGCCCGGCCGTAATCCGGGAGTCTCGCCTAGTGCTTGGTCCTACAGTCCAATCAATCAATCAATCAATCAATATATATATATATATATATATATATATATATATATATATATATATATATATATATATATATATATATATATATATATATATATATATATATATATATATATATATATATATATATATATATATATATATATTTAGCACAGTATCATGAGAAGAGAAACATATTCAATGTTCAAAAACATCTGAAATAACGGAGTTCTTTAATTAATTAAGGTTTTTAATATTTTACTCACTATGCACATATCGTTTGATGATTTAAACACTGTTACACAGCTGGTTGAAGGGGACCAAATACTTCAAATTTCAAATGACTTGACCCGAAGTCAACCAACTATATCCAGAGCTTAACTAAGATATTAATTTACTGTTAATTTTAAAACCCTGATAAGTGACACACAAACTTGAGTTTCGCTTGATGCAAAAGAGCGATTAAAAATTATTAAAAACTTATGATTACTTGACTTGTTGCTTTAAGGAATAGCAAAAGTAAATGTAAAACGTACATAATTTATTCAAAATTTATTATCAAAAATGGTTCTTGTTTAAGAAATTTTAAATTACGAAAAATCACGTTTTTTCATAAAAGCATCTTAGTTAAATATTTAAATAAAAAGTTTTCCAATTCACCAACCCTCCTGAAAAGATACTTAAATACCAAAAAATAAAAACCAGAATGAAACTTATCACAAAAATTTTACATTAATAATTGAAATAATTGAAATGAAACTTATCAAAAAAAAAATTTACATTAATAATTAATTAAATTAAAATCAAATTAACATTTTTTGATTTTCTTATATTTTAATTATTAAAATTTTAAAAGCATCTCCCTTACTGCACTGCTTATCACTTTATGAAAAACGAAAAAAAAATTAACAAACCAAACAATAAAAACAGACACCACAACATAAAAGCACAAGGAAAATTATTACGAAAAGGCTAACGACAATTTATTCTCATGAGAAAATGAAAATTTAAATTAAATTTAAGATAAATAAAAAGAAAATTATGAATATCATTAGATGGATAATATTTTCAGCAAACGAAATACCTAATCAGATTTTGTCTGTTGTACTTGTCATTTTCTTCTTCATTTTATTAATTTTAGGGCTTCCTTCTAAAAGAAAAATGAAAATTATTTATAAAATTTTTTATTATATATTCAGTTAACAAAGACTATCTTATACGTTATTATATTATTTCACAAAATAAAGGAACAAAAATTAGCAATTAAATTCAGGTGC